>QEPC01010688.1:332995-354557 GCA_003113815.1 Sphenodon punctatus
GCAGGGACCTTGTCTATTTTATTACTTTGTAAAGTGCCAGGTACACTGCTGGCGCTATATAAATGTTTGTTAATAATAATAATAATAATTCAGAGAAGGTCTGCCATGCAGCTACAAAGAAAGAGGCAGAGGAGTTGCTCAAGGATTACAGTGAGCACCGTTATCGTGGCTATGAACTGTTGGAGTACTGGCAACAACAGAGGGCTGCCAGGCTTACACTGTAACAACTAGCTGTAGCACCTCTCAAATGCCCTCCCAGTTCCATCTCTTCAGAGAGAGTGTTCAGCTGCACAGGAAACATTTTTGGACAGAAACGCACATGTCTCTCAAATGCCAGCCTGGAGAGGTTTGTGTTCCTGGACATGAACAGGCATTTCCTCCCTCCACAAAATGAGTTGTAATTTTCAGAGCCAGGCACTGAAGACATACCCTCTTGTGATCCCAAAGATGATCTGGACTCTCAATCAGATGAGGAGGAGCAGGAGGGGAGACCTACAAAATAAGCAGACGGCCTGTTTGGCACTGCAGCTTTTCAGCTCCAGCCTGCGCGGTCTTAGATCTGAAGAACAGAAGACAGATGCCAATGGAGGCTGGACCAAATCAAATAGGAAAGGCACCAACTGAAGTTATGGTATGGCACACAACGGCAGAGAGGCGTTGCTGCTTGCTCTTGCGAGTGTGAGGAGGACTCTCAATCACATGAGAAGGAGGGGAAGCCTACAACATAAGAAGATGACCTGTTTTGCACTGCAGCCATTCAGCTCCAGTCTGCACAGTCTTTGGTGGTTCTACAACCACCAAATTAATAAAATGTAAAAGACAATAAAATTCACTCATGTTTCCTGTACTGCTTATTTGTTTCAAAAGTGTGTCTGGCTCTGGTGCCGCATTTCAGAGGAGGGAGGAATTTAAGTAGCATTTCATCAGATCACACACTGCCCCTGCCCAGAGTGGCACTGCAAACTCCATTCATTTCTTTGCTGGCTGCTGCTTAGTGACACATTGGCAACTAATAGAGGAGGGAGGAATAAGTAGGTAGGGGTACCATATCTAAGATCACACACTCCCCCTGCCTGGAGTGGCAATACTATTTAACTACATGCACAGAGGGGGCAGTGCAGCAAAATATGAGCCAGGGATTCCACTGCTTTCAAAGGGCAGCGGCACAAACGTTCTGCCAAAGGTGTGTGGTTATATCCGCCGACCGTGACAGCTGATGGAAAGGCATTCCACCTTGCTAGAAGAAACAATCTTCTAGAGTTCAGGGGGAGCCCACTGTCCAAAAAGAGCATGGGCAAAGCCGTTACATTAGCCAGCTGCACATAATGGCTTTGCAAGCTCTGAGGTCAGCCCAGACCTCCTGCCACGTTGAGTCCAGCAACTGATCTAAAATAAGTTTCTTTGCCCTCTTGAATCCCAACTGGGTCAGGGCCCCAGTTTTTCGTAACCAGTCACCTTGGCCCTGCCCGCCCGTCTGTACCTCTGTGTCCCCTATGCCGAGTCTTTGTTGGCTCGTAGACAGAAGAACAAATCAGGATCATAGATAAATTGTCCTCACATTGTGCCTTGAGAGGCTGGGGTAAGTTGGTGCCATAAAAGGAACGGGTTTAATTAAACCAGCAAGGGTCAAGAGTCTCCCGCACTCAAGCTCCGTGGAAGAGCTAGGGACACCCCCGGATCAAAGTTCCTGACTGGGATAAATTTACCAGGTTATCCATATTGCAACTTTATAGGCCCACTTTTACATCCTATGTGAGGTCTAGAAGTCACCTTGTTAAAATATTGAAGCAGCATGGTACCAAGGGAAAGTAAACTGGTTTCATTTTAAAGTATGTTTTACTATTGAACTCGGCCATGGGGCAATTGCCTTACTGTGAAAGTCATCTTGGATTTGCTCACTGTGAGAGTGTTGTTTTTATGCTCAGTGTTTATTTTGTGTTATTTTATACAGTTTGTAATGTTGTTATAACCTTTGGTTGAAACAATAAATTATTATTATTATTATAACTACATGCATTTCTCTACTGGCAGCTGCTGGGTGCCCCATTGCTAGTAGAGGAGGGAGGAATTAAGTAGCATATCTCTCATCAGTTCACACACTGCCCCTGCCAAGAGACGGGCACTCTCTAGCTGCTACATGTGGCATATCAAATGAGATCACGTACGTTGCGCGGCTGTGCCAGAGTGACTAATGCAGATTGACTTTCTGGGCTGAGGGGGTGGGGTGAGGGGAACCCAGTTGGGACTGGTTTTGGTTTTCCCTCTTTTTATGATGTCATGAAGAGAGATTTTGAGACTGTATAGGACAGAGGGAAATAAGCTCCCACAACCACGACAAGGTACCAGTCCATGAGGGGAGTTTGGTTTTGTTCTTTTGTTTGTTTGTTTTAAATTATCCTACCCAACTAATAACAAAATATAACAAACAACTTAACTACAACTAACTACCTAAGTCTATCTAACTACTGCTAGCTTAACTAAAGTAATAACGAGCTACCTAACACTACGCAGACTCAGCATCAGAGCCTATGGGAAGGAGGAATCCTCCTCATCCCTCATATCTATCACACGTCAGGCAACTTCAGTGGAGCTGGCAGAGAAGGGGGAGGAAATGGGATCGACCACAGGGCCCCTAGCAGACCCCTCACCAGGGTCCCCAGCAGGGGCAGGTATCCCTGGGGAAATACCGTGATAGGGGGAAATCCTTGGTGGTCATGGGAGGTGTGGCAGTCAAGGCATCTCCATGCCAGCATCTCAAGCAGCAGCGATGCACCGGGCTACCCCCTGTCACACTCTCTCAGGACCCATGAATTGCTGCAACAGGAGAAGCATCGGGGCTCCCAGATCGGCGGGAAAACAGCCGACCCGGCTTAGGTTGCCCCTGGCAACAGACTGAACTAGCCAGCCCCAGAGCGTAGCCATGAAGGCCCTCCCATAAGGGGAGGAGCTTCACTGCCAGCTGGGTGGTTCCCTCATTGCGATGAGGGAGCCAGGAGCTGTAAGCTGCGCGGCTGCAGAGCTCCGCAGCACAGCATTCATTATGCGGGCCGAGAGCCTGGAGCGGCCTGAGGGCCCCCACCCCCTCCAGTCCACGGTGCGGCAACTATTGTTGGGGACTTTTCAGAGCTCGAGTGGCGCGAGGCATAGCCCATGCCCCTCTGCCCCCCCTCCTCTCCCTTCACAATCAGCCTACAGGAAGGTTTCTTTGGGGGCCATGGGCCAGGTGGTGGCACGGGTGGAGAAGCGGCTGTCAAACTCAGAGACCAAAGGCTCAGGGCCAAGTCCTCTAGCCCGGTCTCTCTGGGAAAACCATGGGGAGGGCCAAACAGAAGAGCCGTTCCAGGCCGGCGCTGCGACTTGCATGGCCCGCGCCCAGCGCGGAAGAGAGGCTGGGGCCTGATGTTGGCCTGGGCCCACAGGGAGGAGGCACTGGTGAGGTGGTCCTGCTATCCATGCAGGAGCACCTGGCAGGATGCGAGGCCCTTAGGCAGAAGATGGCTGCTGCTCGGGTGGGGAGTTCTCGGGAGCAGGAGGCAATGCCGCTGGGTCCAATGCCGGGTCTGGGTCCGGGGTGGTCGATGTTGGGGGGGCCAGGGACCATGCCCTCTTGAGCACACTGGGCTCCCAATATGGCTGGGCCCATGCTCGGCCCCTCGGACATTCTGCAGTCCATCTCCGTGCCTCTTGCGCAAGGACCCCCTGAAGCCCCGGTCCGCCAGCTATGGCATGGGGGCAGGATGGTGGTGCCCCCACCTAGATATTGGGATAGCATCCCGGCCCCTGCCAACCCACCGGGAGCCCCCCAGCAGCACCCCCAGTTCCAATTAAGTTTACTTGGCCACTTTGAAAGCGATGCTGGTGGAAGTTTTGTGTTTAGATTAGGCATGGTGGGGGTCGGGTCTGTCCGATTTAAGAATTGGCGGTCCC
Source organism: Sphenodon punctatus (assembly GCA_003113815.1). Lineage (NCBI taxonomy): Eukaryota > Metazoa > Chordata > Lepidosauria > Sphenodontia > Sphenodontidae > Sphenodon > Sphenodon punctatus. The sequence goes on from QEPC01010688.1 coordinate 336,923, forward strand.
TTAGTGGCAGGGGTCCAGTACTGTTATGCTGTTATAATAGATAATTAAGTAGCGCTTGGAGGCATCTCCTTAAGAGATGGGGAGGCAACACCTTGTGCAGTAGTAGGACACAGCAAGCGCGAGGGTTGCATCCCAGGGAAGGGTGTGTTCAGAAGGAGGACAGGGACAAGCACGGTCCTCAACAATTGATGTCAGTTTTTAATGTATTTTTAAAACAATTGGTGTCAGTTTTTATTGTATTTTATTGTTTTACTGTATTGTTAGCCGCCCCAAGATGCCGTGGGCATGAGGGGGTGGCATAGAAATGCCAATAAATAAGTAAATAAATAAAGCCTTCGGCACAGCATCCTTACTCCAGTCTGGAAAGGACACTGTCCCCTTCCGTCAAGGCCGCTGTCCAGTGAGCGAAGGGGAGATGTTGTTTGGGACTGGCACTAGAGGGCACATCCAGGCCATGCCGTATAGTTATTGTTATAAATCGTTAAGGACTTGCGAGTACTGGACTCGAATTGCTTAGAGGCAATTACCCCACTTAGCCTAATTACAATTTGAATAAAGAGTGCGGCCGTTAAAACCAAATGTTGAGTCTTTGTCTCTTTCCAGATGCACCGACGAGTACCCCTTCCTGTTCAAGCAGTCATCCTTGCTGTGTGGGGACCAGATTATGTCAATGTGGCTGCCATCAACTCATGCCTATGCAGTTTGAAAAGCCATTGCAGTCAAAACCTTCCATGACTGCCTCTCTGTCAATGAGCTGCACCACGTGGTCAAACAGGACATCCACAAAGGTGATGGCTCCCATGGTGCTTGTCCTACTCCAAATTGCTGTCCCATTGATAGGAAGCTGTCTGGGATCACAGTTTCCAAACTGCTATTGCTGTGCCACCTGCTTCTCCACGAGAATCAGGGTCTGCATATTGGTCACTTTTTTTCTCGAGGTTTGGTCAAAGAATTTTGGCCAAATCGTGGCAAATGTTAGGGCATGCAGAAATGCTCGATCCAGTGAGCATCTTCCTATGCGGCCATGACAGTCTTCCACCACCCCAAGTTCTGTGGCTTCACCCAGGGTAGGTGGCCTGTAGGTACAACTCGTGGTACATAAGTGGTCTATGCAGTCATATTGGTGAGGTGGGTCATCTGCCAGGTGTAGGCCTGGAACACCCATCTGCTTTCACTGATGGCAGGATTGGCATGGGGGATGCTGCATTGTATCTGGAGACAGCAGTGGAGACTGTGGGACCTGGCACTTCCTGAAGCACCATGAGGTAGTGACAGATCGTGGTGGTGCTATCCCAAACACAAAAGGAAAGAAATGCATGCCACCATTTGATGCATTATATCCCTTGCTTTTGTGCCCATTGGGAGAGAGACAAAGTGGCTTCTGAGTACCAGATAATCACACAAGGTTGCCATGGCTGCAGGGCAGTCTCACAAGCAGTGTGGGGCAGGGCTGGACAACAGGAATTTATGGAGGAGCCAGGATCAAGTGTTGGGCCCTCACTAACTGGTTGTTTCCTGGGATAGCGATATAATGTCCCATATAGACCCCTTCCTGGAAGTAGTCCCCAGCAGCGGCAGGAAGATGGGAGCGCCCCACAGGTCAACTACGTGAGCTCACTTTAGGCAGGCAGGGGGTAGGGTTGTCACCTATGCACATTTTTAAGGAAGACTTATGAAAAATAGATGTTGCAGGGCCTGCATTAGTGCCTTAGGTGCCAACACAGACTCTGCAACATGTATTTTTCATAAGTGTTCCTTTAAAATGTGCATAGGTGGCAACCCTACCACGGGGTCATGCAAGAGCAGTGGAGTGCAAGCACCGTGGGAAATGCATCAGTCGTGGCAAGCAACAGGGGCACTTCAGCAACAGGGGGATGACCTCCCACATGAAAACCCACCCCGAGCTCTGCTGTTGCAAGAGCAGGCAGGCACAGTTCTTCCTCCGCTGCTAAAGGGAAAGGACCAGGCAGAACAGGCCCCATTCAGCCCCCACCCCCATGGGCAGCACCAGCAGGTCACCATGGAGGAGTTGGGGTGGGGGCTGGTGCCAATGCATCATCCAGCATCAATGCAGATCACCGGGCGGGTGGATGAGTTGATTGCGCTGAATGTCCAGTCCTTCACCATCGTGGAGAGAATGGGCTTCTGCAGGCTGCTAGCACTGCTGCCACCTCACTATTAGATGCCCTCATGCACCACCTTCAGCAAAGGGGTGGTGCCCTCTCTGTACCAGGCAGCCAGGGAGCAGCTGCCCAGGGCAGGTGGACCTGTTGTGCATCTTACAACCAACATCTAGAGCAACAGAAATGTACAGCATGCCTACCTGGTCCTGATTGCGCACTGGTGGCAGGTGCATGTGGCAGCAGCGAGAGGGTAGGGTACAGGTGGGCCCTACTTCATTCCAGGTCATGGACCAGAGCCATGTTGCAAACATTCTAGAAGGCTTGCATGCCATGGTGGAGGGGTGACTAACAGCAGGAGCACCATTCACTGGGGGAGGGGGGGTGTCATGGTGGCAGACAATAGGGCAAATATGCAGAACGCAGTGCGAGACAGTAGAGTTTAGGGTATCCCCTGTGCTGCCAACACGCTTCACCTGGTGGTGAGGGATGCCCTGGGCCTGAGGGAGAAGGGAGCTGGTGGACTCCTGCCCTCTCTGATTGAAAGGGGAAGGAAGATCATGGACTACTTCAACAAGAGCATGAAGGCAGTCACTCTTGAGGGAGAAGCAGGTGGAGCTGGAGGAGCAGAAGCACTGCCTCGTGCAGATGTGAGCATAAGGTGGAACTACACCTACCTCATGGTGAAGCATCTGGTGGAGCAGCAGCAGCAGCGCATCCTGCATGAGGTAGCCCTTGTGGGTGAGATCAGGGTGGCATCGCCACGAGGGTGGGAAGACTGGGTCATGCATGTCCTTAAGCCCTTTAAGGACGTGATGGAGATCATGAGTGTGTTGATGGCCACCCTGAGCCAGATCACCCCCCTGGTCCAGATTCTGAGCAGGAAACTGGCAGGCTTCCAGAGGGACCAGGGGCCAGAGGAGCAGCGCCTCATGCCAGAGGAGGTGACCCTGGTACAAAGGTTGCAGGAGGGGCTAAGGAAGCACTTTGGCCCGCTGGTTGGGAAGTAGGGATACATTCTTGTCACCATGCTGTACCCCCAGGTGAAGGGGAGTGTGGCATCTCACTCTACAGACTGCAGTCTGAGGGAGGGTGCAGAGGGCAGAGAGGGCCATACATCAGGAGCAGGGCCCCAAGGAGGGAACAAAGTGGGGGGAGGAGAGATAAGATGCAGAACTCCAGTAGCAGAGCCAGCAGCAGCTCTTTGGCCACCACCCTCTGGAGCATGCCAGGGCAGGCAGTATGGACACAGACCATCGGAGAGGAGGTTGACAGTAGCAGCAACCACGTCCACAAGGAGCCTGACACTGCAGAGAAGGTGGTGGCCAAGTATCTGCAGGCGCCTGATGTGTATTCCAGCAGTGACCCCTTGCAGTACTGGGTGCAGAAGAGCCAAGTATGGCAGGGCCTGGCTCTTCTGCACCCAGTACTCCCATGTCCTGCCCCCCTGAGGTGATCTCTATGAGCTGAAGATGCCCTGCCAGTCTGGGGGTTTTCAATGCTTTCCCTCTGGGGAAAGCATTGTCTCTGCAAGCTGAAGCTTCCCTGCCAGTTTGGGAGGGGGCTCCCCAATGCTTCCCCCTGGGGCAGTCTCAGCAAGATGAAGATGCCCTTCCGGTCTGGGGGTTCCAATGCTGCCCTTTTGGGGCAGTCCCAGTGAGCTGAGGCCACCCTGCTAGTCTGGGGGATTTCAATGCTGATCCCCTGGGGTGCTCTCTGAAAACTGATACCCTGTCATACTTTGGGGTGCCACAACCTTCTGCCTCTCCTCCTCCTTCCTGCCTCTCACTGCCTACTGCTGCTGCACCTCCTGCCAGTGTGCCTCTTTCTCTCACAGCTCCTGCACGCAGACGCGCTCTCTGCAACTTGATTCCCTGCCACACTTTGGGGTGACAATACCAGTGACAATGCCTGCGGCCTCTGTTCCTCCACTGCCTGCCACCACTGCCTGCTCCTGCCAGTGGATGTTCCTCTCACACACAAACCCTGCTCCCCAGGGCAATCACTGCAAGTTGATGCCCCAACACACCTGGGGATGCCAAGGACAGTACCAAATACCCAGAACTGCTTGCCGCCAGTGCTTGCCCTCCAGCCTGATGTGTGTGCTCTCTCTCTCTCGCATGCGCACATATATGTCCTGCCCCCTGGGTTGTTGTCTGACACTTCGGGGTGCCAAAGCAAGCCTGATTGCTTCTCATCTGGAAAACTGCTGCTGTTGATGGTGCTGCTACTGCCAGTCTGTGTATGGTCTCTCTCAAGTCCTGCCCCCCTGGGGCAGTCTCTAGTTTAAGCCCAACAGACTTGGGACAGAATGTCTCCTTTGCCAGTCCCTATTGCTTCTCAATGTCAGTCTGTCCCCTGCCTGCTTGTGCTCCTGATGCTCCATCTTTTGCCTGCTTGTTGCATGCCGTCTCCCCCTGATATTCTACTTCCAAGAAGTTGAAGCCTTGCTGTGAGGTAGGCACCTCTGTCCGTCTCCTCCTTCCTCTGCAAATCACAGTGCCTGCTGCTTCAGTGCCCGCCCAGTGCCTGCTGCCTGACAGTGTCTGCTCTTGCTCTGTCCCCTGCCCGCATGTTACGTACCAGTCTCTCAGCGATATTTCTGCCACTCAGCTCTGTAGCACTCGCGGCAACTTTAAGGGGAAAAGTGCTTTGGAGACAAAATACAAGTGCTTCCTAAGCCTTAGGAAGCCCTAAAGTGATTCCCCTTGGAATCCAATGCTAAAACAAAAATTAAACTATAACAAAAGCCACCATTTTCCCCCTGAAAACAAAGACGATGATTTAAAAAAATGAAAACTGAAAATTGAAAAATGACATGGGCCCCTTGTGCACACACCCCACTGCAAACTCGAGTGATCAAAGGAGGCTGGACCCCATCATTAACAGGGGTCCCTACATCTCCCAAATCACATGACCGGTCAACCATCATCACCTCAGTCTTGTCTGGATTCAGCTTCAATCGACTCACCCACATCCAGTCCCCAATGGCAGTCAGGCACTGGGTAAGACTACAGGACCTGGGTCAGATGAAAAGGAGAGAGAGAGCAGAGTGTCATCAGCATATTGATGACACCTCACTCCAAATCTCCAACTGCTCTCACCTCAGATATACATTGAACAGGAGTGGAGACAAGATGGAACCCAGCACGACCCCACACAGGAGCTCCCAAGGGGACGACAAGTCACCAGCCACCACCCTCTTGGTTCTCCCAGCCAGGAATGAGTGGAACCACTCAAGAGCAGTCCAGATCTCACAGCTGTATCAACACCACCCCATGATCAACAGGATCAAAGGCCAACAAAAGATCTAACAAAAACAGGGTACAATGTCCCCTGTCAATTTCCAAGTGGAGGTCGTTAAAGGCCACAAGTGCAGGCTCGGTGCCCTGACTGACATGGGTCCAGGAATCCAATAGCACTGAGATGCATCTGGAGCTGCGAGGCGACCACCCGTTCTATAACTGTCCCTAAAAAGGGAAGGTTAGCGACAGGGCGATAGCTGGCAGGAATGTCAGCATCAAGAAATGGTTTCTTGAGCAGGGGACATGATCACAGTTTTAAGGCCGTTAGGCACCCTGTCCTCCCGAAGGGAGACATTGACAACCCTGACCAGCAATGCCCCTAATGTCTCCTTTCAGACTGGAGATGAACTGAAGTATTCCAAACAAAATCAAACATTTGGCAAAATTAGTAAGATTTGGATTTGTGACTTTGTAAATCAGCTGTTTGGTGAGCAGCAAGACAGTCCCTCTTGCCCTGATGCAGAAGAGGGGTGATCGACTCCTTCCCAAATAAAGAATGGTGGTGGGGATTTGCGTTGCCAGGCTGAGTAAGCATTCCACATCTCCTATGGTTGGGACATTTTAAATCCAACCTCCCCAGATTGCTCTGGTTGCTCAGTTTGATTGATCTTCCTTGCAGGACCAGCCAATCACCACTAGGGGGAAGCACAGAGCAGCAAGGGCTGAAGTAGTTCCATAGCTCCTCCCTCTCCTTCCCCAAGGAAAGGGAAGCCCAGGAAATGGGAAATGGCTGCAATTGTAGAGCAATGGAGGGAGAAGCCACCCGGCTCTTCTCCTGCCCTTTGGCTTTGGGCACAGCAGCAGGGCCCCAGCTGGAGCTGGTCAGTGACAACAGCACCTGGAGAAACTCCCCAGCACTGGGCAGCAGGATGGCAGCAGTGAGCACAGGGGAAGCCCAGGAAATCAACTGCAGGTAACTGTGTGGGTGAATGGAACTGTCTGGATTTGGAGGATTTCAAGGAGTGGCACAGTGCTGCTTTAGAATGGGGAATTGTTTGCATCTGGGAACCCCACTCCCAAATGCCCTATAGGACTGGGATCCAGACACCCCAAGATCAGGGAGCACACTAGCCCCCATGCCTCTCCTACACACGGAGTTTGGTCACAAGTGTCAGATTTTAGGGTTTTTATTAAACGTAATTGTGAGACTTGTGATAAAATCCTTAGTTTGTTTCCCTTATGGTTATTGAGAAAGTCTTGAACACAGGCAAAAAATTTGGGGAACAAGTGTATTTAACCATTTAAGCTATATATATTTTTATCACCATAGGAAGCTGAATATGTTTGATGGAAAGGGAGCCTCAAGTATAAAATGTAAGAGGAGAGGGACCATGACTACTTGTCACCCCAATACAGTTGAGTATAATCTTCTAGATTCAGAGACTTTGAGGGACATGTTTTGGGGTCCTGGTTAGAGAGGTATCTGGATATGGGAGGGTCATAACATCTGAAATAAAGGATGTGAGAGGATATACTATACAGTATTTTTATAGGCCTTGTCCCCATGACTTTATGATCAATTGTCCGTGAGGGCAGCAAAGAAGGAATTCTTTGCTGCCCTCATAGCTATTATAAAGTCGCGTCCAGCTGAGCTTTTCCGGGTGGTGAGGAGGGAGGCTGGACTGGCAGCCCCCCCTGCCCCCCCCGGCCTGGAGTGGGAGATATCCCAGGCCCGCTGTGAGGAGTTTGTCACCTACTTTTCAGATAAGATCGTTCGGATTCAGCGCGATTTCGGAGCCGGGATTGATTCAGAGGAAGGAGAGCTTGGGGCTATGGATGTTCTCGTGTTCTCTAGGAACTGTTCTGTCTCCAATCTCTCCTTCAAGCCCCATCCCATATCTGACCATTTCCTTGCCTCCTTCAACCTCTCCCACTGCTCCCCCTCCTCTTCCCCATCCCTTCTGCGATCTGCAGGCCATTGTGCCCCAGAACTATGCCTCCTCCCTCTCTCCTCTTCTCCCCTCAGTCCCCCCCCGATTCTGCCATCTCCACCTTCAACTCCTCTCTTGCCTCCACCCTTGACTTCCTTGCCCCCTCTCCTTCCGCCCAGCTCGCTCCCGTAACCATCACCCTTGGCTCACCCCCACCATTCGCCATCTCTGCTCCTGCACCCGGACTGCTGAATGCCTCTGGCGCAAATCCCACTACCATGCTGACTTCCTCCACTTCTGCCTCTCATCGCTCAATTCTGCTATCTCCCTCGCTAGACAGCAGTACTATGCCTCACACATTGAGTCCTGCTCCCGGAACCCTCACCACCTCTTTTCCACCTTTGACTCCCTTCTCAACCCCCCCTGTCCTCCTCCTCCTCCCTCTTCTTTCTCTGCTCAGGATCTTGCTGTCTTTTTCACCTCTAAGATTGACAAGATCTGCCTGGAAATCGCTTCCAAGTCCGATCCCCCTACCACTCCGCCCTCCCCCCCACCTCTCTCCTGTCCTCCTTCCCTCCCGTCTCCCTTGAGGAAATCTCTTCCTCCAACCCTCCACTTGCCCTCTGAACCCCATTCCTTCCCACCTCCTGACCTCCATTGCTTCCATCGTCACCCCTCCCCTCCTGCACATCATCAACCTCTCTACTGGCTCCTTCCCCTCTGCCTTTAAACATGCCACTGTCTCCCCCATCCTCAAAAAGTCCACTCTGGGTTCCTATGAACCCTCTAATTACCACTCTATCTCGCTCCTCCCTTTTGTTTCCAAACTCCTTGAATGGGTTGTCTATTCCCGTTGCCTTGACCTCCTCTCCGCCAACTCCTCCCTTGATCCCCTCCAATCTGGCTTCTGCCCCCTTCACTCCACTGAAATCGCTCTTGCTAAGATCACCAACGATCTTCCTGTGACTAAATCAAACCGCCTTTACTCTATTCTTGTCCTCCTTGATCTCTGCTGCCTTCGACACTGTTGACCACTCCATTCTGCTTCACTCGCTTCACTTCCTTGGATTCTGGGACTCTGTCCTCGACTGGTTCTCCTCCTTTCCGACCGCTCCTTCAATGTATCTCTTCCTAACTCCTCCCCCTCCTTCTCCCTCCCCCTCTTGGTTGGGGTTCCCTGAGGCACTGTCCTTGGCCCTCTCCTCTTCTTCTCTATCTACACCCAATCCCTAGGCAAACTCATTGCCTCTCATGGTTTCCAATACCACCTATACGCTAACACTCAACTCTCTCTCTCCACTCCTTCCCTCTCCCCCTCTGTTCAAGCTAATCTCACCAACTGTCTCTGATATCTCCGCCTGGATGTCTCAATGCCAACTCAAACTGAACATGGCGAAAACTGAACTCGTTATTTTCCCTCCCAATCCTTCCTCTCCCTCTTCCCTGTCAATTGCCATTGACGGGATCTCCATCCTCCCTGTCCCCCAAGCCCATAGCTTGGGCTTCATCTTCAACTCGCACCTTACCTTCAAACCCTACATTGACTCCATGGCCAAATCCCGCCACTTCTCCCTCCACAACATTGCTAAGATCCGCCCTTTTCTGTCTGTCTCCTCTGCCAAAATTCTCATCCACCACCTAGTCATCTCACGCCTCAACTATTGTAACCTCCTCCTCGCTGGCCTTCCCCGCTCTCACCTTTCTTCCCTCATCTCTGTTCAAAACTCTGCTGCCAGGATCATCCACCTAGCCCATCGCTTTGACCATGTGCTGCCTCTTCTCTCCTCTCTCCACTGACTAACTCTTCCTGAGCATATTATGCACACGCTCCTCGTCTTCACCTACAAAGCTCTTCACAACCTCGCTCCCTCTCTGCCCTGATCTCCCTCCAAACCCCTGTTCAAGCACTCCACTTCTCTTCCATCCCCTCCCTCACCCTCCCATGCCTCCCCTGCTCCCTGAACCACCTTCGTTCCTTCTCCCTTGCTGCCCTGCACGCCTAAAACTACCTCCCTGCCCTCGTCTGCCTTGCCCCCACCTTCCATACCTTCAAGTCCCTCCTCAAAACCCACCTCTTCCGCTCTGCCCTTCCTACCTCCTGCTAATCATCCCCACCCAAGATTATCCCCCACCTGTTATCTGTAAATCCCAATTTACTGTAACCAAGCCAAGAACGTGTACCTGAGTTCTTGCATCCTCATGAATGTCGCATCCCTTGTCTCTCCCTCTGTTCCCCCTTCCCTGTCTCCCCTCCCACAGTCTTTAGATTGTAAGCTCTTGGGCACGGACCGTGTCTATCTTATTTTCTGTAAAGCGCCAGGTACATCGCTGGTGCTATATAAATGCTAATAATAATAATAATAATGCCCCATCTGGGCCATCGTTGTGGGATCTGTTTCAGGATGTGATGCCAGCTGATGCCGTGGTTGTCCTGGGGTCTGTTAGAGCCACTTTTGGTGAATTAGATCCATGCCCGTGCTAGTTGGTGAAAGCCTCCAGGGAGACCCTGGGGCCGGTGCTGGTGGGGGTAATCAACGCCTCCCTTCAGGAGGGTAGGGTGCCGGACTGCCTCAAGGAGGCAGTGGTGTGGTCCCTGTTAAAAGAAACCATCTTTGGACATTGATGCACCTGCCCGTTACCAGCCTGTGTCTAACCTTCCCTTTATAGGGAAGGTTATTGAACAAGTAGTGGCACAGCAGCTCCTGGGTCACTTGGATGGTATCAGTTTTCTAGACTCCTTTCAATCGGGGTTTCACCTAGGGTATGGCACCGAGACTGCGTTGATGGCCTTGGTGGACGACCTCCACCGAGAGATGGATTCAGGGCGTTCAACATTACTAGTCCTGTTAGATCTGTCAGCTGCATTTGATATAGTGGACCATGGGTTATTGTTGAGATGACTGTGGTCCCTGGGGTGGGTGGGTGGGATGGTCCTTGAATGGTTCCGCTCATTCCTCTCAGGAAGGAGCCAGCGGGTGGTGTTGGGGGCTGAAACATCTAGCCCCCAGGACCTCTCGTATGGTGTACCACAAGGTTCTATTTTGTCTCCATTATTGTTTAACATCTATATGCAACCCCTGTGAGACAGTTTGGTGTGCGTTGCCACCAGTATGTTGATGACACCCAGATATACCTCTCATTTTCAGCTGACCGAAGCCCTGGCATCTCAGTGCTTTCCCAGTGCCTGGAGGCAGTGGCTGACTGGATGTGGCGAAGCAGACTGAAGCCAAGTCCCGATAAGACAGAGGTGATGTTGGTGGGTTGGGCATCTGGGATGATGGCCCCTCTCGTTGAGGGGGTCCACCCACCCAGTGACCTCCCAGGTTCGGAGCTTGGGAGTCCTGTTGGACCACAGCCTTTGGCTGGATTGCCAGGTGGAGGCGGTGGCGAAGGGAGCCTTTCGCCAGCTACATCTTCTGCAGAGGCTCCGGCTGTATGTTTCGGACTCCGACCTGGCCACCCTCATCCATGTGTTCATCATCTCAAAGCTGGACTACTGCAATGCGCTCTACGTGAGGCTGCGCCTGGTGACGGTTTGGAAGTTGCAACTAATGCAGAATGCGGCGGCCCGTCTTCTGACAGGGACGGGCCATAGGGAGCAAATAACACCAGTGCTCCAAACTCTACACTGGTTGCCTATAGTGTTCCGAGCCTGATTCAAGGTGCTGGTTTTAACCTTTAAAGCCCTATACAGCTTGGGCCCTTCCTATCTGAGAGACCGCGTGGGCCCTAGGGCAATTCTTGCGGTCCGCCTTCTTGGAGGTTGCCCGAGTTAAGCTGGCGGCCACAATGGAGAGGGCATTCTTGGTGGCCACACCACGGCTGTGGAACTCCCTCCTGGAGTAAACTCACCTGGCCCCTAGTCTGTTGGCCTTCCGCTGGGCCGGTATAACCTGGCTGTTCACCCAGGTCTTTGGGGAAGGGAGTGAGTAGGGTGGGAGGGTTTTTTTTAGTCTGACTGTTTTACCCTTATTTATGTTGGTTTTAGGTTCCCTCTCTGTTTATATTTTTATTGTATTTATTGTTTTTATGGTTTTAAAATGTATTCTGTAAGCCACCTCGAGCCATCTGTTGACGGGAGTGGGCGGGATATAAATGTAAATATAAATAAATAAATAAATAAATAAAATTAAAATAAAAAGTGCAGAGTTAACTGACTGCAGAGCACTGGGTTTACACTAGGTGTGGGAAAACTTTTTCTCTCTAGTCTTGAGATAACAAAGTCATGGATGATGGTGGCCAAATCCACATTGGATAGGAAGGGACACAACCTTCTCACCAGATGAAATTGGTGAAACGCACTCCTGGCCCCAGTCACAACCTGACCACAAGGTCAGCCAACCATCACCACCTCAGTCTTGTCTGGATTCAGCTTCAGACAGCTCACCTGGCCTGGGGGGGAACTGGGACTCCCATCTTCGATGGGGTCCTGCCTCCGCTCGCTACTCAGGTGCGTAGCCTTGGGTGCTCTTGGATTCTCAGCTGCGCCTGGCAGGTCAGGTTGCGGCTGTGGTCAGGAGCGCCTTTCACCAACTTCATCTGGTGAGAAGGCTGCGTCCCTTTCTTTCCATTGTGGATTTGGCCACCATCATCCATGCCTTCATAGCCTCAAGGCTGGACTACTGCAATGCACTCTATGTGGGGCTGGCCTTGAAGATTGTTTTGGGGATGCACCTGGTTTAGAATACAGCAGCCCACCTCTTGATGGGGGTGGGTCACCCGGAGCAGATTACCCCAGTGCTTAAGAGTCTGCACTGCCTGCCTATAACGTTCTGGGCACAATTCAAGGTGCTGGTTTTGAACTTTAAAGCCCTAAATGGCTTTTGGGCCCTACATATCTGAAGGACCATCTTTCTCCTTATGCTCCTTTGCAGCCTTTACGATCTGCCGAGGGTGCCCTCTTGCAGGTTCCATCGCTGGCCCAGTTTCATACAACTTGAGGCCGCAGAGAGACGTTCTCGGTGGCTGCCCCACAGCTTTGGAACTCCCTTCCCTTGGAGGCTCACCTGAGCCCCAGTTTGAATGTCTTCTGGAGGAAGCGCAAGACCTTTTTATTTGGCCAGGCATTCAGTGGGGACATTTTTATAGTTTTGTGGGGGTTTAATTTTGCATTTGTATTTTAGGTGTTGTAAGGCACCCTAAGCCTTCATGGATAGAGTGGGATATAAATCTAAATAAATAAATAAATAAAATAAATATCAAGTTCAAGTTTATTTACATTAGCACTGGCTTTTGCCATTGCAAACAATAAGTCATTACTAAATACAAAAAAAGCAGAACAATATGAACATAAAATCATTACTGTAATTAATGGATAATTCGGTCTAAGTAGTTCAGCTCTATATGCAGATTGAGCCATTTTAATAATGATAGCAGGATCATTCTGTTGAAACAGCCATATGAGTTTTCAAGTTTCATAAATGATTTCAGTTCAAGCAGAGGTTGTAAGTAAGTAATCCTTAGCTCATTGAAAAGGGCATTCCATCACATAGTGCACCAAATCTTCCACCACAGCAGAATGGCCTGGACAGCATCTCTTGGGAGACCTAATCTTCTGCCAGCTGTAGCAGCAGATTGCATTTGTTCTGTACAAAGTCAACTTAATGAGAACAACAATTTCTGTTTAAGACAGTGTTAAGTAATTTTCCTTCCACCAATCAATTTTCAAGAGCGATTATTATTTATTTATTTATTTTATCAAGTTATATCCTGCCCCTCCTGAAAACAGCTCGGGGCGGCTAACAATTTCAAAAACGTAAAAAGTACAATAATATAAAATTTAAAACAATAATAAAAATATAAACAGTTAAAACAGGGCTAGGACAAAAAAACAATAAATAAGTGTAGGACAGGGATAAAAACCCTAACCCCCTCTCCCCAAAGGTCTGGGCGAACAAACAGGTTTTACAAACTCGCCGGAATGTTAAAAGGCTTGGGGCCAGGTGAGCTTCCTCCGGGAGGGAATTCCAAAGGCGTGGCCCGACCACCGAGAATGCCCTCTCCATTGTGGCCCCCCGCTTAACACGGGGGACCTCCAAGAAGGCACCCGCAGCAGACCGAAGGAACCGCTCTGGGGCGCGAAGGGCAAGGTGGTCCCTGAGGTATGAGGGGCCCAGACCATGAATGGCTTATAGATTAACACCAATACCTTGAACCTGGCTCGGCACACTATTGGCAGCCAGTGCAGAGTCCGGAGCACAGATGTTATGTGCTCCCGGCGACCCGTCCCTGACAGGAGCTGGGCCGCCGCATTCTGCACTAGCTGCAGACTCCGAACCAGGAACAAGGGCAGCCCCACGTAGAGCGCATTGCAGCAGTCCAGCCTCGAGGTGACAAAGGCATGGATGAGGGAGGCCAGGTGAAGAAATTATGAAGCAATATGGCCGTTTTGTGTAACAGCAATGTCTCTTTGGTGAGCAATGTGTCTCAGTCTTTGGAAAACAAGATCCTTGTCCCCAATTAAGAAAAACCATTCATCCTCATTAGCAAAATACCCCAAACCGCAGGAAGGTAAGGTTTTGTTCACAAAGGATAGCCAAGGAGAGTGCACAGAACTAGAGTCTCTTCAACAAAACACATCTAAGGAAAGATGGGGAATAAGTCAGTAACCTAAACCAATAACCTAACACCCTAATGCTTATAGATGTCAATCCTTCATGCCAGTCTCTAACCTTAAAAATGCAGCCAGCATAGGAGGTGGTAAGCCTAAAAAGATATTGAAGAATTTTTTTCTAGGGAACATCAATATCAACATCTGCTGCATAACCCCAGATTTCTGCCCCATATACGATTTGAGAAAACTTTAGCACAGAAGGATGTTAGAACTGCTTATATGGATTTTCTTGCAAAGGCATTGTGAAAACATTTAATGGCCAGGGCCGATTGAGGGCCTTTGGATTTGAAGATGCTTAGTATGACTTGTCCAGTGCTTAGAAGAGGACATGACAAGCTCTAGCTATTTATACTCCTTAACCACCTCTAATCTAAGGGAGTCTATGCACCAAGAAAAAGATTTAGAGCAATTACTGCAATGTAAAATTTTAGTTTTGGAATAATTCATACACATTACGAGTGCTTAATCTAGGAAACTCAGAAATAGCTCTCTACAACCCAGTCGGTGTCCTTGAAAGTGTCATGGCATCATCTGTGTACGATGAATACTCACACAGGTATGTGTTTTCAATAACTGGTAGATGAAAATCCAGTTTAGTCATATCCCTTATGTCGTTCTCATAAAGGTTGAACAAAAGAAGGGCTAAAATACAACCTTGGCGGACTCTCTTGGCGGTGGGAAATTGAGGTAATCTCTCCCTGTAGACGTATTTCACTTGAGCCTATGTGTTCTCATGATAAACAAGGAGAGGGTTTTTTTTAAATGGGGTCAATGCCTAGCTTAATTAATATGTTCCAAAGCAATGGCCTATCGATGGAATCAAACGCAGCAAAGTACAGGTCTTGGAGCACATTTCCACATAGAGCAAACAAGCGCATTTTCCATTCCCCCGCATATTATCATGATGTGGGAATGACTACCTGCACTTTTTTTAGTACTCCTTCCACTTGTTTTTTAAACGCATTTGGGGGCAGCCAAAACCTACCTTTACAGAAGCGCATTTAGAGACAAGTGCAGGATTTTTGGTGTATGATCGGAAACAGCCTAGAGGAAAGCGCATGCTAACAGGAAGTCCTCCCTTACCATAGAGAGCAATGTAAAGTGGAAGTGGGATCGTCTCTGATCCCACCCAGGGTTCACTTCGGCTTTCTCTCCTCCTTCTGCTGCCGCCGCCTCCACCAGCTGCTGCTACTGCTTCCCTGCGTCGCCTCCACCAGCTGCTGCCGCTGCCGCAAACTCCTGCTTCTTTGCCGCCTGCACAAAGAAAGCATCAGAAGAGCTGGGAAGAGGGACTGTGTGGGTAATGGGGGGCATGGCTAATGGACACAGTTGGTGGGGAGGGGGCATGGCTGGGGACACGTGGGGGGCATAGCTAATGGACACAGTGGGGTGGGGGGCATAGCTGGGGACATGTTGAGGGGGGCATAGCTAATGGACACAGTGGGGTGGTGGCATGGCTGGGGACACGTTGAGGGGGCATAGCTAATGGACACAGTGGGGTGGTGGGGGCATGGCTGGGAACATGGGCATAGCTAATGGACACAGTTGGGGTGGGGGGCATAGGTGGGGACACGTTGGGGAACATAGCTAATGGACACGGGGTGGGGGGCATAGCTAATGGACACTGGGGTGGTGGGGGCATGGCTGGGGACACGTTGAGGGGGCATAACTAATGGACATAGTGGGGGGGGGGGGCATGGCTGGGGACACGTTGAGGGGGCATAGCTAATGGACACAGTGGGGTGGTGGGGGCATGGCTGGGAACATGGGCATAGCTAATGGACACAGTTGGGGTGGGGGGCATAGGTGGGGACACGTTGGGGAACATAGCTAATGGACACGGGGTGGGGGGCATAGCTAATGGCTGTCTCTTATACACATCTAGATGTGTATAAGAGACAGGCTAATGGACACTGGGGTGGTGGGGGCATGGCTGGGGACACATTGTGGGGTGGGTCACCTCCCTCCAGGCAGTGACTTCACTGGCAAGTTGGTTTCTCCTAAACTAGGGGAAGGAGGCCCTGATCCAAGGTCTGAACACCATGTCTACATGCACAACGCACATGCAATATTTGTGCATAACATGTACGCAGTGCACATTGAGTGTGTCCAATGCACGCACACATGTAGTGCATGCACATGCTGTGTTTCTGCAACATGCTGTGTGTGTAGAGCCAAAATGTTGTGCTGAATCATCCCATCCCCAATCCAGGCTAGCAGGGACAGCCAGCCTTCTCGGTGGCCACTCATCGGCTGTGGAACTCCCTGCCATTGGAAGCTCATTTGGCCCCGGAACTCTCCTCTTTTCAACGTAGTTGTAAGAATTGGCTGTTCTGCCTGACCTTTGGATGGGTAGGGAGGGAGTGGGTTAAGGTGGGGGATGAGGTGGGTTAAGGTGTGGGACATTTTTATCCGCCTTGATGTATGGTTTTAAATGATTATGTTGTTTTATGTTTTTATTGTGAGCTGCCCAGAACTGCTTGTGGCGGGATGGGTGGGATATTAAGTTTTTTAAATAAATAAATAAATAAATAAATTCCCACTAAAATAAAGTTGTTGGACCATGCTATAATTTAAGCACCACTCACCCCTTGTTTGTGATTCTCTTCCCATCTCCCAAATGGTTGTGATGCTGGCTTCTTTTATTTTCTACCACGGCAGCAATAGCCCCATAGAGACAAATTGCTTTTACTGGTAAGCCTTACCTTCTTCCAGGCTCTCGGGGATTCCTATTGGCTTATGAAACAAAACTGGCTCTAGAGGATAATATGGTTTTGACTAGGTGCTGCTGCTATTATCTTTGGCATTCAAACCGTAAAATGAAAAGTCAAGCAAGAAAGTTTGGCCTATGTAGAACTTTCCCTGCCAGCCCTGCCTTCACACAGAGATGTACCAACATCTGCTCTCCATCCGGATTGCTCAATTTATGCTTTTTCAAGAAAGACTTTTAACAATTTGCTAAACCAAGAAATAGCTTGTAAGTGCAAGTGCTACACTTAACCTCTTGTTAAAACTGCACTAGTAAAGATGGTCAGCAAATGTCTCTAGAACGCTTCATGTAAGTTCTGGATCCAGACTCCAGTTTCTTTCCCGGGATGGGCAGGGATGACACTGGGCACTTACCCACGTTACCATAATGGGGAGGACTTCCAGCCAGGGCCGGACTTAGGAATTTTGGACCTCTAGGCCAGGGGCGTAGCAAGGTTGAGAAGGGCCCGGGTTCAAGCCTTAGTTATGGGCCCCTAATGTGCGTGCGTGCGCGCTCCAAAAACCCAAAGTGGGCGGAGCTTAAGGGAGGGGTGGGGCTTAAGGAAGAGGGAGGGGCCTGCCTGTCCCTGGCGTCCATCTAAGCACCGCATGGAACCTTATGGCTGGCAGAGCTCTAGGGAGGGGCTTGTACATTGTAGGTGAAGCCTCCAAAAATCCAGCAACAAGGAGTTTTCAGAGTTAAGATGTGATGGACAGAACATTCGTTAACACTGGGAACTCCTTGCTGCTGAGTACAACCCTGCCACTTGGAGACAGAGAACTTTCCTACTAGCATCGCATCCAGTAAGTGGATGGGACTCCAGTAGGACAACTCTCTGGGTGAAAACAGACATGACGCTAACCACACTTTAACCAGACTCGGTGGTCATTTATGCATGTTGCAGGGCTGTATAGGGCACCAATACAGCCCTGCAACATGCATAAATGATCACCAAATCTGGTTAAAGTGTGGTTAGC
>QEPC01010688.1:362763-380803 GCA_003113815.1 Sphenodon punctatus
CCCCCCCCCCCCCCCCCCCCGCATGGTAAATCGCGCCGAGGCGCAGAATTGGCCCCTGACTCCCGTGGAATTTTTTTTTAAATTCCGCTGAAGAATCGGGGCCCTGAAGATAATCATACATGTGGCACTCGGTGCAAAAGACTGGGTAGCCCCCATCCCGCTGCTGGTTTGCTATCTACATCTTCTTGTTTAGTGAGATGTTAGGCGTAACCCTAATTATGTATTTAACTACAAGGGACAGGAGCTAAGCGTACGTGTATATGTGAATACAGTCGCTCACCTGTCTAGGGTGTTCCCTCTACAGCACCCTCCTACGGCGAACTCCTAGACAAACTTCCCTGTTTTCTGTTCCTGTCCGCTTGTCTCCTGGGCCGCCACCTGTCTGCTCTTCTTATATACTCTGGTGACTTGGCCCCTGAGTCAGCAGATTCTAGCTCTGCCCCCTAATCAAGTCTGATTCACAGCAGCCTCCACACACAATAGGACAATCAGGCAGTCAAACACTCTCTTTCCAGATCACCCCACCCAGAAACAACCCCTCTGAGCACACGGCCTGTCCACAAACAAACACAAACCCCTCTCCCAGACAAACCCTTCCCCTACCTTCCTTGGGTCCTCTGCACTCTCCCCTGCTCACAGCAGCGCTCCTAGGCAAACTTCCCTGTTTGCTGTTCCTGTTCGCTTGTCTCCTGGGCCACCAGTACTCCTGATGAAGAAGATGCAAACTCTGATGAATCCGTGCTCCAACCCAATGAGAACCCCACAACCCAGATGACTACCAACATGAGGATTTTTTGGCTTGTTAGCCGTAAATAAACTAAAATCAACACACTGCTTCGTGCTGAGACTCAGGAGAGCCAGATTCCCAATGTATTTAGATTTATTTTACTTCCATATTTTAAGTACCTCCTGCCCTGCTTTCATTTGGTTCCCATTAAGTATTTACTTCTACCACCTGCCTTTCCTTTAACTTTCTTTTTTTTTTAAAAAATCATGTAGGTTTACTAATGCATTCCGATGAGACAGAGAACCCGGGTCCCTCACCACTGCCCCCGAGAACTTAGGCAAGGGTGAACATGGCAAATGCATAATTTCCTAGGAACAGAACAAAAGAGTGGTGGGCATGGAAAAGGGAGCAGCGTACTGCCTGTGCAGTAAGGGAGAGAATCCTCTCCCAGTGACATCCTTTCAGGACAACGTTAATGAACATTGGCAACATGATTACCAACTGAGAGTGAGGGCTGAAAAGCGCCACAGCTAGGATATGAACAGGCTGATGGACACTGTAATGGAGGATTTTTAAAGTATGACTGACACTATGAACACCTTCATCAAGGAAGCTTTTCAGCTCTGGAGAGCAACTTTGTATGCTTTGCCCACCCCTTCCCCAATGATGCTCTAATGCTGTTCCAACAAATGCAGCAAATAGAATTGCTGCTCCTACTGTAGGACAGCAAATCAGAATAAGGGAAGAGGATCCTGCTAACCCTATTCCTCTTATCTCTTTTTGCATTGTCTCCCCTTCTTGTTCCTATCCCTTGCCTTGTTCAGGCGCTAATAACAACAGATCTCTACCATCTATCAATGTAAGGGCACCTGCACTTACCAATAGAAATGTACCTCAAGAGTCAACCAAAATTGTTAGTGAACTGAAAAAAAACTGTAGGAGCTACTCTAAACATAACCATGTTCCTAAAAAGCCATACTCTCCAAGCTAAAAATGGTGATACAACACTTGGTTTACTTGTACTGTGCATGCGCTCAATAAAATGTATTTCTCATTACTATCAAATCAAATTTTATTAATAGCACTGGCTTTCGTCTTGGCATTTCTCATTACTAAAGCATTACTTGGTTTCCTCTGAGATAAATGTGCCCAGTACATCTCATTACCAACAGTTTACACATTAATATGTGATATATTGTAAACTTCTGCAAACTGCCACGATTTCGGTTCCGCGGTTATTGCAGAGGATCATCTTGGGACTATGGATGCCCCATCCTGTCTTGTTTTGTGGGATCGGTTTCAGATAGTATCGCCTGCCGATGTGGAGTCCTTGTTGGGATCTGTTCATGCCACTACTTGTGAACAAGATCCTTGCCCGTCCTGGCTGGTGAAAGCCAGCCAGGAGATGCTATGGCCATTGCTGGCTGGGGTGGTTAGTGCCTCCCTTTGGGAGGACAGGGTGCCTGAATGCCTGAAGGAGGCTGTGGTTAGGCCTGTGCTCAAGAAGCCATCTCTTAACATGGATGCTCCTGCCAGTTATCGGCCGGTCTCTAACCTTCCCTTTTTAGGGAAGGTTATTGAACAGGCTGTGGCACTGCAGCTCCAAGAACACCTGGACCGCACCGGTTTCCTTGACCCCTCTCCGTCCAGGTTTCTGCCTGGGTGTGGTACGGAGACTGCATTGATGGCCTTGGTTGAAAATCTCCATCTGGCGTTGGACCAGGGTCATCAGACCTTACTGGTCCTGCTAGACATTTCAGATGCGTTCAACACAGTCGATCATGAGGTGTTGGTGACTCGCCTGCGGGACCGTGCCGGGATTGGCGGGACGGTCTTGGACTGGTTTCGTTCATTCCTGGCCGGGAGAACTCACCGCGTGGTCTTGGGGGAGTGTACGTCTTCCCCCCGGGACCTCACGTGTGGAGTCCCGCAGGGTGCCATTCTGTCCCCCCTCTTGTTTAACATCTATATGCAGTCGTTAGGGGAGATTGTGAGAGGGTTTCAGGGCATGCAGTGTCATCAGTATGCTGATGACACTCAGCTCTACCTCTCTTTTTCCATTGACCCAGGCCATGCAGTCTCTATTTTCCCAGTGCCTGTCGGCTGTGGGGGCTTGGATGAGGTTGAGCCATCTACAGCTGAATCCTGACAAGACGGAGATGATGTTGGTGGGTGAGGGCCTGGGGGGCCTGGGAGTGGTTGAATCTCCTCTTGTCTGTGTTGGGGGGGGATCACCCTCCCATGGTCTCGGAGGTATGGAGTCTGGGTGTGCTCCTCAATTCATGGCTCGGCCTGAAATCTCAGGTTGTGGCCGTGGCAGGGAGTGCCTTTCGGCAGCTACATCTTGTCCGGCGGCTTTGGCCGTATCTCTCAGACTCTGACCTCGCCACTATCATCCATGCCTTCATCACCTCGAGGCTGGATTACTGCAATGCAGTCTACGTGGGGCTGCCCGAGAAGCTGGTCCAGAGGCTGCAGCTGGTGCAGAATCCCATGGCCCGTCTCCTTACTGGGGCGGGCCGCAGGGAGAACATGACACCTGTGCTCCGGGTTCTGCACTGGCTGCCTATAAAGCACCGGGCTAAGTTCAAGGTGCTGGTTTTGACCTTCAAAGCCCTTCACGGCCTGGGCCCTGCCTATCTGCGGGATCGCCTCACTCCCCATGTGCCTGTGCGACCCCTGAGATCGTCTGTGGGGGCCTTTTTGGAGGTTCCCTGGGTCAGACGGGTGGCCACTGATGTGAAATCTTTTTTGGTGGCTGCCCCTGTGCTGTGGAATTCACTCCCGGAGGAGGCTCGGTTGGCCCCCACCCACCTGTCATTTCTACATTTGTGTAAAACCTGGCTGTTCCGCCAGACTTTTGCAGTGGGGGGGTAGGGTTTGCGAGGGAGGGTGAGTTTTTATGATTTGTTTTAAAATTTGTTGATTTATTTTAAAATATTTTATTGTTAAAAACTTCTCTGTGTGTTGTTCATCGTCCCGAGCTGCCTGGGCAGGAGGGGCGGGATATACGTTTTAAATAAATAAATAAATAAATAAAACTATAATGATGTAGTAATCTAGTCAATTATGGGTTAAAAAAATAATAAGGTGCTGCCTTGACATTTGTGCAACAAAACTGAATTCACCTGTTCACTGTTGTATTCATGGTGGGAGAGAGCATTTACTTGCCATTGTACATTGCTGCAAGCAGGATACAAGCGTGGGTGATTTCACACATAAGCTGCTAGACCCCACTGTCCGTGTTGCCCCAGAAGCCCCACTTTAAACTTGGATCAGATAATTAGATCTGATCTAATTGTCAGATCCTAGTTTAAAAGCAGAGCAAGGCTGGAACTCTGATTGCCTCACCCACAAGCAACAGCAAACCAGGGTTCATTATATAGCTTCCTGTACCTGCACGTGGAATTGCTCTAGATGAACCATGCTACCCATTAACACAGCTTATATGTTCGTGCATGCGTGTGCCATCACATAATCTTGTCCACTTCTGGGTTCTCGTCATGCCCATAAAGAACCACGCGGGTGTTTCAGAAGAAGTGGCAGGACACACTGAGAGGATGCTAGGAGCCCATGAGACCACCCAGGTAATTTCTTGTTACACTTATGATGAAGAAATCTTCCTCTTGGCCAGGAAGGGAAAACAGTACCAGTGACTGGCTGACTCTCACCCATCCATCCCTCTTTTTAAAGCTTAGTTTTTAAATAAATCAAAGCTTTTAAATAGATACTTTGGAGTAGACTCGGTAACATTCTCCTGCTTATGACAATTGGAGGAAACTGTCTCAGGGCATGGATCTAAGAAAGAAAGCAAATTTATAAAAATATTTTTTCAACTAGTTTAAAAGGTGCAGGCATTAGTCCATGATAAGCTGAGTTTCAATCAATTAAAAAGACCTTCCAAAGACAGGTATTTGTAAAGGACATAGTACCTAGTTGAGAAACATGTGAATGAAATGGTTTTCCTCCGTTACAAATTTCAAAGCATAGCACATAATGTGAAGTGGAGACTCAGGGACATACGCCCGCTTATGACAGGTGGCTGTCAATGTTTCACAGCATGCTTTTCTTGGTAAAGAACCACATTTTTTTTAAAAGCGTTTACAGTCTTTAACAATTGCAAGTTGATGCACCCACATTGAAACGGATACCACCATCACCTCCAAAGTTCTTACCTATGCCTGTGCTTAATGTAAACTTCCAAGGAGATGGTTCAAAGGAAGGAGAGAAGCACAAGAAAATATTTGGCACCTTGTGACCCCTGCACCTGTGATTTACATTAAGGAACAGTGCTGCGTTGTACATGTGTCTGAACACCATGCACTGAACACAGAAAGGTGATGGCGTATGACAGGGTTGTCCTTGACATAAAGGACACAACTAATATATATATATATATTTTACAATAAAGCCTTTAACAAATTAATTTAAGTGTGGGCCTTGTACTTTTCAATGCATTTATTAAAAATCATCAGATGCTGCACCACATACAATTTCCATAAAAGGCACACAAAATTAATGGTATTTGTTGCATAATCATAGGGAAGCAATGGAGGAATTTAAACAAAATTAAAAATTGGGATACGCAAAAATGAAAGACACAGTAACATTACTGATAGTTGGTATTTTTGCACAGAAATTAAGTGTACAAAACCACTTCCAGGTGCTAAAGCATTGGAAGGAATATTATTTTCTGCCTGCAGAAGCAGCCAGAAAGTTAAAGGCAGAACCACTCTCCATTATAAATGGGGGATTGTTAAAGCCCTTATATTGAAGAAACCACTTGCGCTACGGTTCTGAAGATTTAACCATGACTTATATTTGTGGGAACAGTCATACATGCAAAATTTGAAGAAACTCCAGCCAGAAAATCAAAAGTTATAACTCTTTAAATGTTATAACTTTTATAACAGCCCTGCTGTACTCCAGCCCTGCTCCAGGTTATTATCATTGCCACCACTACAACTGGGACTGGAAAAGAAGCTGAAGACAAATGTCATGGATAGACCTGCTCAGAAGGAATGGCTTGAACATGCCCGACAGCGCTGCTGGAAGGACTGTAACTGGCCCAATGGCAGCCTCAGAAGCCCAAGCAAGGGAAGCACCTTGGACCGGACGAGGTGAACCTGGGAAACTATGAGTGAGCCCATAGAGCAGGGGCCAGACTTGTCTGTGTCTGAGCCCCGCTGAAGGGCTAGCACATTGAGTGAACTGTGGGACTGGCCCGGGCAAGGCACCCAGGGGCCAGGGAGATCCAAACCTGAGCCCCGTAGGAGGGCAAGGATAGTAAAGAAACCTAGCCTTGCAGGGACCAGGTTTAGTCCTGATTTGAGCCCTGGAAAGGGCAAGGACAAAGAGGGGTAAAAGCCCACTGTAACGTTGATAAGAAGGCGAGCCTATGAGCCCAAGTAGGGCCTGCGTGCCCAGATAGGAAGGTGGTAGGGAATGGGGGTGGGGGGTATGCATGTGAGAGAATGACAGTGGTGTGTGCCATGCATGTCTGTGAAAGAGAATGGGAGTGGTGTGTGTGTACTGTCACGGGTTTGAGGGTCCAACACCCCACGTTCCTGGGTTGGGTGATTCAATTTCCCTCGCAGCCAACAGGAACCAGTTCTCTCTCTGGCTGGTTCAGTCCTGCAAAGGGGAGAATCCTTTTGCCACCCCCAACTCCCAGAAACCTTCCCATTCACAGACTCTCTCTCTCTGGGTTTGCGAAAGCTTGGAAGCTCAAGTTGCTCAGCTTGTGATCTCCCACTGTCAGACATCAGACACTTCTTCATAAAGATAAGAAGAAAGTTTATTGATTACATGACAATATATTTGATACAGAGTGGCTAAAGAAATGAAAAGTAATATAACGTATCCTATTCTATACTGGGTAACCCCTATATAAAGCTTACCCTATAGAAAGTCCCTTCTCAGTCAGTGGTGAAAATGACTGGGCATTGATTTCTTAGATGGTAGAAAGCAAAGTCTTTCCTCTCAGTCGATAGTTCCAGCCGTCGCTTGCTGGCAGGCAAGATGGAGCTGAGAGCTCTCTCCAAGAGGTAGCAGAAGATGGCTTAATGGCCTCTCTTTGTCTTGTCCGTTTGCTTAAATACCCTATTCAAAGTCTTTGTTAGTTCTTCCCGCCTTGGGGAAACCTAAGGTCTGTCACGTCCGCAGAAAGGTAAACAGGAAGATCCATTTGCATCTCCATAGGATTCTGTCTGGTGTCAATCCACATCCTTTAAATGTCTCCACTTCCTGGAGTTTCCCAACTGTCAGTTTACACTACATAACTACATGACTTGAGTTGTCACTTCTCAACATTACATCCATGTTTGACCTTTAGCTTTACATATATGTTAGACCTATAGTCCCGTATCTCTCCTGTGAGGCCTCATGTTCCTCCATGACATGTACCATACATGTGTGTGAAAGGGAATGAGATGTGTGTGTGTGAGAGAGAATGAGTGAGTATTATTATTATTATTAACAAACATTTATATAGCGCAAGCAGTGTACCTGGCACTTTACAAAGTAATAAAATAGACACGGTCCCTGCCCCTAGGGCTTACAATCTGAGAAGGCAGAGGGAAGGGAGTGAGTGTGTGTTTGTATGGTGTGCGTGTAAGAGAGAGAGAAAGAGAGCAGTGTGTATGTGTGTGCCAGGCACCTTTGTGAGTGCCATGTATGTGTGTATATGTGTGTGCCATGTATGTGTGTGGAAGAATGAGAGAATAGTGGTGTGTGTGTGTGTGTGTGAGTGTGAGTGAGTGAGAGAGAGAGCAAGTGGTGAGAGAGCGGATGAATGAGAGGGTGGTATGTGGGCTCCTCCCCCCACTCCCATGCCTGTCCCCTCTCTCCTCCCTCTGCTCCCTACCTCTCGCTATGGCTGCCCCCTCTCCCCCTGCTCCCAATGTAGGGTTGCCGTAACTCCAGCAGCATCTGAGGAAATGACCACCTGGCCAAGAAAATACTTTTTCCTCTCCTCCCCGGATCTGAGCTTCCCCCCTCCTCCACGAGCTTCTTAAGCTACATGCCCCTCAGGTGCACTTAGGAAGAGCAGGATCCAGATCATGGCTCTGTTCCCAAACATTGTGCGTATACCCTCATCTCCTCTCCCTTGCCCTGAGCTCAGTTTTTCAGTACTTGGGAATGGGGGCAGAAACTGAAACCAGGGCCCAAATCCAGGAACCCCCCCAAATGAAAACATTATCTAAAACAAAAAGTCTAACAGTTTAAAAAAACATTAAAGGCAAAACCATTTCCAAAACAAAAAACTTTCCTCCTCATTTTTTTTTTTTTACAAAATACAGTTTACCCTAAGTTAAACTCCAAAAAACATGAACATTAATTACAATCAAATTTTAAAAATATACTTACATTACAACAAAATTTAAATGCCAAAAAGCATGGAAATTATTATCTGTGGGACCGCCTCACCCCCGGATTCTGGATTGGCTCCTGCGGTTAGCCAGGGGCGCCCTTCTTGAAGTCCCTTGTGTACAGCAGGGGGCAACATTGGAGAGGGCGTTCTCAGTCATCATATCATGGCACTTCCTCCCAGTAGCGGTTCATCTGTCCCCTCCTTCAGGTGCCAATGTAAGACCTATCTTTTTCGCCAGGCTTTTGACAGGGGAGATGGGATTACCCTTTTAGACTTTGTGACCTGTATATTGTTTTATATTGTTGATTATTTTATTGTACACTGTCCCACTGCCAGAGACATAAATAAATAAAATATGTATTTTACAAGAATTTGGAACTGTTCGGAGGAGGAGCTGTTGATCAACTATGATAAACTAAAATAATGGTCTTTGTCCCATGGTTTAATCAGATAGGCATGATATATGAATGGGTTTAGATTGGAACAGGTTAAGAGTTTTAAATACCTGGGAATATTCTTCTCTTTGACTGGGTCCTGGGTGCCCCACATAAAGTATAGGACCCAAGTGGCTACGATTTCCATACAGGTGCTACTGAGAGTTTTCCACCTAAAAAGGGAGGTGGTTTAGTTAAGCTGGCCTTGAAGGCTTTTGAGATGAAGGTGGTGACCCAGTTGAGCTATGGGACCCCAGTGTGTGTGTGAGTTTGCAAAGCTCCCTGGAAGTACCCCAGAATATGTTCCTGAGATCACTGCTGAGGATTTCCCATACAACACCAGCAGCACTATTACAGCTAGAAACGGGGGAGATCTCTTGCATCAAGATCTATTTTACATCTACTTTTCTACTGGCTAAAGGTGGCACATTCACCATCTATCTCTCCCCCCCCCCCCCCCCAACCTTTGCCTGCAAGAAAAAATGACTGATCCCTGTAGAGGTAGGAATACATGGCTCTCACAGGTGGAGGATAATATTAGGTTGTTGAGATTTTCCCAAGAACACTTAGCCCCAAGGTCATCTTGGGAAGTTAGACCACTCTTGAGACTATGTGCCTATGACATTGAACTACAAGTAGCAAAGGCTGGGGCTTCATACTCGAATATTGCCCCCGGTATAAGTAGGTGCGGTGCACCCCCTAGGAAATCTGGGGCAATGACCGTCCGGTCCCCCAATACCCCTCCAGTTCTCCCAATCTCACACTGTGCTGCATGCGGCACCATGGCTGCATCTGATCATGCCCACAGCAGCCCAGTAAAATCTGTTTTTTTTAAAAATCGCCGCAACCAACCCAGCTGTGATTGAGAGGAGCCAATCAAAGAAGAACTACTGCCTCTGCCGGTTCTTCTTTGAGAGGCTCCTCCCATGAACCAACCAAGCCTGCCCCGAGAGCAGCGAGAGCAAAGCCAGTCCCCACCCCTCAGGGTGGGGACTGGCTTTGCTCTCGCTGCTCTGGAGTCCCATAAGGGACAAAACTATTGTGAATGCGCTTTGGGCGTTCAAGCGCACAGTCCAAGTGCGCTTATGGGAAACTGAATTTCCCAGAGGGGCAGGCTTTCTTAAGAGCCCTATTGGCTCAATTTAAAATGACATCTGGGCGCCAATTGTAGGCACTCAGGCGAGATGTGCTGTGGGTGGCTGGGAGAGAGGGAATGGGGAGGGGAATGGGGGGAGGGAGAGACTGGGGAGTGGGGGAGGGGTGTATGGGGACAGACAGAGAGAGGGAATGCAGACGGGAAAGACGGGAGGAGAGACTGGGAGTGGGACTCTGGGAGAGACTGGGGAATGGGGGAGGGGGACGGACAGGGAGACACTTGGAAAACAGGGCTCAACCATGTTTTGGGGGACAAGTGCTGGTTTTGTGGTGTGGTAAGGACTGCACATAATGTTGCCTTAAGATGGTTTGCTTTGCTTGCTCTGTGTTTGCATGATGACAAAATGTGGTAAGGACTGCACATAATGTTGCCTTAAGATGGTTTCCTTTGCTTGCTCTTTGTTTGCATGATGACATTTTGTAAATTTGTGGGTCCACTGGTTGTGGCTACTCTTTTTTAAATGGTCCCTTCGCTGTTTCACTGCTGCTGGAAAGTAGTTTGCGTGGACAGGCATTTGGCTTTCCCAGAATTAAGTAATCTAATGTCCATCCAGTGTTAACCCTGGGAACTTCTTGCTGCTGGGTTATGCCCTGGCTCTGCCTGCCGTTGCCCTGGCTCCACCCACCGTTGCCCTGGCTCCGCTGGCGGCTTTGCCGCCAGCCAGCCAGCTGGCCTTACTGCCCCACCAACCTCAAAACCCACCAGCCGCGCCTGGGTATATGTTCTGGCTGCCAGACTGTGCCAGTTCCTGATACCTGCAGAACGTATTGGTCCCAGCCCGTAGGAAGGTTTTTACGGGTCTGCAAATGCAGACTGCTAAAACAGCAGTGGTGCAGGGACGTTTCCAGGGGATTAGCTACACAGAAAAATTGTGTATTTGCGGAGAGGGGTCTGTGGAAGATGTGACCCACTATTATTTTGCCCACTTCATGAAATGCCCCATAGAGGATTGTATAAAACCTTGAATGTGGACCCCATGAGGCTGTCTAGGCAATTGTTGAGCTTCCTATTGAAGGATGCTAAAGATGAGGCAAAGTTTCAGGCCCAGAAACATAGGACCATACAGTAGTTTTATAGTAGTATTTGGTTGGGCCCATGTACAAAGAGGCTTTATGTGTATCCTGGATATTTTTAAGTTGTTACTGAAATGTGGTTTTATATTTGTATGTTACCTACAAAGTTGTTAAGATTTTCTATTGTCATGGCTTGAAGAGTAGTGTAATAAATTGAAAATGAAATAGACAGTAAAATAGTTCTAGATATTTATATAGCGCAAGCAGTGTACCTGGCACTGTACAATCAGTAGTTATAGACATGACCCTACTCCCAGGGGGTTTACAATCTAAGAGACAAGGGGAGACAAAGGGGAGGTGAACATCGGCAGAGACGAGTACATTCATGAGGTTGAGAAGTTGTAGGTGCACATGCTTCACTTAGTTACAGGGAACTAGATTCTGAGTGGGGGCGGGGGGAAGACAACGCAATTTCAATCATGGCAATCTAGGAAGGCCCAATGGAAGAGGCAGGTTTTTAGGAAGGATTTGAAAGTTGGGAGGGAGCAGAGTGAATGTATCCAGCAAGGGATTTCCAGGCATGAGGGGCAGCAGGAGAGAAGGGGCAAAAACGTTTAGAGGACCAAGGAAATTGCAAGCAGGCAAGGGTGGGGGCAGAAGAGGAGCAAAGATCCCAGATAGGAATGTGACAGGATACAAGAGCAGAGAGATATGGGGGAGCAAGGCCATGAAGAGCCTGGAAGGTGAAAACCGAGAGCTTGTGCCGAATACGTTCACGTAAAGGGAGTCAGTGTAGGGCAGAAAAGAGGAGCTGAATTTGGTCAACGCAACGGGTAAGGTGGATGACTGTCAGCAGAGTGTTGAATGGAGATAATGGGGGCAAGATCAGAGCAGGGGAGACCAAGTAAGGAGGAAGTTGCAGTAGTCAAGGCAAGAGATGACTAGAGCATGGACTAGGTCTTTTGCGGTGGAAACAGTAAGGCATGGCTGGATTTTAGCAGTATTATACAATGTGACAGGATTTGGAAACAGCCTGTATTGGAGGCATAAAAGAGAGGGAGGAGGCAAAGATGAATCCCAGGCTATGCACTTGAAGAACAGACTGGATGGTGACACCCTCAATGGAAACAGAGAGCAAAGTAGGAGAGGAATGATGGGGGAAGATGCAGAGTTCGGTCTTGGCCATATTAAGTTTAAGTTGTTGGCGAGACATCCAAGCAGAGATGTCAGAGAGACAGTCAGTGATACAACACTGGATGGAGGAGGAGAGCATGGGAGTGGAGAGATAGAGTTGCATATCATCAGCATACAGGTGATTATGGAATCTGTGAGATTCAATGAGTTTACCCAGAGAAAGAGTGTATAGGGAGAAGAGAAGAGGGCCCAGGACAGAGCCTTGGGGAACTCCCACAGAGAGGGGAAGTGACCTAGAGGAGGTACCAGCAAGAGAAACATTGAAGGAGCAGTTCAAGAGATACAAAGAGAACAAGTCAAGAACAGAGTCCTGGAAACCAAGGGAGTCAGTGTAGTGAATCCAGGAGGCGGCCATGGTCAACAGTGTCAAAAGTGGCAGATAGATCAAAGAGGGCAAGAATAAAGTAGTGATTTTGGCAGGAATGGACAGTGATTTTGACAAGGGCAGTCTCAAGTTGAGTGGAGAGGGCAGAAATGCGATGAAAGGGGGATCAAGGGAGGAATGGGAAATCAAGACAGTGCATGTAGACAGCCCACTCCAGGAGCTTGGAAGCGAAGGGCAGGAGTGAAATGGGGCATTAGTTGGAAGGGTCAAGAGTGGCCTACTTAAGGATAGGACATGGTGGCATGTTTGAAAGCCAATGGAAATGACCCAGGAGAGAGGGAGAGATTGATGATGTGAGTGGAGAAGATACTCCCTGGGTATCTAGTAGTTATAACTTGGCCACTGCCCAAAACAAGACATATGTCTATTGTGTACAACAGGAGCAGTATGTGGCAAACAGCATTCTCACTTTTGGTAAACAAAGAAACAGTGCATCATTTATTCAAAAGCAGTTGAACTAAAAAAAAATTGTTTCGTTCTTTCAAGAAACATTTTAGAATGTTCTGGGTGCAATACTTGTGATGCAGGAAGTTGGTTTTCAGCCTTTTTCCACTCAAGAGTACTGGAGTGATGTAAGGGACTATAAAGGGAGCACAACATAATTTACATGAATAATTTGCATAAATATGCATAGATTAAGTCTCTCCTCTACAATTAAATTTAATTCAATTCAATGGAAATTGAGATAATTAATCAATTAATCCCAGCTCACATTGACTTTAACGGATGAAAGACTGTTTCAAAGTGCTGCCGAGCACTGCTGTCAACTGGCTTGGGGAGCACTTTCACACATTGCCCGAGCACTCTGGTGCTCCGAGTCCTGAGCACCAGGTTGAGAATCCCTGAAGTGCAACACAAATCCATCATAACATGATGGTTCATGGGAGATGTGAGGAGCTGGTAAGTGTAGAAATAGCATTCTCGGCATGCTAAACCTTTAAAAATACAGATACTGTTTTTTATACTTAAAATTACTGGGACACAAACCACACTACATATCCTCACTTTCCAATACAGTCCAACAACTTCTGGATAACCATGAGCATCTAATGCAGCAGCACGAGGAGCTTGCCCAGCAAAACCAACAGCTAAGGGTAGAAACAACATACCTGTGCCTCATAGCGAGACTCAACTCCCATGTACAACCGGCTGACGTACCAGTGCAAACTGTTAGAGGAAGGACAAGGGGTTTTGGAGGAAACAAGACAGGTAGTCTCCAGGAACTGGATATCAAGAATCAGAGTCCAATAACAGGCTAGAGACAGCAGAGGGAGCTAAGAACCCAAAAAGAAGAGAGATGTCAGGATAGGATGTTTCCTAAGAGCACCAAGTGGAGTTAATAACTCAGATGGGGAAGAGCAGCTACCCCAAACAGAACAGTATGGTGCATGGAAAAAATTCCTCAGGCTAGTTAATTGTTGACTCCAGTCAGAAATAGAGCACCTGCTTCATCATTGGAGGAACTATTATTGTGGAATGCACAGAGCAGAGAAGGGTAAAACAACAGAAGTCAGGAGAGGAACAAAGCAAGAACTAATGAAAGAGCAGTGAAAGGAGGGTAAGGGGGAAGACATGAAGGGGGGAAGGAAAGGAACGGGGGCACAAGAGCAAGGAGGCAGGGGTGGAGCTACCATTGGACAAACAGGGCCATTTGTCCCAGAGCCCGTACTGGCTGGGAGCCCAATATCCAAGGTAGCTAAGCCACCCTTCTCCCCCCCCCCCTTTTTTTTTTCTTTCTTTTTAAAAAAAATTGCCACCTGAGCTGGACCCGGTCCAAGCAGGGGTGGCTCGAGGGAGGCCCAGCCTGAGCAGGAAGGTGCTCATCAGCGGCTCCACCAAGTAGAACCACCGCCGGGCACCTTCCCGTTTCCAGCACTGACCACATAGAGCCAGCCCAGCCTGCCCCAGACTGCACGACCAGCCCCCAGCCTCCAGGGCTGATCGGGTGCTGATCGGCAGCAATGGAGGCCTCAGCATGTGGGCAGTGCAGCGAGCCGTGAGGGACAGAGTGCACTGTGGGACCAGCTTGCTGCTGGCCCAGAAAACAGATAGGTTCAGCAGCAGGCCACCAGCAGCACACTGCAGACTCTGCAGAGAGCAAGTAAGTCCCAAGCACCAGAAGCTCAGTGCCCCTAGGCCGGCCGAGCTGGGAGGAGCACCTATGTCAGATGGCAGCTTCACCACCGGCAGGAAAAAAGAGGGGAGGGGGACACAGACATTTCTTGCCCCTGGGCCCATCCCCACCCCGAACTGCTCCCCCACACTCCTGCATGAATTAGGGGTGACCAGCCGCCATACGGCCATGGCCAGTCATATCCCTGGTGGCAGCGGGTAGCGCATGTTGGTCTCCTGCCTCCATAGATGGGGGTTCAGGAGCTCCCCAAGCCGGGTCAGGAGGGAGCAATTCATCTGGAAGTGGTTCATCCATTCCTCATCGGTCCAGCATGTTCTCCCACCAGTCGGTGCTGCGGGACTGCGTCCAGTGCTTTTGCCGAGTCAGAAGGGTCACATGGTGCCCGTACACATTCAGGGACCACCGGGCCTGGAAGAGGCCTCTCCTTGGGCAGGGGGGTTGTTATTATTTATTATAAACATTTATATAGCGCCAGCCATGTGCCTGGCGCTGTACAGAACATAGACATAGACGCGGTCCCTGCCTGTGGCTTACAATCTAAAAGACAAGGAGGGGGAGACAGGAAGAGGGGACAGTGGGAGAGATAGGGTAGAAGACAAACAAACATTCAAGCGAATCACAAATACAAGTATCCAAAAACTGCCTATGATGGATTCTCAACCCCTCCATCAGGAGCCTCATAATCATCAAGCTGAGCGATAACCATTTCTTGATGGGTCAAATAGTAGGGGTGTACATGTCATTTTCGTTATTGCAATAATGATAATGAAAATTGTCATTTTCATTATCATTATTGCAATAACGAAAATGACAACAACTATGAAAATAGAAATGAAAATGACTTTGTTTTTTAAATAAAGGGAAAAAACTGAAAAACGTATTTCTGACTATAACCTTTTTGATTCTTATTCAATTCTGATGGAACTTGGGGAGATTGTAACTCCATTGAAGGGCACTATGTGTACCAATTTTAGAAAAGATTAGCTAAAGGGAACTGTTTTTATAAGCAATTGAATGTTGTGATTTTAAGAAAAGCTCCATACACATTCATGGCTACAACTTCATCTTCCATCCAATTTGCATAAAACCTGTAAATATTATGTCCTCCCCACAAGCTTAACAATCTTGACAGTTTTCAGAAAGTTTGGATCAAGGGTCCTAATGGTATAAGACATTAACTTGAAAATACATTTTCAGCTGTAACATTTTTATATTCAATCCTGTTTACAAGGCATTTGGCAGGAATGTATCACATACCTTCCCTGTTACCTCTGCGAAACTACAGGATGATTTGATAAAGGGACCTAATTTTATAAGAAAGTGAAGTTGTCCCCTTGAAGACCATTATTCATATAAATAGCAGCACATGCCATGCCTGTCAGAGCCAGGCACGTGACATGGCAGGGGGAGGGAGACTGTAGGAGGGAGAATGTGGAGCAACCCAAAAGACTGACAGACAAATTCGCTGGCCAATTACTGCATGCTTCCAGCGTTACAGGACCAATTGGTAGTGGCTTTGAGGTGGGCATAGGGGGCGGTCCTCAGGCAGGCATAGAAGGGACATAACTGGGACTTTAGGAATAGCATCCAAGCAATCAGGAAACATAGTTTCCACATCCAGGCTCGCCAATTATCATCACAATCGCATCCTGCAGCACTGTGACAGAGGGCATAAGAGAATCTCTATTGGCTCTTTCCTAAAGAGATGCTCCTGACTTCCCAGTACCAAGTGGAGGAGAGATGTTGAGATGGTCACAGCACAGAATAAGGATATTTGGTTGACATTTCTGCTGGTCAATTGGCATCACAAACCAACCTTATACCACAGTGACACGTAAGAGAATCCCTGACATAGGCTTCTCTGCATATGCTGTGCAGGCATATAAAATTGGGACCCTTTATCACATCTTTCTGATATTTGGCAGAGATGATCGAGAAAGTGTGATATATAGCTCATATACACTGGTTGGACTACAAGGATGTTACATTATTATTTTTATTATCATCATCAAGCATTTATATAGCGCAAGCAATGTACCTGGTGCTTTACAAAGTAATGGAATAGACACGGACCCTGCCCTAGGGCTTACAATCTGAGAGACGGGGGGTGGGGTGGGAGACGAAGGAAAGGGAACAGAGTGAGAGACAAAGAGTATAACATTCATAAAGATGCAAGGTTGCAGGTGCACGTGCTTGACTTGGTTGCATCGAGAATTATGGCTGGCTGGTCCATGTGGTGAGGATAGGAGTACACAGACCTCAGGTAACCGATTGTACTGAATGGAGGGTATCAGCAGCAGTTAGGTGAGGGGATCGAGGAGTCGGGGAAAGCAGAGCGGAAGAGGTGGATCTGGAGGAGGGATTTGAAGGTACGAAGGGAGGGGACGAGGTGGATGTGGGCAGGGAGGGAGTTCCAGGCATGGGGGGTGGGGAAGCTAGGAAGAAGGGACAAAGGTGGTTAGGAGAGCGTGGGAGAATGAGGGGACAGAGGAGGAACGGAGTTCACGGACTGGACTATGGAGGGAAATTAGTGCAAAGAGGTAGGGAGGAGTAAATTGTGAAGAGCTTTACAGGTGAAGACTAGGATCTTGTGCAGGATTTGTTAAGGAAGGGGGAGCCAGTGAAGAGAGGAGTGGAGGGGCTGCACATGGTCGAAGCAATGGGCAAGGTGGATGACCCTGGCAGCAGTTTTGGATGGAGATAAGGGGAGAAAGGGGAGAGTGGGGGAGGCCAGTGAGAAGGAAGTTACAGTAATCAAGAGATGACCAGGGCGTGAACAAGGGTTTTGGCAGAGGAGAGAGAGAGAAAAGGGTGGATCTTAGCAATGCTATGGAGGGAGAAGTGACAGGATTTGGCAACAGAGTTGATGTAGGGTTTAAAAGAAAGGGGTGAGTCAAAGAGGAGGCCTAAGCTACGGGCTTGGAGGATGGGAAGGATGGTGACCCCATTGATGAGGATTGACCGGGAAGAGGGAGAGGAAGGAAGATAAGGAGTTCGGTTTTAGCTATGTTGAGTTTGAGTTGACATTGAGACATCCAGGTAGAGATGTCAGAGAGACAGCTGGTGAGGCAAGCTTGAATAGATGAGTGAGAGAGAGAGTTGAGTGTAATCAGCGTAGAGGTGATATTGGAAGCCATGGGAGGCAATGAGTTTGCCTAGGGACAGGGTATAGATAGAGAAGATGAGAGGGCCAAGGACAGAGCCTTGGGGAACACCAGCCAAGATGGGAAGGGAGGAGGAGATGGAGTTGGCAAGAGACACATTGAAGGAGCGATCAGAGAGGTAGGAGGAGAACCAGTTGAGGATGGAGCCACGGAAGCCAAGGGAGTAAAGTGAGTTTAGCAAGAGTGAGTGGTCAACAGTATCGAAGGCAGCAGAGAGATCAAGGATGACAAGAATGGAGTAGAGGCAATTTGATTTAGCCACAAAAAGATCATTGATGATCTTAGCGAGAGCAGTTTCAGTAGAGTGAAGGGTCCAAAAGCCAGATTGGAGGGGGTCAAGGAAGGAGTTGGCAGAGAGGAAGTTGAGGCAGTGGGAGTAGACAACATGTTCAAGAGGCTTGGAAGCAAAAGGAAGGAGTGAGACAGGATGGTAGCTAGAAGGGTCAGAGGGGTCAAGAGTG
>QEPC01010688.1:391651-413458 GCA_003113815.1 Sphenodon punctatus
GGGCCATGGAACAGGTCCTGGCCCAATTGCGAGAACTCAACCATACCATACAGTCCCTGGCAATGGAAGTCAGGGACCTGCAGGAGCAGCATGGGGGGAAGGGGGCCCCCCAGGAGGAACAACCGCGCTCAGCGCAAGATGAAGTTTTTGAGCTACGACCCCGAGAACCCAAGGGGCCATGCATTTCCTGGTTTTCCGGGGATCGCCGGCAGTTCCCAGGGTTCCTGGCCCTTTGCGAACTTACCTTTAAAACGCAACCCCGCACCTACAATACTGAGGCCAGGAAGGTGGCCTTTGTGATTGGGTTATTAGACGGACACGCCTTGGCCTGGGCCACGCCTCTTCTCACGGGGAATAGCCCCTTGTTGGAGGACTACGACCAGTTTGTCAAAGAATTTAAATTCTTATATGACTACCCCCATCGTCTCCAGGAGGCCGAAACGGTCATCACCACCTTAAAACAGGGGAAAGGCCCGCTACTTGAATATGTAACCAAGTTCCAACAGGTAGCGGTGGACCTGGGCTGGCCAGACAACGTTCTCAGGGTAATGTTCCGGCGAGGTCTTAACGACGAGATCAAGGACCAGTTGGTCTATGCCTCGGTACCCAAAACTTGGGGAGAACTGGTTACCCTGACAGTACAAATTGACGAACGGCTGAACGAGCGCCGTCGAGAACGTCGGAGCGAAAACACCCGGGGCCCACCACCGCGCCCCTTCCCAAGCGGGCATTTCTCAGGGGAACCGCGCCCCAAAGATGAATCGGAACCTATGCAGGTAGGAGCTTCCCGGGGGCCCCTCACGGCTACGGAGTGGGAATGCCGCCGGGCATCCCGGCTATGTTTCTATTGCGGGGAGGCGTCACATTTTGCCCGCAACTGTCCAGCCCTCCCTAGGGGTCGAAGAGAAGTGGGAAACGCTTCCGGCCGGGATGTATAGGGGGCATCCTGGCCCGAAATCAAGAAATAGCCCCGACTATCCAGCACGTAGGGGTTACCTGGCAAGAGCGCTGGCCGCACTTACGAATCCCTGTTATGCTGGGGTTAAGTCACACGCACTCCTTGGTAGGCTGGGGACTCATTGATTCAGGGGCGTCGGGAAACTTTGTGGACGCAGGATACCTCCGGCGCCACCAGATTCCCCAACAACCCCGGAAGACGCCGGAGCTGATCCACTCCATCGACGGATCCCCCTTGGTTTCGGGACCGTTAACCCTACAGACACCACCCCTGCCACTAACGATCCAGAGCTGCACCCGGCCCATACAACTGGATGTCGTGTGCACACCAAGTTTCCCCATTGTTCTTGGACTGCCCTGGCTGCGGCTATGGAACCCTACCATTGACTGGCAGACACGGCAGATACAGCTACCCAGACCCGAAGAAGGCCCCGACCGGCACCCAGCAAAACCCGTGTGCGCCGCCACCACACCCAGCACCCGAGAGGAACTTCCCCAGAAATATCAGGAATATGCAGACGTGTTCGATGAACAGGAAGCAGCCAGTCTCCCGCCCCACCGCCCCTATGATTGTCCGATTGACATCCTCCCGGGCCACCAACCAACCTACGGGCACATTTATGCCCTCTCGAAGCCCGAACTGCGGACTCTGAAGGCCTATATCGATGAAAACCTACAGAAGGGATTCATTCACCCCTGCACTTCGCCAGCCGGGGCGCCACTCTTCTTCGTGCCCAAAAAGGACGGGGGGCTCCGGCCGTGTATAGACTATCGTGAACTCAACGCCATGACCATTAAGAACCGGTACCCCCTCCCATTAATTCCAGAACTCCTCAACCGCCTACAGGGGGCCAGAATATTCACCAAATTGGACCTTCGAGGGGCGTACAACTTAGTCCATATGCGGGCGGGGGATGAGTGGAAAACGGCGTTCCGTACTAGATACGGGCACTTCGAATATCTAGTAATGCCCTTCGGGCTGGCCAATGCCCCAACCACGTTTCAACACCTGATAAATGATGTTCTGCGGGAAGTCCTTGATGTATACGTAATCGCCTATCTGGACGATATTCTTATTTATTCCCCCTCCGAGGCCGAGCATGTGAGACACGTCCAGAATGTCCTCTCTAAGCTCCGACAGCATCGGCTGTTCTGCAAACTGTCCAAATGTGCATTCCACACCACGACCATTGCCTTCCTCGGATTCATCATATCCCCCGCAGGTTTAAAGATGGATGAAACTAAGGTAAAGGCCATCACCGCCTGGGTTCCTCCCACAGCCGTAAAGGCACTACAACGCTTCCTGGGAACGACTAATTATTACCGGCAATATATTTCATGCTATGCCGAAACCACCCAGCCGCTTACTCGCCTACTCCGGAAAGGGGTGCCTTACGTCTGGACCCCACAACACCAGGTCACCTTCAAGACCTTGAAAACGGCCTTCACGCGTGCACCCCTACTACGATTCCGAGATTTCGAGAAGGCCTTTGTAGTAGAGACCAACGCATCGCACAACGCTATTGGAGCGGTGCTTCTACAAGAAGACACCACAGAACCCATCCTTATGCCTTGCGCGTATTACTCGCGACAACTCACCAGTGCGGAGGTGAACTATACTATACTGGATAGAGAATTGTTGGCCATTAAGGCCGCCTTTACCACGTGGCGCCATTATTTGGAGGGGGCCAAGTGGCCCATTCAGGTGATTACGGACCATCGGAACCTACTGTATCTGCAGTCCGTCAAAATTGCCAATGCAAGACACGGGCGCTGGGCCTTATTCTTTTCACGGTTCTCATTCCGTATCCAGTACCGCCCAGGAAAACAAAACGTCGTCGCAGATGCCCTCTCCCGATCCCTGGGGGATCAGCCGATCAGTTATCCACGGGGAGAACCAATAATACCCGCCTGTGTCGGGCTAACCCACGCCCCAGTTGGCAATTTAGCCGCAACTCGCACCCAGGCGGAGGGCA
The DNA here is from genome assembly GCA_003113815.1 of Sphenodon punctatus. Lineage (NCBI taxonomy): Eukaryota > Metazoa > Chordata > Lepidosauria > Sphenodontia > Sphenodontidae > Sphenodon > Sphenodon punctatus. Next base: position 394,585 of record QEPC01010688.1, read on the forward strand.
CCACGGTGGAGATCGTGCAGCATCCGAGCATAACGCCCCCCGAAAACCGTAGACAACTGCTTTGGAGTCATCACGATGCCCCCCTTGTGGGGCACCCCGGAGTCAAGCGGACCTACGATCTCTTACGCAGACAAGTTTGGTGGCCCACCATGCGAGCCGACACGGAAAACTATGTTAAGGCCTGCGAAACCTGTGCCAGGACTAAAGTTCCCCGCAGGAAACCAATTGGGCTATTGCACTTGGCGCCCCTGCCACAAGGGCCCTGGCGCCGCATAGGTATGGACTTTATTGTCGACTTACCCCCCTCTCAGAAACAGACTACGATCTTTGTGGTCATCGACCACTTCACCAAGCTGGCACACTTCGCAGCGTGCCCGGGTTTGCCTACCGCCAAACAAACCGCACGACTCCTTTTACAGAACGTCGTGCGATTACACGGCATCCCCATCGACATTGTTTCCGATCGCGGGTCACAATTTACTTCACGCTTATGGAAGACCCTGTTACAGGCACTACAGATCCAACTGAACCTCACGACAGCCTATCACCCCCAGGCCAACGGCCAAGTAGAACGGACGAATCAAGCGCTCGAGCAATATCTCCGATGTTATGTAGACCACCTTCAAGATGACTGGTATGACTTATTGCCATTAGCAGAGTTTGTCTACAATAATACCCTTAGCGCATCCTTGGGGACGTCCCCCTTTTTCGTTTCCTACGGTTTCCACCCACGCATCTGCACGCCAGACCTAGCCCTAACCCACATTCCCGCTGCCGGGGCCCTGGTAGAGCAGATCCATCAAGCACAGGCCACCGCACTATCCTTTCTCCAAAAAGCCCGCCAACGCTACAAGATGTATGCTGACCGGCACCGACTTCCGGCCCCCTCATTCCAGGAAGGAGACCTCGTATGGGTAGATCGACGACATTACCCATCAACGCGGCCATCGGCCAAGCTGGACTATCGGTACATGGGGCCGTTTCCCATAAAGCGAAAAATCAATGAAGTGGCCTATACGGTGGCCTTGCCCCCGCACTACAAGATTCATCCCACCTTTCACATCTCCCTGTTAAAGCCAGCAGGGGCCCACCAGGCCCCGCCATGCCCGGAGCCACTACCGGTCTCGGGCTCGAATATTCCCGAGTACGAGGTTCATGCCATCCTGAATAGCCGCCGTCATCGGGGGCACCTTCAGTATTTGGTGAAATGGAAGGGTTATGACTCTTCAGAAAACTCCTGGGAACCCGCCACGCACGTTCATGCCCCGAACCTTCTTCGGCGTTTCCATACGCGCCACCCCTGTGCGCCGGCGCCCGCCCCGGGGCGCCCCCCTGGACGGGGGGGTACTGTCAGGCCCTGGGGCCTGAGGAGATGGGGAGCCCGACTATCGCGGGGTAAGGGGAGCAGAGCACGCCGTACGGCCGTCCCCGCAGCCCCCGTTAACAGCGCACCGCCCCCAAGCCCCGCACCAGCCGACGCATCCGGAGCCACGCCCCCAGCAACACCCCTTGCGCTGCACGCACCACACTCCCCGGCAAGGGACGCGACATGCAGAGCCACGCCCCCTGACAACGGCCACACGCAGGAACCGCCCCCGCAAGCGCCGCTGCGGCGCTCAGCACGTCTACAGCGGCACGCCCCGGCCCCGCCTACATAGGGGGAAAACGCCGGGCCTACCCTGCTGGTGATCAGAGCCTTGCCTTTGTGATACCGGCCCTGTGCGAGGAGTATTGAGCGTGGAGCCTAGAGTTAGAGTGCGAGTACCTTCAGTGTGGCAGAGTGTGGCAACGAGTGTGAGAGAGACAGAGAGAGAGAGAGAGAGAGAGAGTGAGAGACAGCGGCGTGTGAGCGTAAGTAGCCCCGTGCGAACGCAAGTGTGTAGTTCCCTTCGTTCCCTTCCCCTGCACCGGGTGTCCTGTAAGTACTAGCGTGCAAGGAGTCCTATAACCCTACCCCGTGGTTTGCCCCCTGGGGGGGGACCCCCCACCCCGGTGACATCACCCCCAACACACTCCCTTGGGCCCTGGGAACCGTGTGCGTGGTGCCCGCGAACGAGGGGCCTTCCCTGGCCGGGAAGCGGTGTGGCCTGAGTCCCTGTGATGAGCTTGGCAGGGAGTGACTGAGTGCCTCCATACTGCCGCATAAGACCCTGAGGGAACCTTTTTCAGGCCCACGGCTCCCTTCCCAGAACTGGGTCCTAGCCTGGCCCCAGTGCCCATCCTCCTTTCCCTGTCCCCCACCTGGGGTTTGGAGGCTGCCCTCCGCCAGACCCCACAATTGTGGGTTTATTGAGCCTATTGCATAGACTCCACCTCTTAATGGAAGCAGAAGCCTCTCTCCTGTTGCCCACTGTGCACACAAATGCTTATCATTACTGTCATCATTCACTGACTTTTTGTCAGCTTAAAAGGAAGAGGCTTCTTTGCATCTAATTTCTCTTTTATGTGGGTGGGCTTTTTTGCCCTTTTTTAAGCTGTTGGCTGAATATTTTTCAATTAAAAATTTTAAAATATTGTATTAAAAAATAACCAATCAGGAAACTCTCTCTTCCTATACAGCTCTAATGCTCCAACCCAAAGTAAAACCCCAAGAGTCCCCTTCCCCAAAAGGCTATAATATTCCCATCTCCAATAAAGTCATTGACCTCAATGAGTTTTCATTCCAGAGATAATCTTGTGGAATTTAACCATGGCTTGCAAAGCAGACTTGTTGGACCAAGCACTGGCTTTGCTAGCAGCAAATCAGCTCCCTGCCTTGTCCATTATCTTTCACTCTTGACATAAGCTACCCTATTTTAAGAGGTGGCTAAATGGAGTTCTTATTTTCTCAAGGGGTTCCTGACTCATTTTGTACTACAGGTATAAGAAGTCTTTTCTCTCCAACAGACCACTTTGAAAGTTAGTACAATTTCTGTGGACCATCTAGGAGATGGAGGCAGTGGTGCTTAATGCGTGTGCACTGGTCAATATGGAGGGAGGATCCAGATCCTGGATCTGTGTCATGGATCTCAGTGGCAGCTGGTGAACTTTTAGGCTGGTGGGCTGGACCACTTGGAGGAAGGGTTGCCTAAAGTTTGACCCTTTACTATCGAATATACAATGAATAAAGAGACCACACAATGTATGTCTGCCCCTCTTCTCAGGAGAGTGTGTGCCTCTGGGGATAGGTTGCATGTTCAACATCTGGGGGTGTTTTTAGATAAGAGCTTCCGCACCCGTCATGCATGTTGCAGTGCTAGAGAGGGTGCCAATACAGTCCTGCAACATGCATGATTGATGGGGAGGTGCTTATCTAAAAGCACCTAAACAGTTTGCCTTTGGGTTTGAAATCATCCAGCTGCAGGAGCAAGAAACACAACTAAGCAGAATATAATTTATTTAATCTTTCCTTCCATCTACTCACCCACGCAGGGAATACAGCTCTTTTAGAACTGGGGAGTGAGAAGGGTGGATTACTGCAGGAGAAAGAGGCAAAACAAGTTGTCTTCTGCTAAAATGTGTCTTGCTCTTGCAGCCAGACAATTTTGGTTCAAAAAGGCAAAGCTGGTCCTCGGATCCAGCTGCAGGAGAGTCCCATATAAGACACAAACCAAACCCACAGGCTGAATTTGCAAGCTATCCCTAAACCACTTCTCTCTGCTAAAAAGAAGAGGGACAGAATGCAGTGATAATGGTTCTGTGAAAATTGTATGACTGAGAACAATGCTGCACTATTCCCTCCACTCCCAGACTTCTCATTTTGGAAAGGCCGTTTGCCATTTGCCCTGATCTGACAAAGAAGCCCCTCACCCACCTCGCTCAGTACCTGACTGCCAGAAGCCACCTGCCCAACCACTAAACTTTCCTGAGATAGCCAGAAAGAGCCCTCACAGAACCACAGCCCCTGTCACAGGACTACCACCTGTTGGGCCATATATTACATTTTACCTGCTGGGTGGCTACAGCAAAGTCCAGAGTTCAAGTCCTGCCCTTTTCAGATATAAAGACACATTAACAGTGCAATCCTATTAGGGGTAGGGGCCCCTAGTAACGAGGAGATGGACTCCGGGGTAGCCACAATTCACAGACACCCAATCACACCCTCCTTCGACCTGGGAGGCAAGACTCTCCTGGGTATCAAAACAACCCCTCAGGATCTTGTTTGGCCCAAGAGTTTTTAATAGGAACAAGGCCAGATCATCATAGGGGGGAGAGCAGCGTGGCCCTGAGTCAGACCCCCGTACACACACCACCACCAAACTCCAACTACAAGTGTTCTTAATGACACACACACAATATTAAATGCTCTGGGGAAGGGCCACAGGGTGCAAGGACTTGTGTGGGTAACAGGAATGAAACCAAAGGAACAAGGGGCATGGAGTGGAAACAACCACATACCTAGAATGCGGGAAGAAGGGGTCCCAGCTCCCAGACAAGAGAGGTAGGGGAAAGTGACAGAACACTCGAATCCACGCACCCAACTGTTTCACGAACACCCAAGTCTCCCACAACTCACTGTGTAGCACCCAATCCTCAATCACGCTCCAGTCAATACCCACTCCACAACCCACACTTTCACCACTTACATTTTTGTTTGATTTCACACGCTTCACTCGCCTGGCAATCTGCTCTCAACCGCACACACAAGGGGGCCAGCATCACAGCGCTGCTGATCACCAGCAACGCTGTGGCTACTGGTCTGTTACCATGGAAACTTGGCCCGGGGAGCAGACGCGCGGGAGGAGACTGTGGCCCCCCCCCGCTCCAAGGGCCGCTGAACGGGTGACACGCCTCCAGCCTAGAGATTTCGAGACCCGCCCCCTCCCCGGAGAGGCTGGGGTAGCCCTTCCCCACTCCAGCCTGAGCGGTTCCTATTGGCTTAGCTCCAGTAAGACTCACTAGCATCCCCTTCCTGCTCCCAGTCTGAGAGGTTCTTGGGACAGAGAATCCCATTGACTTGGCTTTTGTGAGACTAACTAGACCTCTCCCCTCTAGCCCTTCGGGTGAGAGGTCCCTGGGGCAAGGGGTCCCATTGACTTGGCTTCTGTGAGACTCACAACCTGCCCCAGCCTGGCAGGGAATCCCTTTGACTTGGGTGCTGTGAAACCCACCATCATCCATCCCACTGGGGCACAGGGACTCCATTGGCTTGGGTCCGGTGACAGGCTGCCACTCAAGAAGACCATTCCCTGGTGCTGCCTTCACCATGTGTCGGTGAGTCCTGGTTCTGCCTACGAAGGCCATGGGGAAGAGGCTGGAAGCCAAGTTCAGCATTAGCGCTTGGATTTCATTGGGACCTTTCCTAGGGAAAGCTGTAACGTGGCTGGGAAGTCTGCACCTGTTCTACACCTGTGTCTGCTTCAGTGCCCTGTGTTCATCTTCAGGTTACTTTTCTGCCAGCTGTCTGATGAAGATGTCTTCAGTTTGATGCTTTGCCCAGTATGCTCTACATTTTAGAAATGAGATCTAAACAGTGCATTAAAGAGGAACTGATAAGTGTGATAAGGAACTGATAAAAGAACACATGGTTCGGCTTTCCTGGTAGAGAATGCTATCTATTTCCTCTGTCCATTAGCACAAGCCACCCTAATGTTCAGTTAAGATCTTGTTAGAACCAGTCATAATAGTGAAGAAACAAGAATTTGAAAAGGATAAACCCTCCTACTACAGAGGATAAATTTTTCTCTATCTACAGCATTGGTGGGGGACCTCAGGCTCGGGGCCAAATGTGGCCCACAACTGGCTTTCATATGACTCCTGTTCAGTTCCCAGATCTGGCCCCTGAATCCAATCCTTCCTCCCCCCCCCCAAGTTCTTATAAAATGAACTCCGGTGAGGGAGAGCATAGAGATGAGTGTTCATACAAGGATAGGGGACAGAAGCATAGCATGGATCCATGATCTGGGTCACCTTCTTCTGAACACACCCTTGTCCCCAACTTCTATGTTGACCCCTTGACCTTATACTAATTTTGAAAGAGACCTCTGGGAGGGAAAAGTTCCCCCACCCCTGGTCTAGAGGGAATTTCCCCCTAGGGCATGGTATCTCCTAATTGCTTCTTTCTTCCATCGTCATCTGAAGCACCTAGTCTTGGCTGCTGCTGGTGATTGAACACTGGACCTGATGGCCTGCTAGTTTGATCCAGTATTACAGTTCTATATCCCTTTGCTGCTGGGCAGTCTTTTGTGGCATTGAGTGCAAAGGTATGGGCAGGAGAGGGTTCGCAGCAGCAGCCTTGCCTGAAAACAGCTGGGAAAGGCACTCAAGGTATTTCCCACTTTCCCCCTCCCTCCACAAAGTTGGCAAAAATATTGTATCACCTGCTGAGTGATGCCGTAATTTTTTTTACTGTGCACAGCAAATTAATTGTAATACTGTGTCAACACCAAACTCCAGAGAGTCCAAAACTTGCTGAGTTACAAATTAAATTGGCTGTGTAGTGAGAGCATGTGGGGGGGCCCGTTGTTACATGTTGGGGGCCGCAGGGTTCTTTCTCCTCCCCCCGCCCACCCTTGCGGGGGCGGGGTCTGGCTACAGAGACTTTCGGGACGCTCCCCATAACAATGGGGGTGGGTAGAGGCCGTGCTGGAGGCGCGTGCAGGGGTACGTGTTGAAGGGGCATGTTGAAAGGGGCCTGCGCTTTGGCCGTGTCCTTCGGCTGGGCGATGAGGTGGAGGCGGCAATGTTTGGGAGTCCGTGTATTTTCTGGGGGGTAGCTGTGCTTGCTGATGTAGAGAATAGTGGGGCTGGCTCCCTCTGGTGAGAGAAGAGTGGAGTGGGCTAATATTCCCTGGTGGCAGCAGGGGATAGAATGTTTGTTTATGGGACCTACCCCTTTGTTGTGTTGGAGTGGGACATCAGTTCAGCTATGGGGGGGGATTGTGATAAATATGTATAATTAGTATATGTTGATAGATTGTGGATATTTGTATTTGTGCTGGGTCCCCTGCGTGGGAAATAAACCCAGAAATGTATTTCTTTTTTGTTGTGAGTCGCCTCGAGTCATTATTGAGAGAGTGCGGGATATAAATAAAACTGGATTGGAGATTGGATTGGTCACCCCTTTTATCCCCAGGGTTCCGCCCTTCCCACGCATGATGCAGCATCTCTGCTGGCCTCGCCCTGCCGGCACCCGGCGGTATCTGCAGGATCCTATCGTCCGCCCGGCTTCCTGCGGGCAGGGCTCCTGTGTTTGTATCCCTGTCAGGAACAGCCTCCTGCGTCCCTCCCCAGGACCCGGAAGGGCGTTGTCTGCCGCGGCTCCGGCCCCCACAGGGCTGAAAGTGGAGTCGGTGGTAGCGGTTCCTGACAGTACCACCACCCCCCAAGGCTTCCTCCCCGGGGACAGTCCAGGCTTAAGGGAGAAACAAACATGAAATTTGCGGAGAAGGTGGGGTGTGTGAATGGCCGACACCAGTTCCCAAGAGCGTTCGGTCGCGTCAAACCCCTTCCAGTTGACTAAATAATAGAGGGCTCCTTGGCAGAGTTTGGAGTCCAGAATAGCCTGAACTTCATATTCCAGCTCACCTGAGACAGCAGAGACAGGGGCCGGAGGTGAGGGGGTCTGGAAAGAGAGGTGCATGAAAAGGTTTTAACAACGAAACATGGAAGACTGGGTGACAACGAACATAAGAAGGGAGTTCAACATGGTAGGTGACGGGATTAATTTGCTGTAGGATAGAACAAGGTCCAATGTACTTATCAAGTTTCGGAGGCGGCCTAGCGGAGGGGTAATGACGGCGGTAGATGAGATCACGGATGGAAAGGCGTGGCGCAGCTAGACAATGTCGGTCCACAAATTGCTTATATTGTTGATGGGCGTGGTGTAGCATTGCACGGGCATGCGCATGATTTTGTTGCAATTGCTGAAGCATGGCTCCTGCCACAGGGATGTCAACCGGGGAGGGGGGTGGCGGATTTCTGGAAGGAGAAGTTGTGGGTGGTAGCCATAGGAAATAAAAAACAGTGATGAGCCAAGAAAAGCATTTGGAGCATTGTTAAATGCGAATTCAGCTAGGGGTAAGTGGCTTATCCAATCATCTTGGAGGTAATCGATGTAGCAGCGCAGGTACTGTTCCACTGCTTGATTTGCCTGCTCAGCTTGTCCATTCGCCTGGGGGTGATAAGCTGTCATGGGGGCAGGGTGAACTCTGACTGCCTCAAACAAGGCACGCCAAAAATGAGCAATAAACAGAGACCCGCTATTGGATATGATCGTTTGAGAGAGACCATGTAATTTGAACACATGTTGGAATAGCAGTTGGACGGTACGTTGGGCCGTAGGCAGTCCCTTGCAGGGAATAAAATGACCCATTTTAGTAAATTGGTCTACCACAACTAATATGGCATTATACCCTTGGGATGGAGGGAGCTCTACGATAAAATCCATATTTATCTGTTGCCAGGGCCCTTGTGGTAGGGGTGCAAGTTGGAGGAGACCAATCGGGGCTCTTTGTGGCATTTTTGTGCGACTGCACTCCTTGCAGTCCTGTATGTACGTCCTAGCATCCTTACTCATGGTAGGCCACCAGAAATGCTGCCATAACAGTTGAAGAGTACGTTGTTGCCCAGGGCGCCTTGCTAATGGGGCATCAGGATGGGCCCATAGGACCTGGGCTCGGGCTTGTTGGGGGACGGTGATGGTATCTTTGTGAACTTTTAATCCAATGGAATGGGAGGTGTGTGGTAACCTTTGGAGGAATGGGTCTTTGGCTGCCAATTTCTCAAACTGGCCAAGGTTATCCCCGCAGCAATAAATACCGGTTTTCTCAAAAGAGGTTCTCCTTGGTGCACAGGAGTCACATTGGTATCATGGCTTCGTGACAGAGCATCCGCGATGGTGTTGCTACTTCTGGGTCAGTACACATTCTGAAATAAAAAGCGAGCAAAAAAGGGTGCCCATCGGGCGTGACAAGTATTCATTATGCGGGCAGTTTGTAGGTACACAAGATTTTTATGGTCCGTTATCACCTGCACTGGGTATTGTGCTCCCTCGAGGTAGTGCCGCCAGTTTTCAATGGAAGCCTTAATAGCTAACAGTTCCCGTTCGAGGATGGTATAATTTTTTTCCGCTGGGGTAAGTTGATGGGAGTAGAAGGCACAAGGTAGCGGTTTACCGCTACCATTCTTATGCTGTGAGAGTACAGCTTCTATAGCAACATTAGAGGCATCAGTTTCCACAATAAACTGTGAGGAGAAGTCAGGATGTTGGAGCACAGGGGCTTGCGTGAAGGCCTGTTTCAGGCATGCAAAGGCCGCTTGTTGCTCTGCAGACCATATATATGGTTGTCCCTTTTTCAATAGCTTGGTAAAGGGGGGCAGTAAGCACAGCATTGTCAGGAATATATTGTCTGTAGTAATTAGCACTACCAAGGAACCTTTGGAGCGGTTTCACGGCTTGTGGGGGAGGCCATGCAGTAACAGCATGGACCTTAGCAGGGTCCATAGTTATTCCTTGTGGGGAGATTATAAATCCTAAAAACGGAACCGCGTGTTGGTGGAATGCACACTTCTCAATTTTACAGTATAGGCGATACTGCCTCAATCGAGACAAAACAGTGCATACAAGTTGTACGTGTTCTTTGGGGCTCCGGGAATAGATGAGAATATCGTCTAAATAGGCTACTACATATAAATCCAGTACATCCCGGAACATATCATTAATCAAATGTTGAAAAACAGCCGGTGCATTTGCTAGGCCGTAGGGCATCACCAAATACTCAAAAAGACCATATCTAGTATGAAACGTGGTCTTCCACTCGTCTCCTGCTCAGATGCAGAGGAGATTGTAAGCTCCCCTTAAGTCTAATTTTGTAAAAAGGGAGACACTTTGTAACCTATTAAGTAACTCGGGGATGAGGGGTAGAGGGTAACGATTTTTTATCATAATTGCATTCAGCCCCCTAGAGTCAATGCAAGACTGTAGGCCACCATCCTTTTTAGGGACAAAAAATAGAGGCGCTCCTGAGGGGGAGGAAGAAGGGCAAATGAAACCTTTCTTCAAATTATCCTCAATATAAGTTTTTAATGTTTGTAACTCAGGTCCCAAAAGGGCGTAAAACCTACCGTAAGGAGGCTTAGTGTCCAGCATAAGGTCGATAGGACAATCGTAGCTCCTGTGCGGAGGTAGTTCCAAGGCCTCCTGATCCTTAAACACTTCTCTGAACTCCATGTACTCCTGCGGAAGATCTGGGGGAGAAATAAAGAGAGAGTAAAGCAGACACACAAGGGAAGGAAGGGTATCTTACAATATGCGAGGAACAGGAAGGGGAACTAAATGAGATTACCTGCTGTTGCCAATTGATGCACGGGTTGTGTTCCCATAGCCATGGGATGCCAAGGACTATGGGGAAGGCTGGGGTGCATACAATATCAAAGTGTAGGATCTCTTGGTGAGTTCCAATAGCACATCGTAGCACAGGAGTACGACTTGTGACTAGACCAGAACGTACGGGAGACCCATCAATAGCAAGTACCTATTCAGGTCGTGCCTTGGTCTGCACAGGAATACTATATCGTTGTACGAAAAGGTCGTCTATAAAGTTCCCTGATGCACCAGAATCAAGGAGGGCGAGGACGACAATAGATCGTGACGAAGAATAATCTACAGAAACAGGGACACAAAGATGATCCATTCCCTGCTGGTTCAGTGAATAGCTCAGGACTGCAGACGCAAGGGGCTTTTGTTGCTTTACCGGGATGTCCCCTGTCTGTCCCGGTATTTCCCAGCGATCGCCGGTCGGGGGGTAGTTGACGACAATTCCGTGCGTAATGCCCCAGGGTGCCACAATAGAAGCATAGCTGTTCTACCCATCTCCTTTCTTTTTCTTGTGGAGCTAATGGACCTCTAGATGCCCCAAGTTACATGGGTTCAGGCTCTTCCATTTTCCGGTTTTCGGGGCGCCCTGGACTGGCCATTGGAAGGCAAACTTGCCACGAACGGGATGCCACCTGTCGCCGTTCCTGTCGTCGTTCGACCAATCGCTCATCAATCTGGCAGGATAAATTGACCAGTTCTGCCCAGGTGTCTGGCATAGCCGTAAAGGATATCTGGTCTTTAAGTTCCTCGCTAAACCCCCTGCGAAAAAGAACCTTCAAAACACTATCAGGCCAGTCCAATTCTACAGCCAAATGTTGGAAATGTGTTATCTATTTGAGAAGGGGGCCTTTACCCTGCCTTGGTGTCATAAGGCAGGGTTCAGCAGAGGACTCTCTTTTATTAGCAGGGGTTTTTCCCAATCAAGGGCAAGCCCTTCTAAGTGGCCGATAATAAAGGCCACCTTTGTGGCATCAGAACGATAGGTTTGGGGCTGTAGTTGAAATGCCAGTTTACACAGGGCCAAGAATCCCTGAAATTGCTTTTTATCCCTGCTACATTTGGTGATAGGGGGGATGTTTGGGCTCCCTTCTCCCTATACTTCCATCTTCTTGGGGCTCTGATGCCTCCTCTTCTTCAGGGGCGGTCACGACAGCTTCTTCCATTTCTCCTCCACCTCCTACAGCGCCCTGTTCTTGTTTTTCCTTAAGGTTCTTGACCTCTAAGGCCAAGGACTGAATTGCCCTTGCCATCTCTTCGAGCTGCCTGGCTGAGTCCATTAGGCCGGTGATACTATAGGGTAGGAGCCCCTAGGAACGGGGAGATGGACTCAGAGGTAGCCACAAGCCACAGACACCCAATCGCACCCTCCTTCGACCTGGGGGGCAAGACTGTCCTGGGTATCAAAATAGTCCCTCAGGATCTTGTTTGGCCCGAGAGTTCTTAACAGGAACAAGGCCAGATCATCATAGGGGGGAGAGCAGTGTGGTCCTGAGTCAGGCCCCTGTACACACACCGCCACCAATCTCCAACTACAAGTGTTCTTAATGACACACACACAATATTAAGCGCTCTAGGGAAGGGCCACAGAGTGCAAGGACTTGTGTGGGTAACAGGAATGAGACCAAAGGAACAGGGGGCACGGAGTGGAAACAACCACGTATGTCGAATGCGGGAAGAAGGGGTCCCAGACAAGAGAGGTAGGGGGAAGTGACAGAACACGTTAATCCATGCACCTAACTGTTTCACGAACACCCAAGTCTCCCACAGCCCACTGTGTAGCACCCAATCCTCAATCACGCTCCAGTCAATACCCACTCCACAACCCACACTCTCACTCTGACTCTCACCACTCACGCTTTTGTTCAATTTCACACGCTTCACTCGCCTTGCAATCTGCTCTCAACCGCATGCACAAGGGGGCCAGTGTCACAGCATTGCTCATCACCAGCAACACAGTGGCTACTAGTCATCCCTTTTATCCCCAGGGTTCTGCCTTTCCCTCATGCAAATGCACGCAGAGCGACCCAGCGTCTCTGCTGGCCTTGCCCCGCTGGCACCCGGTGGTGTCTGCAGGGTCCTATCGTCCGCCCGGCTCCCCGCAGGCGGGGCTCCTGTGTTTGTATCCCTGTCAGGAACAGCCTCCTGCATCCCTCCCGAGAACCCGGAAGGGCGTTGTCTGCCGCAACTCCGGTCCCCGTGGGGCTGATGCCAGGAACTGCTACTGCTGACTCTGCTAAGTGGCAAATCCTCTGGCAGGATAATTCACATGCATGCTAGCAATTAGCACAAGTTCCATTACTTCTCCGTGACTTAGACTAAGGTTCACTAGCACGTGAGTTATCTCACCTGAGAATTATACTCAGGGTGAACTAAAGGGGTTTTTTTATACAAAAAAATCCCAAACCCACAGGAAATGTATTTTTGACAGTAGGTCTGACAATATTAGACTCGAGAGTGCGTATGAGTCTGCGTACAAATAGTAGTAGTAGTAATATTTACACACAAAATTAAAGGAGACAAAACTATCAAGAAATGCTTTAGACGAAGGCAGTGAAGATTCATTTGATGGGTACTTCCAATGAGAAAAGTCTCCCTCCATATAAAACTTCTCCATAACATGTAGAAACACTGCAGGGTTACAGCAAAGCATAAAGGAAGAAGTAGCAGTAACAAAAAATAAAAAAACCCACATCCATGTACAACTGAACAAGTAGAAAGCTTTCACACCACACCTTACCTATGGCTGTTAGCAAAAGCCAAAGCAGTGTGCACATCAGCACCCTCTCCTCTCTCACTACTTCAGTCCCTAGGCCCCTCACAAACATCTACTGACAAATCCATTGACTCACCTCTGAAATTGAAACAAAATAAATAAAAATAGGCATATGGTTTTGTACTTTCAAACAGGATAAGCAAATACTATAGTCACAAAGCCTAGAGAAAAATCAAAGCAACACACACTAACAGCATCTAAATCTGCATTTTCTTTTTAAAAATTCATTTAAATCCCCAAATGCTTTATCAGCCACTAGACCCAACTTAATAAGCAGCAAGAAGAAAATATTTTACAAAATCATAAGGCTTTCTCCATCTAGCATTAAAGATACAGTGGGGCCGAGCTCAAAGTAATGTTTGCCCTTCGGGAGGAACCCCTTAGTGACAGGAAAGATCCTACAGCTGTCAAGTCTCAGAAAATGGCCTTGCAGCCTCCTTTAAAAATCAATGATTAGACCTGGCAACACCTGCAGCTGAAGTTCAAGAAACAAATTTGCACTTTAAAAATACTAGTTATGTGGTTATAATAGGGTGGCCAGATATGCAAATTTTAGAGAACACTTACGAGAAATACAGGTTGCAGGGCTGCATTGGCTCCAATGCAGCCCTGCAACCTGTATTTTTCACGTGTCCTCTAAAAATGTGCATATCTGGCCACCCTAGTCTATAACACCCTTCCTATGCCCATTAGCAAGAAGCAAAGCAGCGTGCACATCAGCACCCTCCCCTCTCTCTACTTTAGTCCCTAGTCCCTTCACAAACATCGGCCCACAAAGCCACATTGACTCACCTCTGAAGCTGTGCTGCAGCAAAGAGTCCTGAAAAGAAGGCAGAGAACTTCCCCACTGAAAAGCAGGCAGTCAGCCTGCAACATGGGGTGTTTTAAAACAAGCACCTCCCCACCCATCACGCATGTTGCAGGGCTGCATAGGGTACCAATGTGGTCCTGTAATATGTGAGATGGGTGGGGAGGCGCATATCTAAAAGCAACCATGGTAACTCTGGGCTTCCCTCTGTTAACAGTTGTCTGGAGCAAACTCAGGCAGGCACAAAGCAATCCCTAACCCTGGTAGTTCTCTTCTCTACTGCCATTGGCTAGAGGCAATATGAATTTTGCCCCAAGATTATTAATTTATTAATTATTATTATAAGCATTTATATAGCACCAGCGATATACATGGTGCTTTACAAAAAAATAAGATAGACATGGTCCCTGCCCCATAGCTTACAATCTAAAGACAGTGGGAGGGGAGACAGGGAAGGGGGAACAGAGGGGGAAACAAGGGATGCAACATTCATGAGGATGCAAGAACTCAGGTGCACTTTTTTGGCTTGGTTACAGTAAATTGGGAGTTTACAGATAGCAGGTGGGGGATAGTCCTGGGTGGGGATGATTAGCAGGAATTCAGAAGGGCGGAACGGAAGAGGTGGGTTTTGAGGAGGGACTTGAAAGTGTGGAGGGTGGGGGCAAGGCAAGGGAGTTCCAGGCGTGTGGGGCAGCGAAGGAGAAGGGACGAAGGCGGTTCCTCCATAGCAGGAACCCAGTATGAGAGACTCCAATGCCTCCTGTAACCCCATCCCTAAACTGAACAGAGTATGTGCTGTTTAGGCAGCCAGTCTTTCACCACAGACCTTCTTAGTGAAGCTCACCCCTTGCTCAAGGTTGAGGCAGAACAGCTGCTGTTAAATTGCTCCCAGCCCAGCTCCTTCCTTATGGCTTCCGGTGATATATTGAAGCAGACTGGCAAATCTGATTATGTGAGTGTGTAGTGAGCTAATTTGAATCTGCTGTTGTATGTTGAGTACTATGTTCTTCCTAGAATGCTGATATAATACAGATTACACTTGTAATGGAGGCTCATGTATGTGCCTGTCTTGAACCTGGAGTCCCCTATAACCAGCAATTACACTTCTCTGCAGCTGCCACAGATTTAGGCCACTTTCAGACATGCTCCCCTCCCCCCCATGCATATTTGGGCTGTAGGGGGAATGCGCAGTCCAAATATGCGTGGCGATCAGCCGGTCTGAAAGCCTCCCCCCCCCGCACGGCTTTGCCGGCAGAGAAGCGCAGGGATGCAGAGCAGGAAATTGAGCCCTGCATCTCTGTGTGTCTCTGCCGGCAAAGCCGCGCAGGGGGGCCTTTCAAACCGGCCAATCCCCGTGCATATTTGGGCTGTGCATTTCCCTCTGCAGCCCAAATATGTGCGGGGGACATGTCTGAAAGTGGCCTTAGTGGGGCAGAACCCGTTTGTCTGTATGCAGAAGCCTCCCCTGATAGATCCATTCCCTACTCTTTAATGCATGTCATCGCCTCCTCTCCCTTTACCCGAGTTCACTCTTTCACTGCTTAGGGGTAGGGGATCAAGAGGTTCCCCAGCCTGCACTAGAAAAGACTTTTCTAAGAAAAATGCTGAATGGCTCTTCACATAGTAATTGTTTATTGCTAGCAAAGTTCTATCAACCCAGCCTCTTTGACCCAGTCTTTTGAGGTGTTTAGTCCTGCCTAAGGTTGCCACTTCGCATGGTTTGATCCTAAGACTCCCATTTTAGCCTATGGGAGTCTCAAGGTCAAACTGGGAGAGGTGACAACCCTAGTCCTGACTGAGGGAATGAGTGACCTCAGCACTCTTCATTGTCTGTGGAAAATGGGGACAATGAAACCCTCAAAGGATACTGGGCAGATTCAGAAGATGTAATCTGTGCCACAGAATTTATGAGGACAGTGAGACCCAAACCTCAGGGGCATAGCCTGCATCAGAGACTGCTTGCCCACGTTACTGTAGTAATGTGGGCAAGCAGCAAAATGCATGAGATACCAAAAAACACAGGCGTTTGACAGGGCTGAAAATCTTGCCCTGTTGCTCACGGGTGTTATAAGTCACAGTGAAATTTTATCTTGTGCAAGGTGGCCAAAATTAATTGCTCACTGTGAGATCTGTCTTCCAGTCCTCCAATGGCCATTTTAACCATAGAGACTACGGGAGGGAGAGGCAGGAGGAAGCAGATTACAATCCCTTTCCTGATCCCCGAGAGAGCGCTATTCCAAAGCCTGGGGAGTCACATGACAGGAAATGAACTCTCAAGGGATACAGGGAAGGGGTCCTCTGCTCGTAAACTCACAGATTTAGTTAAAACTGGAACCAAATAGGTTTCTCTGATTTTGTTGAACAAGCAGTCCATTGCATAATGCATGGTATTGTCCTTACATACATCCCTTGCATGGCAAGTGACATGGAGAGTGCTGAATATATCTGTGGGCAGGGGAAGTCAGTCCCCTAGATACTTGAGGTTGAAAAGGTAGCCCGGTCCAGCTTGTTGGTGGAGGCCTGTCAGTGTGGTGCTGAGGTGATCTATGGAGACACGGCTTCATTCAAGAACTATAGAGCAAGGTTAAGCCAAACAAATCAGTAGGTTGGCTGACGTATACCAGGATAATTCCTGTATGCTCTGTAAGTGATCATCCCCCATTGGGTTCATGGCAGAGGCAGAGAGGAAAGGGGAACTCTGTGATATATTCACCTCAAAGTTCGTTCTGATAAATGTGCATGGAAGATACTGAGCAGCAAGACAGAAGAAAATGTGGTTCTTCAGAACTGAAGCCCAATTCACCCAGCAACAGCCCTCTAGGCACCTGAGAACAGAACTAACACCCTCCACCATCCCTGCTCCATAGAGCCCCACAGAACAAGCATGTATCCCCACCAGCTACATAGAGACAGCTCTGTAGACCAGTCGCCCCTAGCTCCAGCATCCCTTGTTTTTATCATTTTGATCTGTCAGCCATGGCATCTGCAGCTCTGCTGGACCTGTGCCTGTACCCTTAATATGGCTCTCTTAGCTGCCACATGGAACATTTGGATTTTCTGCGCAGCACAAAGATGGCTTCACTTTGGGGAGAAAGCATTTTGATTGGTGGATCCTTCCAGCTAGGCTGAACTGGAAAAGCCAAAGGTAGTGACCTCTCAAACTGAAAGTAGGATAGTCCTCCGCTCCTAAAAAACATAGAGATGGGTCGCATCCATGTCCAGTAGACACCTTTACATAGCTTAGATTGCTAAGACCACTGCCTGCCATGCTGACCATGTTTCATTGTTTCCTTGTGCTCCCCCTTTCCCTCTGTTGCCTCCATGTCTGTACTTGAACTGTAAGATCTCTGGGGCAGAGACCCATTCATCATGTAACTTTGGACAAATCTAATCACTTAGCTGCTCCGTGCCTCAGTTTTTTCATCTGTACGATGGGCCTCCTGGGGTTCTTGTGCAGAGGAGCAAGTGAGCATTTGCAAAGTAGCATGAACTGTTCGGAGGAGTGATTTGGGATGATATTATTGTGATGAGGCTATGTTACCAGTGAAGAGAAAGGGAGCCTCTTCAATTCAACTTCCATAGAGGAAAAACATCTGAAACAAGCTCATGAAGAGCCTTCCCTGCTCAGAGTCTCTTCTCCTGACTGAATAAATTCTGGCCTGACACAGCACTTAGCACCTGACTCTGAATCCCAAGTGGGTGAGGAGGAAAATGCAAGCAACCTCTCTTCCTCATGACCATCTGTGCATTGCTTCTCTCCTGGGCATGGACAAAGTTAAGTAAGGGTGAGACATGTATTTGCAATGGCTGGTGTCCTAAGCTGTGCTAAACATAAGCTCCCAAACATGTTTAGCTATAAAAGCCTCTTGGGCAGAGTTCTTTGTGAAGTAATAAGCATTTTAGTGTGTTAATCTGATTAGGTGGTAAAGCAACACCTGACTATGTGGTATTAGCCAACCGCTAATGGGCTGTCAGTCACCTGCTTCTCTTCGTCCTCAACTGCCCACAGAGAAATCTGCTCCCTGGAGAATGAGGTAACTTAGGCTGCTTTCAGACATTGCAGGGGAGGGGCATGAACTTTTGCAATCACCACCATGGCTCTAATTGCGAGGATTAGTGCCTGTCAGAATGCAGACACTAATCCTCTTTTAGGGCACAAGAACACCCACACATGACCAGGTCTCCAAATGTAGCCTTTACAAGGGTGGATTTTATTGTGCCCTAAAAGGGGATTAGTACACTCTGATGGGCGCTACTCCTCGCAATTAAAGAGCCACTGCTCCTGGAACTATTGGGGAGGCAGGAATGCAGCCCCAAATTGCCCAGCTCTCTCCTGACAGCTTTTTAGGCACAGACAGATGCTCAGTGCCAGTGCAAAGGGGCAATCAATGTGATGAAGCTAAAACCATCCAGAGGGGCTATAACCAGGGACCCGAGTTTACTGCGTTGCTGCGATTTGCAGTGATTTTTGCAGAATCAGCTAATCCTCGCAGTGCTATGCTGAAATTGCAGTGATGCTGCAGTGGGGGCTGTCTGCAGGATCTTTAAATCCTGGCTCAGTCATAAACTTGTCACCTGACTCAAAACTAAAACTGCTGCCACCTGTCCGGGAGATGTGACCCTGAACCGAGGGTAAATCGTGTTGGAAATACATTACTTTGGTTGCATCCCCCCTAAGCACCTCATCCTGTTTGTTTGCTAGAAACAGCAGGAGTAGACAGACAGATCAGGGAACCCTTCCCCCATCCTAACTGTCCTACTCCTGCCAGGACCTGATTGGTCAAGCTCCTCCCCCAGGAGATTTCTCATCTCTTTGTGTCTGAGAGCTTCCTTCCTCCCTCTTGAACACACCTAGTCTTAGGACTTAGCATAGATGTAGGCCTTTCCTATCCTACATGTATTTCCTAATAAAGCTACTTAAGCTTAAGTATGCTTCCTGCCTGCTTATTGATGATTAGCTACTCACACTCCTCTGTAAACTCTGCATTGGGCAAAT
>QEPC01010688.1:434604-447688 GCA_003113815.1 Sphenodon punctatus
TTTTTTTAACTGTGTTGTATCTTCCTTTAGGCTGACCCTCTCTCTCTGTGCCACCTCTAACTCCCTCTTAATATCTTTACAGTCTTTCTTAATTTCTTTGAACATGGCTGTTACTTGATCAAATCTGTCTTCACTTGCCTCTGTCTCCGTCCCAGCGCGCGCCGCCGCCATTTTACTTACAGCCTCTCCCTCCGTCTCCGACTCCTGCGATCCCGCTGCTGCCTCGCAAAATCTTTTGATCGTGTTTTTTTCCTGTCTACCTTTATTTCTAGACATACTTCCTTCCCTTTTTTTTTCTTTACTCGCTTTCTTTGTCCTTTTTGTTTGGCTTTTTTTGAATGGGTTATGGAGAGCTCCGGCTATGCCCAACTAACCCTGACGCATGCGCACTAGCGCCCCCTCGCAAATTGGGTCATTCTTGAACGCAACACAATTAGGTTACTCTGTGCGTGCTTGCCTCCAGACCATCAACCCCTTTTGGTCTGTCCAAGCTTCTCCCACCCCCCACCCCGAATGCTGCTGGATCTACAGGGTTGCCTATCCCTTTTCAACAGGATTGGATAGGTAATATTGCTTATTTTCCCCTCCATGGCTCCGAGCAGCTTTCAAAACTGCACTCCAACAGTTCGGGTTAGGCTGAAATGTGTGCACTCAGTGCATTCACACCAACCTGGAAGTGTGCGGTGCTTTAAATTGCACAATGCTGCCGCCGCTGCTGTGCGATTTAAAAGCACGTCTGAATGAGCCCCTAGTCTTTTTATCATACCTAGTCCTTTGTCAATAAATCTCCCTTATTTGCATCAGAGTATCCCCGTTTTGAGTTGGGGTGTGGGAGGGAGATTCCAGTTAGCTGGCAGTGCATCACGGCCTCAGACTGATCCCGGTGGACACAAGCGAACCCTTTGAATCAATTCAGCTTATTCCCCCTAAATTTAAGAGGGTTTTTGGATATTGGAGTACCGGCCCCCAATATTCACTCGTGGAGCGGGTCCGTGTCCTAATAGCAGAGCAGATGGCTTGCACCGCCTGGATCTCCTGGTTGCATGCCTCAGCAGTGGAGGAGTTGCAGGGCAGCAAGCTTTTCAAACTCCATAGCTCTCAATCAGATGGCTGTGGTGCTTGCAGACACCATGGCAGAGGCTATGAAGTATTGACATGCTGCATGAAGGCACCAATTTGCTATCGCTTGGCTGACTGCAGGCCAAGCCATTGACTGTGACAGTCAAAGCACAGGTGAGAGTCTGATTCTGACCCTAGTCAAGGGGGTACCTCCCTGTGCTTCTTACTCAGGTGTAGCTTCTGGACAAAGTAGGGTTAAGGCTTCCCTCCGGGCAAGGTTGGAAAGGGGAAGTTGCAGGCTGGACACACACACCCCACACACCTCCCATGTAGCAGAGTGCCCAGGTGTGCAGATCCCCTGGCACTCTCAAGATCTGCTTGTGGATTGCTTTGTGGGGGATGTACTCCCCCACGGTTGGCACAGACACAGGTATTTCCTTATCTAGAAAATGTAATACACAGTTCTTCCTTCTTTGAAAGCAGTCTGCACTGCCCATGTCCCCCATTCTGCCGTCCCAGACTCAATCTGTATACTTACCCTTGGATTGTGATACTTACCTTTGTGCCCTAGTGTATAGGGCACAAAGAAGTTGGGGGGTTGGCCCTGGCTGACATTTGGCTGAGGGGGGATGTGCAGGGGCTGATCACTGACCCATCCTTTAGGGTGACTGGCTGTGAGTTCTAAGGGATTCTCTTCCTTGTCAGGTTGGAGCAACACTGAATTTATTTCTTTGAATTTATATGCCGCCCTTCCCAGAGGCTCAGAGCAGCTTATAATACATAAAAACATTTTAAAAAACCTAAAAAACCCACAAAACCTATACAATCCCACCTCCCAATCCCCTATCCCCACCTGCTGAATGCTTTTTCAAATAAAAAGGTCTTACACCGCCTCTGGAAGATGCTCAGGCTTGAGCTCAAATGAACCTCTGGAGGAAAGGAGTTTCAAAGCACTGGGACAGCAATCAAGAATGCCCCCCAGCTAGTCCTTGTTGTATGAGCAAAGCTAACAGACAGTACCCACAGGGAGGCACTCCCGGCCGATTGCAGGGACTGTAATGGGGCATGGAAGACAGGCGGTCTTTCAGATATGTGGGACCCAGATCAGTGAGGACTTTAAAGGTCAAACTAGCACCTTGAATGTGCCTGGAAAGCTATAGGGAACAGTGCTGTATAAATGTTTAATAAAAAATTTAAGTTGGGTACATATGGAAATTAATAAAATGGAATGTCCATTGGAAGGAATGGAGGCAACAGCAATGCCAATTTGGAAATAAATCCTATTGTCATTCGCAGATCCCATTAAGTGGCGGTGACAATACAACAGAACTGCATCTTGGGGGGGACAGAAGGTGTGGAATAATGAAGAAGGCACCAGGGAGTGAGTGGAATGGGTGGAATGACAGGGAGGAACAAGGATAGGGTGCAGCAGTAAGGAACTGGGTAGAATGACAGGGAAAATGACAAATAGAATGACAAGTTTCTGAGTGAAATAACCAGTTCAGAAGAATGACAGGATATCATGGGGAGCACTCCTATCATTTCACCCTCTTCCCATAGCTTGCCTCCATGTCGTTCCACTCCCTATACTAGCCTCCTCCGCTGTTATTCCACCTCCTCTTTTTTTGGTCATTCTACACACACATCCTTACTGCTGTTCCATATCAGACATACAGCTCATTCTATTTCCCAGGACTCTTGGGTTCTCTGAGGGGAGTGGGAGCTAGTGGGTTAGGGGAGGGACTGGGAATCAGTACTCCTGGATTCTCTGTTTACAAGGTTGGGAACTAGTGCATTAAAGCAGAGGCGGCTGGGAGCCAGGACTTTGTGGGTCTCTGTGAGGGCAGTGAGTTAGAGTGGAGTGGGAAGGCTGGAAGCCAGGACTCCTGGATTCTTTGTTAAAGGGTTGGGAGCAGAGACATAGTGGCTTAGAGGTGGGGTGGGGGCTGGGAGCCATGACTCCTCAGTTCTCTGGGAAGGCAGTGGGGACTAGAGGTTAATAGAGGACTGGGAGCCATTACTCAGTTATCCCATTCTCACACACACCCAAGTGAAAGGATATAGGAAAAGGTGGGGGTAGGGTGGCCAGATGTGCAGATTTTAGAGGACACATGAAAAATACAGGTTGCAGGGCTACATTGGTTCCAATGCAGCCCTGCAACCTGTATTTCTCATAAGCATCCTCTAAAATCTGCACATCTGGCCACCCTAGATGGGGGGTCTCCTGTCCCCAGCTTCAGTGTTATCCCCCAACCTGCAGAGGAAGAGAATTAGGGCTGAAAGACCAAGGTAAAGTGTGGGTGCATGGAGCCCAAGTTGTAAGTGAGCACAATATGTGAGACTATGTAACGGTGGTGCTTTCCCACAGCAAGTCTATGCAGGATCAGGGTCCAATAAATCAATATATCTGGGGTATTAGCTCCAAACAGTTTATTTACATGCCTCCACCATTGTCTCTATTATACAACATAGCCCAGGCTCCCAGCCTTGGTCCTTTCATTCTTAGCCTCTAAGTAGGGCTTAACTCCCAGCTTTACCCTTTCACAAGTCCAGGCAGCCAAAAGACCCCACTGGCTAAACTACTTCCAAGCCAGAGAACCATCAAAGAGCTCCTGCTTCTTTCCTTTCCTCTGTAGCAGCCCCTTTACAACTGAGCTGCTCCCTGCTTGTGTCTCTCTGGGCTGGCTACAGCCACACCCAGTCACAGGTGCTTCTCAGATCAGGTGCTGTCCTGTCTCTGTTGTGATACAGTAGAATGATGAGCAGTGTAACAGTGAAATTTCAGAATTTCAAAGGCTCACCATGCACTGAAGTGTGGCCGCCTATGGGGTGGGAAGGCCATAAAAAAAAAATCCTAAAAACATTGCAGATCTTCACATGTTCAGCTCCCACACAGCTCCATGCACATTTTCACACAGATCCATACACACACTCTCACGTGCAGAATTTCCCACCTACCTCCATAAACACACACATGCACGCACAACTCACACACACACAGCTCTCCCCACACACACCAAAAGCAAGAAACCCCACAAAATCTTGTGGGTCCTGATCCTGTAGCCAAATCTTTATTAACAAATTCGTTTACCAGAGTCCCACTGATAGGTCTCGCCAGACAAACCGGCTCCCAGGGGAAATGCTTTGGGAGAACTTTGTGGGGAGGAGGGGCAATTTATCCTTTGCACCTCACCCCCAGAGACAGGAATCTGGCGTTACCTCTTTCTGCCACTTCCTTGGGTGCCAGGAAAGTCTCTATGCTGGGGGCAAGGAAAGGGATGGAGCTGAGCAGGGTTGGGTCAGTCTAGCCCCAGAGGGTGGGATGGATTACGAGGGTTTAGCTTGTGGGCGGGGGTGCTGGAATCAGGTGGATTGTTGGGGGAACATCCCAAGATTGACTGAGTTAAAATCTCCTAGTTTGGGGGCCCTGGTGGGTTGGTGAGGAAATCTGTACATCACCTTGGGTGTGGAGTGGACTAAGACCACTTTCACACCTTCTGCGGGGACTGGTCCCGCACAGATTTTGGCTCCAGAAGAGAATCCAGTGCCAACATATGCACAGGGTTGGGCCAGTGTAACACTCCCGCACCCCCGGCTTTGCTGGCAAACATCTGCAAGAGTACAGAGCAGGGAAATCCAGCTCTGTACCTTTGCGGGTGTTTGCTGGCAAAGCCACACTAGGGGGGCTTTTACACCAGCCAAACCCTGTGCATATTTTGGCTTCCAGATTCTCTCCCAGAGCCAAAATCCATGTGGGACCAGTCCCTGCCGGAGGTATTAATGTGGTCCAAGGCCGCTTTCAAAGGAGGCGCTTAGAAGCGCCTCCTGAGCCCTGTGTTCAGAGAAAAGCCACGTGCAGAGTGTTTACACTCCCCTCGCTGCCAGAAGTGATGTGCTGCCCATTCGCGGCTGGAGATGTGGGGCTTTGAAGAGGCGCGTTTGAAAGCCTCACTTTTGAGGCTTTCAGAACACGCCTCTTCAAAGCCCCGCATCTCCAGCTGCCTCCGCTTCCACTACTAGGCAACACATCACTTCCAGCAGCACGGGGAGCGTGTAAATACTCCCCACGTGGCTTTTCTCTGAACACGGGGCTCAAGAGGCACTTCTATGTGCCTTGTCTGAAAGTGGTCTTAGTTGCTGATGCAGCATCTGCAAGCCTGATGAAGTAGCACCACACCACCCCATCCCACCCCTGGCTATATCCTTTAGCACAGCACTAAAAGTAAGGATTCCCCAGAGAAGCACATCTTTCAGGAGTTCTGGCTCCCATCCTCGTGCTCTAACCCCATGCTTTTCCTGAGGAGGTGGGGGGGTATGTTTTTATATTGTGTTTTAATAGTGTTTAAAATTATAGTATTGCTGTTTTGAATTGTTTTAGTATGTTGTTAGCTGCCCTGAGATGCTTTTAGCAGGAGGGGGCGGCATATAAATATTATAAAATAAAATAAATAAATAACCCACTAGCCACTACTCCCCTCACAGACAACGCAGAAACCCTCCCAGTCCCCTTCTCTAATCCACTAGCCCCCACTCCCCTCTCATAGAACTCTGAGGAATTCCTGGCTCTCAGCCCCCCCTTGCTCTAATCCACTAGCCCCCATTCCCTTCCCAGAGAACCCAAGACTCCTGACTCCCAGTACACACACCCCTGCTGTAACCCACTAGCCCCCACCCCCCTCTTAAGAGTCCCCGACCCCAGCCCCCTGCTCTAACCCACTAGCCTCCACTCCACTTGACTTTGTCACTGCATGCTACCATTTTCTCACTGCTCCCTCCTGTTAAAATCCCTGCTTGTGACATATTAGTACACATAGACATCTCCCCTCCTCCTCTCTGTTTTCTTTCTTAGTTTTCAGGACAATTAACCCAAGAGTCCTGGCTCCCAACCCCCTCTCCCTGCTCTAACCCACTAGCCCCCACTCTGTTCTAGGCCTTTCCTTTAATATCTCAGTTTCCACAGGGGCTGGAGACTACTCAGTTTGGTGCCATGTTTGAGAGTCCCACTGCATCAGAACCCACTGTGGGTTCCTCCCCCAGCCACCATTTTGAGGGTGTGATGTCATCAATATTAATCACTGATAACTTTTTCTGGGGAGGGTTAGAGACTCCCCGATTGCTGATGCCATGTCAGGAAGGGGTCTGTGTGTGTGCCAGGATTCGAGCTGTGTCTCAGGCAAAGCGGCTGTACTGTGCCTTTAAGGCACCCCCCAGCCTGCGTGTAGTTGCAGCAATCAGGAGATGCCATTTGCAGCTGGGTTAGAAGTCCTGTGCTTGCTATTTAGTCCTACTGCCACCGAGATACAATGTTGGTTGTCTGAGCAATTGCTTGAGAAGGGTGGCTGCTGTTCTCCAGTCTCACCAGAGTCTACGGCGTGCTTCCCTCTCTCATTCCTTTCTGTATTTGGTCCGTGAGTCTGTGTCCCTTGCTGTAACTGAGTCTGTCCCTTCCCCTCCTTAGTGTGTAGCTCCCCTGATTCCTCCTCCTTCCTGCCCCCGCTCTGTATCTCCATTGGTGCCCCTCCCTTCTTTCTGTTAATATCCTTCTTCTGAGTCTGTGTCCGTGTCCGGTGGCACCCTTGCACCTCCTTCTCCTTCTCCTTCTCCTTCTCAGGGGCTATGGTGTGTCATTTTGTATGCGACTTCTATGGCATTACTGGTGGTATAGCAGTCTCCCCTGCCCCCATGAAGATATAGGCTCAGGTGTTCAGGCTTTGCCATAGTATAATCTGAGTGGAATATTACCCGTGCTATGCTGCCATCTAGTGAGCCTCATGTAGATTGCAACTTAACCTCAAAGGTATTTCTGTTGTACTCTTCCTTCCTGTTTGGGGTTGCACCTGGCACCATTTCCCGCTCTATTACTCCCTCCTCTCAGGGTGTCCCCTTTACCTATCTCAACCATTGGTTTCTCTGTGGGTGGTTTTCTGAGTGCTGGAAAAATTGGGGGTTTGACCCTTAACCTGGCTTGGGGGGTTAAATTGAACCAAAAAAACAAAACACATGGTGGGGGGAAGTCTCCTATCAAATGGTGATCTTGTTTTACCCATTGGGTGACACCCCTCATTTTCAAGGTGGCCACTACTGGGGTTCTTGCCCCCTAACTCAGCTTGGGGGTCAAATTGAAGCAAGAAAAGCATATTTGGGGTTGGTGGAATCTCCTATCAAATGTCTGGGGAATCTCTACTTAGGGTGGCCAGGTATGCAAATTTTAGAGGACACTTATGAGAAATGCAGGGCTGCATTAGCACCAATGCAGCCCTGCAACCTGTATTTCTCATGTATAAGGCTAAGATTTAGTCACGGTAGTGACAGGGATCATGTATTTAGTGAATTTCCCCCCTCACTGTGACTTTTACAGCTTTTCTGTTACTTCTCTGACTTTTGCCTAAAAAACACTGGAGGAGCCACCTCTGACTCGCCCTGGAGAAGAAAGGTGCCGCTGAGAAGAGCGGCGTGGAGACTACAGACAGTGCCGGCTGCCGCATGGATATCTCTGGGGTTCTCCAAACCCCTCCCCTTCAGAGCACGGTGTGGTTAGAGGTGGAGGACAGAGCTTGAGAAGAGCTGCCCAGAAGAGCAGCGTGGATACCACGCTCAGCGCTGGTTGCCGCACTCACGTGTTGTTCCAGACCCCTCCCCTTCTGAGCACGGTGTGACTAGAGGCAGAGGGTGGGGTCAGATGTAGAAAAGGCATCCTGGAGGAGACGGCAGCCCTCACACCTTGCTCTACCTTCCTGGGGGTTTCATTCTGAGAGAAATAAGGGAGGGGATGGGTTCTCTCCCACTGCCTGGGGCTTTCATTCACAGAGAGATAAGGGAAAGGGGTAGGGGTTCCCTTTCCTCCTGGCCTGGGCTTACAATCTAATATGTTATATTAAGAAACGCTGAACAACATAAAAGTAAAATGGAACTTTTTTTTTACCCATGACTTCTCTGTGACTTTTTATCTTTTCTTCCATGACCCTGTCATGACTTTTTAGAAAAAATACCATGACAGAATCTTAGCCCTACTCATGTGTCCTCTAAAATTTGCATATCTGGCCACCCTATCCCTACTTTTAGTGCTGTGATAAAGGATATAACCTGGGGGGGTTTGCTGCTTTCTGAGGCTTGCAGCTGCTGCATCAGCAACTAAGTACACTTCCAAAGTGGGCTCTAGGTTTTTATTTCCACCAACTGGGGTCCCCACACTAGGAAATTTTAATTCACAGTTGATCTTGGGATGTTCCCCTGATGATCTACTCACTCCCAGCACACACACCCAAGTTAAACCATCCTAGTCCACACCTGCACAACCCTGCCATTCAAAGTCTTGGGTTCCACAGCCACCTTCCCTGCTCATGTCTAGCTCCCTCTGCTGAGTAACGGAGACCAATTCACATTGGCCTCAATCCCACAGCCTGCGAATCCTGCATGGAGCCATGTTAGCAGCACATTCTGCTGTGTGTATGCGGCTTGCATGGAGGGATCCGCAGGCTATGGGATCGGGGCCATTTATTTTTCTTATTTATTTTTTTTTAAAGATTTTTATCCGGTCCTTCCCTGAAAGGCTCAGGGCGACTAACGATGTATATAAAAACATAACCATCCATTAAAATAATCAAATACACACACACCCCAAAATCAACCATCCCACAAAACCACCACCCACTGGGGTGGGCAATGGGCTGAGCAGGCAGAGGTCTAGGGGAGGTGGGCAGCGGTCCGGCAAAGGCAGAGCTGGGGCCAGACATGGATTTAGGCCTGTACTTCTTGGATATGAACTGAATATGAGCCAAAATCTGAACAAAAGCCGCTTTTGTTCATTTTAGAACCAAACCTGAACTTTCATCCGAATTCTCATCTGTAGACTGCGGTTTACCGTGTTAGTTCCTCAAAGAATCTTTCATGAAGTAGCAGCTCCCTGACTCTCTCCCACAGGAGGTATGTTGCTGCAGCGTCTGAGGCCCATGTTCATTAAGTTCAGCTCAGAGGGACTGTCATGCTGGCCACAGAGGCTGAAGTGGTGAGAGAGAAGAGCGAAAGATTCAGCCGTGAACACAAGGATAGAGACCCCTGAGAGGGTCAGAGGCAGACAAATGGACAGGAAAACCCTCCTATGGGATTCAATTGGAGTATTGGAGACAGATGCACATCTGTGGGATTAGGGGTGTAGCTAAGTTGGAATGGGCCTGGGTGCACCATCCTCTCCTAACCCTCTTCTTCCTCCCCCCAGTGTCCTTAGTACAGAACAACTTACACTGACCCTGCAGATCCCGTGCCCCATCCAGCCCTCACATACACCGACCCTCCCTGCTCCCACATATCCTCTCTTCCCCCACACCCCACAGAACCCTTCCCCAGCTTCTTGCTCCCACACGCGTTAGAACCCAGGAAATACAGTACAGATCAAGGGGGGCAGGTCCAACCCCACTCTCACCTTTCCTGTCCAAGGGCAGGGTACCACCACTCCCTGATCATCCCACGCTAATCTCAAACTCCTCCTGGGTCTGGCACTGGACGGCTGCCACCACTTTTCCCTCCGCTCTGATCACATCTCCTCTGCTTTCTGTACCTGAGCCTGCTGTGCTGCCTGCCGTGTGCCACCTCCAGTGCTTGCTCTGTCCTGTGTACTAGTCACTTCCGCTTCTGGTGCTTCTGCTCAGCCGTGCTGCAAACAGGATAGGAGGAATTTGTGGGCCCACCCCCAAGATGGGCCCCAGGACAAATGTCCCTCCTGTCCCTATGCTAGCTACACCCCTGTATGGGATGCATATAGAGTGTCAGATGCTGCCTTTCCCTATGACACAACCAGCCCCTCCCCACATACTCATACTGAGTGGTTCTTTCTTAGGGATGCACCAAATATTTATTTATTTTTAAAAACAAAAAAATACAACCATGTATGTTTCTAAGGTTCTGAGTGCTGAGTCTGAGTTTTTGGCCACCACTCAGAACTGTTACCAAGGACTCAATGTCACAGCTCCAGGGTCAGAGCCTAGGGGGGGAAGGTAGGGAGGCAAGGAAAAGAGGAAAGTAGGCAAGAGGAATAGCAAGGGAACCTCTCAGCCACTCTCCGCTACCAGAAAGACGGGGTGCTCAGCATCAGAACCAGGCAAGCTGGCCTTAAAGCATATGGCGCATCATTGAGGTCAAGGAACAGGGAAGGGGAGGCCAAAGGCAGGAGGTGATGGACCAGCAGCAGAGAGCGAGGGAACCAGGAACGGGGAAGCCAAAGACAAGGAGTAGGGAGCCAAGGCAGGGAGCAAGGGGACCTGAGGCAGGGAAGAAGAAGCCAAGGTGAAGAGCATGGAGCCAAGGCAAAGAGCAGGGATCCACAGCAAGGAAGGGGGAATCACAGGGAACTAAAGGCAGGGAAAGGGAAGCCAAGGCAAGGAGTAGGGGGCCAAGGCAGGAAACAAGAGAATCTGAGGCAGGGAACAGCAGCAAGCTGGTAATGGGGCTAAGGTGCTACTGAGAATTGGGGGCCTAGAGACAGGAGGGGGTTGGGGGGAAAAGGTGGAACCAGAAATTCAAAGGTAGGGCCCTTTAGGAGTCCAGGCCAAAAGGAGAAAGTAACAAGGCTACAGGTGAAAACAGGGAGTAACTACAGGACTATGCCCCTCCTATTAACAGGAGGGCAGACACACAGAACAGGAGACACAGTAAAGAAGTTAGGGCATAAAGGACACAACCCAACACATAGACAGGACAAGGTGTGAGCTTGAGACAAACAACACACCCCTGTGCAGAGAGACAGAGGGATAGGGAAGTTGGGCAAGAAGGGCCCCAACACAGAGGGAATACATGAGGGACAAAGACCAACACAAAGGAAGGGGGGAAGGGTTTCACTCACTCTGAACACAGCAGGGAGACAACACACTGAGACTCATAAAACACAGATGTAAGGAGGGGTGCAAGCTGGAAACCAGCAAGAAGGGTACAGAATGAAAGGTAGGTTAAGCTAGAGTCAAACAAGGTAGACTAGAAACTCCACAGCCACCAGCAGCCCTAAATACTGTAAGGAGCCAATCCGACTGTGGCAGGTGGGGCCACGCCCTGTACCAGGTGCGAATGGAACATGGAGATAGAGGAAGAAAAGGAAAGCAACAAGGCAAGGGGAAAAGCCACTCCCCCCACCCCTTGGCCCACAGCTTCTTGCCAGGGATGATGTCAGAGGGAGAAACCAAATTAGCACTGATAATGGTCACTCTCGCCCCAGAGTCCAGCTCTGTCACCGGGATGGGCTGGAAACACACACACGCGCACGCACACTGAAATCCCCCCACTGGTCAACCTTGCCACAGGGCACGCGCCCTACCGAATAGCTGCCCGTCAGGATAGTAGTTAGGCCTTACCTCTATTTACAGAGAACGGGCCTCTATCATCATTGGGCTAGGGGGTTGCAAGGAGACCAGTGTTTGCCCCAACGACCCTAAGCCGTACACACCTGAGGGACTTAGGGAGGGGAGGAAGGAGCGTGGGGGGAAGTGTGACAAGGGGAAGGGCCTGGGGTTTAGTGAGGAGCAGGAGGGATGCACACGAGGTGGCGTAACCCAGAGGAAGGGGGGAAAGGCCAAGGACTCACGAATCGTCACGCACTCGCTCGTACTCACACGCAATCTCACAGGCACGGGGAAAGGCAGGGAAGTCCACGCACACAAGTCTAAGGTCTCTCGTCCGCTCACTCTCACTCTGTCAAGCTCAATCGGGGGGCCGGTTTCTTTTGCAATCACCAGCGCCGCTGCCCAGGCGGCGCTGGCTTTTAACTATCACGCCCCGCCCCTGTGCGTGCCCGCAGGCGCTCCGAGCGCCGCGGCAGGGGCGGGGGAATCCCTCCCTGTGCCCCCGACGTCGGGGGCGTGGCCACGGGCTCCTTCGTGCTCCCAGCTGGCGATACTCCGCCCTGCCGTTCTCCGTGCTGCGTCCTTTCTGGGGGCGGGGTTGGGCTCTGACAGGGCTCTATTCCCTGCTTGTGGAGCCGGCCTGGATGGCCCCGAGCCCTTTTGCGGGCAGCGGAGCTGACAAGCTCTCCTATAACTGTTCTGCCTTTAACCCTCACTGGTTCCTTGAAGCAGCCTGTCAGCTCAGCAGCATTAGTTATTTTATAGTCGGATAATGTGCATTATCTTGGACTTCTTAACAATGAATTTCATTTGCCATTTTATTGCCCATTCACCTAGTTGTGCAAAATCCTTTGGTAGTTCCTCAGTCTGCCTGGGTCTTAACTACCTTGAATAACTTGGTGTCATCTGCAAATTTAGCCAACTCACAGTCTTTACCCCTTTTTTCAGATCGTTAATGAATATGTTAAACAATACTGGTCCTAGTACTGACCCCTGAGGCACCCCACTATCTCTCTCCAACTTAAAAAAAGACCATTTATTCCTACCCTTTGTTTCCTAACTTTTAACCAGCTACCAATCCATGGCAGGACTCTTCCTCTTATCCCATTACTATAGTTTGCTCAGGAGTCTGTCAAAGACTTTTTGAAAAACCAAATATACTATATTAACTGGATCACCCCTATCCACAACCTTATTAACAAGCTCGTAAAACTCTAATAGGTTAGTGAGGGCCAGGAATGACTTCCTTTTGCTAAAGCCATGCTAGGTTGTTGTTTTTTACCCATCAAATCATTCTTGTCAATATGCCTAGTAATTCTGTTTTTAACAATGGTCTTCATCAGTTTGCCCAGTACTGATATTAGGTTTACCAGTCTGTAGTTTCCAGGATCATCTCTGGAGTCTTCCTTAAATTGGGGTTACATTTGCTAACCTCCAAACCTCTGGCATGTTGGAAAAACAGCTCCAGATGGCATCGACCTTTTGCACCAACAAACTCTAATGACCACTAGGGGCATTTGGGAGTAGAGATAGTGAGTTAGCGTGTGTGTCACTTTAACCTTTCCTGATCTCTGCTTCTAAGCCCCCTCCCAGGTGGGATGTGCCCAGGAAGCTCCTCTGGACTTCCTCCTTCTTCCTGACCTTTCTCCATTCCTAAATTCTCTCTCTGACCTTCAACATGTCTGGCCACCATGCTGGTG
>QEPC01010688.1:454695-465981 GCA_003113815.1 Sphenodon punctatus
TAAAAAGGGATCCAGAGGCGATCCTGGAAACTACAGAGCAGTAAGCTTGATGTCTGTGCCAGGCAAAATGGTGGAAACCATCATTAAGGACAGAATTACAGGGCATGTTGACAAACATGGCTTAATGGGGAAGAGTCAACACGGATTTAGTAAAGGTAAATCATGCCTCACTAACCTGTTGGAATTCTTTGAGGGTGTAAATAAGCATGTGGACAACGGAGACCCAGTAGATATAGTGTACCTGGATTTCCAGAAAGCATTTGATAAGGTCCCTCATGAGAGACTCTTGAGAAAATTAAAAAGTCATGGGATAGGAGATAATGTCTTTCTATGGATCAGAAACTGGTTGAAAGATAGAAAGCAAATGGTTGGACTAAACGGTCAGTTTTCACAATGGAGAGATGTAAAAAGTGGTGTGCCTCAGGGATCTGTACTGGGACCAGTGCTGTTTAATGTATTCATTAATGATTTGGAAAAGGGTGTAAAGAGTGACGTGATCAAATTTGTAGACAACACCAAGTTATTCAAGTTAGTTAAAACGTGAGCACACTGTTAGGAACTGCAACGGGATCTTACAACACTGGGTGCCTGGGCATCTAAATGGCAAATGAGATTTAATGTGGACAAGTGCAAAGTGATGCAATTAGGGAAAAAGAATCCAAACTATGCGTACACGATGCTGGGTACTAAGCTAGGAGTTACTACTCAGGAAAAGGATCTCGGAG
Source organism: Sphenodon punctatus (assembly GCA_003113815.1). Taxonomy (NCBI): domain Eukaryota; kingdom Metazoa; phylum Chordata; class Lepidosauria; order Sphenodontia; family Sphenodontidae; genus Sphenodon; species Sphenodon punctatus. Next base: position 455,421 of record QEPC01010688.1, read on the forward strand.
TGGTTATGGACAATACAATGAAATCTACAGTGCGCAGCAGCAGTCAAAAAAGCAAACAGAATGTTAGGAATTATTCAGAAGGGGATAGAGAATAAAACTGAGGATGTCGTAATGCCTCTATACAAATCAATGGTGCGACTGCACCTCGAATATTGCGTGCAGTTCTGGTCGCCTCATCTCAAAAAAGACATAGCTGAACATGAAAAGCTACAGAGAAGGGCAACAAAAATGATCACGGGCATGGAAGGGCTCCCGTATGAGGAGAGACTTGGTAGGTTGGAGCTCTTCGGTTTGGAGAAGGGACGACTGAGAGGGATATGATAGAGGTCTATAAAATCATGAGTGGTGTGGAACTAATAAACAAGGAGCAGTTATTTACCCTCTCAGCTAGTAATAGAACTAGGGGACACTCCATGAAACTTATGGGTGGCAAGTTTAAAAAAAAGAAAATATTTTTTCACTCAGCGTATAATTGGGTTGTGGAATCTACTGCCAGAGGCTGTGGTAAGGGCCAGTACTATAGCTGAGTTTAAAAGCGGTTTGGACAAGTTTCTGGAAGATAGGTCCATTAGCAGCTATTAGCCAGACAGGATCAGAGAACAAGACGGGAGCTGGGGGAAAACAACAGGGAATGGATCCCCCATTTTGACCTGTTGGGTGCTTCTCCCAAGCCACTGTGATTTGGCCACTGTCAGAGACAGGATGCTGGACTAGATGGACCATTGGTCTGACCCAGTATGGCACTTCTTATGTTCTTAACTCTGCCAGTAACTCAGAGTAAATCACACTCACTCCAAATTCATGAGACCATGGCCTGGTCTCAAGTCATTTGTGGGGATAGGAGGCCACTACACTTCCAGATTTGACCGAGTGTACCTTGGAGCAGATATTGAATGTCTGCAAGAGACATGGAGACTATTTAAAAATGCCATCTTGGAGGTCCAGATTAAATATATTTCACAATTAAAAAGAGGTAGCAAGAGGACCAAACATATGTCAGTGTGGGTAAATGGTGAGCTGAAGGAGGCCACTGGAGCCAAAAAGGCATCTTTTAAAATATAGAAAGCTAGTCCAAATGAGGAAAATGGGAAAGAGCATAAGCACTGGCAAATTAGAAGTAAAAGGTTAATAAAGCAGGCCAAGAGGGAATTTGAAGATTGACTTGCTAAAGATATAAAAACTAATAATCTTTTTGTTTCCCCTCAAATACATCAGAAGCAGGAAGTCTGCTAGAGAATCAGTTGAGTCATTAGATGATCAGGGAGAGGATGCTGGTGATACCCCTACACTGGAACTAGTCTTCAAAGGTGATGAATCTGAAGAAACATCAGAAATCAGTGAGACTCTAGAAGAGTTTTTAGAGCAAATTAAATAGCAAAAAATTACCAGGACCTGATGGTATTCACCCAACAGTTCTGAAGGAACTCAAATATGAAATTGTAGAACTAATATTAATTTGTAATCTGTTGCTTAAATCTGCCATGGTACCCAAGGATTGGAGGGTAGCGAATGTAATGTCAATATTTAAAAATAGCTCCAGAGGTGACCCTGGAAACTATAGACTGGTGAGCCTGCTGTCAGTGCCATTCAAAAAGGTGGAGAGAGTTTCAAGGAACAAAATTACGGGACATATTGATAAACATGACATAGGCCGCATTCACAACTGTGGCGGCAAGACCCGCAAGGGAAGGCGCAGCAGCGGGGAGGAGCCGGAGAGCAGAAGAAGAGCTGGTACGAACAGGGATGTGTCGCGGCTTCCCTCGCTTATGTCGGGGCAGGACTTTGAGCCCTGACATGCGCGAGGGAAGCTGTGGCACATCCCTGTTCACGCTGGAGGGAAGCCGCGGCGCATCCCCGTTCGCACCAGCTCTTCTTCTGCTCCCCAGCTCCTCCCCGCTGCTACGTCTTCCCTCGCGGGTCTCTCCGCCACAGATGTGAATGTGGCCATAGTGGGGAAACATGGTTTTAGTAAAGGGAAGCCATGCCTCATTATTCTCTTGGAATTTTCTTGAGGGTGTCAGCTAGCATGTGGATACGGGTGATCCAGTCAATACAGTGTATCTGTATTTTCAGAAAGCATTGAATAAGGTCCCTCATAAGAGGCTCTTGAGGAAACTACGTAGTCATGGGATAGGAGGCAATGTCCTGTCACTGTTCTGTAACTGGCTAAAGGATAGGAAACAAAGGGTAGGACTAAATAGTCAGTCTTCACAATGGATGGAAGTAAAAATAGCAGGGTACCCCAGGGGTCTGAACTGGGACCAATTGCAGCAGGCTAGAGTTCTTTTGGGGCACCTGGCCCTTTAAGAGAGTTAGCATCAGTGTAGACACGGCACGAGCAAAACTGCAGGCATTCAAAGAGATGATGGACAGTGCTTAATTGGACAGAAGCTGTGTGAGGGCATGGGTCTGGCCAGCCCTGGGGAGAGTAAAGCCTGGGAGCAGCATGGTTCTGGGGAAGAGAGTAGACGAGCGAGACCGAGGAAGCTTTCAGTGAAAGAGGCAAAGCCAGAAGGCTTGGCAGACTGCTGGTTCTGGGGAAGCAGAGACAGTGAGAGCGCTCACCTGCACAAAGGTAATACCCAGAGGGTTACTGGCTTCATGAACTTTGGACTAGCCAGAGCTGGAGAGTCTGGCTTAGAGACTTGAGAGTAACTGGGACTCAAGGGAGCTGCAGGGAGCAGTGGGACAGAGAAAAAAAAGCAAGACTGGTAATGGGGGACATTGGAAACCACTCAGGCTGCTTTCACACCTGTGCAAATGGGTCATTAGACGGTCCGGAGAGGAGATGTGCATCAGGTGTGAATGCCCTGAGACGGGTGATTGAAGCTTTTATGCGTGTTTTCAAAGGCAATTGACCAAGCTGTGAAATCCAACTCTGTCAATTGTCCTTATAAACATGGTATTGTAAAAGGACATTGTGAACATAGAGACTGGGGCCACTGAGAGTGGCACTGGACAGGGATATAGAGAGATTTCTGGTGGAGATTAGGTGAATAAATGGACTGTGAGAGCTAATACCCTGAAGAATCTTTGTTATTTGCCCCTAATACTGTGAGGACCTATGGTGGGCAAGCGTGGCCCTGTTACACCAATGTTGTTTAATGTATTAATCATCTGGGAAAGGGAGTAAAGAGTGAGGTGATCAAATCTGCAGGTGACACGAAGTTATTCAAGGTAGTTAAGATTGAGACTGGCTGTGAGTAATTGGAGGAGGTTCTTTCATGACGGGGCAAATAACTGGCAGATTAAATTAAATGTTGACAAGTGATGCACATAGGGAAAAATAATCCAAACTATACATACACAATGCTGGGTTCCAAATTAACTGTTACCATTCAAGAAAAGGATCTTGGAGTCATTGTGGACAATCCATTGGAAAGCTCAACTCACTGTATGGCAGCGGTCAAAAAGACAAACAGAATGTTAAGAGTTATTTGGAAAAGGATAGAGAATAAAACAAAAAATATAACGTTGCTATATAAATCCATGGCATGACCACACCTTTAATATAGTGTGCAGTTCTGGTTCCCCCATCTCAAAAAAAGTAAATAGTAGAACTGGAAAGGGTGACAAAAATCATCAAGGGTATAGAATGGTTCCCATATGAGGAGAGGCACGATAGGTTAGAGCTCTTCATCTTGGAGAAGAGACAACTGAGAGGGAATATGATAGAAGTTTATAAAATCATGTGTGGTGTGGAACAAGTTAATAGAGAATGGTTATTTACCATCTCTAACATTAAACTAGGGGACACTCCATGAAACTAACTGGTATCAGATTTATATTTATTTATTTATTTGATTTATACCCTGCCCCTCCTGAACACAGCTCAGGGAGGCTTCCAACAATAAAATCAATAAAAACAATTTAAAACGCATAAAAATACAATCTCAAATATTAAAACAGGGCCTGGGATACAAAAATCAATAGGGCAGGGGAGATAAAAATCCCCTAGACCCTCCCCCCCTCCCCAAAGGCCTGGGCGAACAGCCAGGTTTTACACTGTCGTCAAAAAACCAAAAGGCTTGGGGCCAGGTGAGCTTCCTCTGGCAGGGAGTTCCAGAGACGTGGCCCGGCCACTGAGAATGCCCTCTCCATTGTGGCCCCCCGCTTAACATGGGGGACCTCCAAGAAGGCACCCCCGGCAGACCGAAGGGTCCGCTCCGGGGCGCGGAGGGCGAGGTGGTCCCTGAGGTATGAGGGGCTGAGACCGTGAAGGGCTTTATAAGTCAGTACCAACACCGTGAACCTGGCTCAGCACGCTATCGGCAACCAGTGCAGAGCCCGGAGCACAAGTGTAATATGCTCCCGACGACCCGTCCCCGAAAGGAGACGGGCTGCCGCATTCTGCACTAGCTGCAGCCTCTGAACCAGGCACAGGGGAAGCCCCATGTAGAGCGCGTTGCAGTAGTCCACCCTCGAGGTGGCGAAGGCATGGATGAGGGAGGCCAGGTCCAGGCCTGAGAAGAACGGACGCAGCCTCCGCACCAGATGCAACTGGCGAAAGGCAGCCTTTGCGACTGCCTCCACCTGCCGCTTCAGGCGGAGGTCCGCGTCCAGCACCACCCCCAGACTCCGGACCTGCTGAGCTACGGGAGGGCGAACCCCCCCAATCAGGGGGGCCGACACCTCCCTCGCTCTCCCCACCACCATCACCTCCGTCTTACGGGTTGAGCTTCAGTCTGCTCTGCCACATCCATTCCGCCACGGCCTCCAAACACTGGGATAGCACCGAGGCTATACACCGAAACTAATAAAAGTATTTTTTCACTCAACACACAATTAACTTGTAGAATTTGTTGCCAGAGGAGGTAACCAAGGCTAGTACAATAGCTTATCCAATAAAAAAAGGATTGAATACGTTCTTGGAGAATAGGTCTATTAATGGCTATTAGCCAAGTAGGTTGGGGACGTAACCTCTGATCCACTCCATTATGACCTGTAGAGTACTACTAAATAGCAACTGAGAGTGGTCACTGTCGGAGACAGGATTCTGGACTTGATCGACCATTGGTCTGACCCAGTGTGGCACTTCATATGTTCTCTTAAGGGCCAGTACTATACCTGAGCTTAAAAGAGGTTTGGACAAGTTTCTGGAAGATAGGTCCATTAGCAGCTATTAGCCAGACAGGATTGGGGAACATGACGGGACCTGGGGGAAATCAAAAGGGAATGGATCCCCCATTGTGACCTGTTGGGTGCTTCTCCAAAGCCACCGTGATTGGCCACTGTCAGAGACAGGATGCTGGGCTAGATGGACCATTGGTCTGATCCAGTATGGCCTATCCTCATTGTAATGTAAATTTGGTTATAATGCAATGGACCATGACTCCGAAACATGTGTTGTAACAAGGTTTAATTTTACTATATTCCACCTTTGTTTGATTTAGCAAAGCTTTCCTCCTTCCCATCCATGAGGTAATGTCAATCAGCCAAATGTCCCCTAATTGCTATTAACAGAAAAGAATCAATTAACAGAGCCTAAAAGGATTAGGAAGAGAATCAATTACAGAAAGTGGAGCTCAAGTGCAGTGTCTGGTTTGCAACTGGGGGGGGAGGGACTCCCAGACGGGGAAGCCCTATACCTACCCTAACAGTGTCTCCTTGCATGCCCCTTACTCATGTACCTCTTTCAGTATCCTTTTGCTTCAAGCAGGCTGTCTCCTATTAGCAATGGGGGAGGGGGCAGTCCCCTACTCCTGCTGTCAGGGATGAGGAGGGGGTCAGAGCCAGTCCCTCCATTCCATGCTGCTGTTTGCTGCCTGCCTCCCATCATGACGGAGGCTCTAAATATGAAGAGGGGAGATTCTCCCCATTCAGAAAACTGAGAAAGGGATGTCTTCCCACTGTGTCTCCACTCCTGCCCCCCCCCTCCCCCATTGCCTATCATTATGCCAATGGCTGCTGGTCTTGTTTGATTACCCAGCTGCGGCTGGCATAAGTAAGTCACATGGTACCAAGGGTAAGACTTTTGCTATTACTGCCCTTGTCTCTCCTCAGAGGTTGAAGGCTTTTGTGCCAGCACCATGGCTCTGAAGCAACAGCACTATGTGCAGAGGGCCCAGCCAGAAACCCATGAACAGGACAAGAGCAACCTACTTCAATCCTGGTGTCGGGACCAGGAATTCTGCCTGCTCCTGAAGATGGCCCTAGAAGAGCTCAGACCTGAGTCACAGCATGGGGGCTCACCTTGGAGTCCTTGATGGCTTTTCCTGTGTGCTTGGTCAGAATGTCTGCATACTGCTGTTCCGTCAGTTCCTCGGCAGCTAGACCCACTGCCTTCCCAATGAAACCCTCAGGGAAATGGAAGAGGCTGGAGACTACTGGCCCCATGTCAGCCACAGACATACCAGCCATGGGGACATCTCCCATTGGCAGCACTGGGAACAGAGATTGCAGAGATGGAGATAAAGATTCTCCCAGGAGGGAAACAGCAAGCACCCCCTTTGTTACAATGGGAGGCACATTTCAAGAGCCCCTTTCATTGCTTTCAAGAACTGGCTGGAGAAGCATCTGTCTAGGGTATAAGAGCATCCAGCAATGTACCTGGCACTGAACTATCATGACTGAAGACCGGTCCCTGCCTCAAAGATGGACAGGGGAGAGACACCTAAGAAGAGACAGGGATACATTTGAGAAGTTGCTGGTGCGTCTGCTTAGCTTAGTTGCAAAGGGAGGATCCTTAAAGATAAGACAGTATGGGGAGAAGCATCAGTGAGAAATCTATAGGGGCGAAAAGTCAGGGAAAGTTTAATTGAAGGAAGGAAGGGGAAGTTAGGTTTTTATGAGGGAACAGACAAGAGGGAGGGAGATGAATGTGCTCAAGGAAGGAATTCCAGGTATAGGGGGCAACATGAGAGAAGTGGGGGAAACAGTTTAGGGAGAAGGAGACCCTGGGGTGGGTGAGGGTGATGACCAAGGAGGAATCAATGTCCCACATGGGAAGGTAGCAGGAAATGAGGGCAGAAAAATGGGGAGGACCAAGGTCATGAAGAGCTTTGAAAGTGAGGATAAGTGGGTTGTGCTGGATGTGAAGGGGAAGAGGGATCCAGTGGAAAGAACAGAGAAGGGGTTGGTCTTGATGACTTTTTGGACCCTCGCACCCTACAATTCTATGATTGCATAAGGATACAAGCAAAACAGTGAGGAGGGAACCAGGCCAAAGGTGCCTGCCTTTTTCTACCTGTGTTTGTTCTCCCTGGTGTTTGTTCTCTGCTTTGTGCTAAAGGATTAGTGAGATTATTGTAACAATCACAACAATCTGAAACCTGAGATGTGGAGCTGGGAGGGGACCTAAGAGTCATGCTGGGAAAGCCTGGTTTGTTTGTGTTCTAACCTGTTTGGAGGAGCTTCATTCCTGTCAAAGATGCTGTAGGGAAAAATCTGTTTGCAAAAGGTCTGGCACTCCAGTCCCTGACATTCACAAGGGGGCGGAGAGATTTTACCCTACATGTCTGACTCTCCATCCAAGTGAGGCAGCCCAAAGCTAGGGCAGGAATGAGATGGCTTTAAGACACCTGGACTTTTGCATTCCCCATTTTCTCTGGTTGGATGGGAACTTGCTGAGAACTTTGTCCTAAACCCCAGCCATCCCACCCCAAATACAAGAGTTGACCAAGCTATTGCTATTCAGTTAGAGAGATGAGCTTGGCTAAGGAACTTGCACCCCAGATCTTCAATGGAGGCTACCTCCCACAACTGACACTATTAGTTCCACCTCCAAGGACTATCAGTCACCTCTAGGGTGGTGTCCCTTTTGCCAGGCCTGGAGGGCAGTTTCCCTGAATTTGGGTATCTGCATGGAGAGAGGGGAGCAGAGGTGACCAGGAAGGCAGAGGGCAGGGTAACTGAGAGGCTTGGAACTCCCCAGCATTAAGGCCCTAGAGCTTTTACATACTCAAGCTGTAGGAGTCCCCATCATTGGCCTTCACTGGCTTCATCTCCTTGAGGAAGTTCTCATAGTAAAATGGCATCCGGACGCTGGTCATGGGGACACCTTCCTCCCAGAAATATTCCTCCACTTCTCCTTTCCCATCAAAATGCACCACCTCCAGCTTCCCACACGTCAGTTTCTTCACATTCTCCAGGCCACTGTACACCACGTGTTTCAGGCCCAGACGCTTTGCTACATCAGCCACCAGCTTCCCCTGGGGAGAAAAAGAAAAAGCAGGCAGTTCCATCCACTTGCAGAGTCTGGCTAATCCTGTCAGTCATGGGTCTCAGTGGGAACCCCTGGGTGTATGGCCCTTTGAAAGTCAGAGAAGAGTGACAGTTCTCTCAGATGGAGAGGAGGTGGCAGTGGGATGCCAAGAGCCAGCATCACGCTGAAGGGTTGAGCAGGTTCCTTAACTCTGAGTTTCCCCACTCAAAGTCCTTTACCACACGCTTCTCGCTGAATGAAGTCCAGAAAGGGAGGGGACAAAAGTTTAGATGCTGGGCACCCTAACTCACCACCTTGCAGAGTCAGGCCCAGCGTGGTTTTCCTAAGGGCACATGCAATGGCATAAAAAAGGAGACAAAGAGAGGGCATTTCCTCAGGGGTTTGCAAGGAATAGCATAGCCTTCCCCAGCCTACATACCGCCCCCCCCCCACACACACACATACAAAGACAGTTCCCTTCTAAACCCACAGGCCCCCAATATGCCAAGACCACACTCAGGAGACCACACTCAGGCTAGGCTTCCCTCCTTTGGGAGCCCCCTAGCTCTCAATGGTTTTTCTGTTATTGTCACCCCCCTGTAGGGAATATCCAGATGAGACAATCTGGCTCCTGATTACATGTACAACATCAGAGATACCTAGATCCAACACCAGAGATAACCTTAGGTGTCACAGGCTCCTCAAAAACCCTCATGGGGCTCTGTCTAGCACCTGGGTCCTATATGAAGCCATCTGAAGCTGAATCCCAACAAAATGGAGATGATGCTGGTGGGAGGGGCTGAGGGAGTGGTGGGCCCCATCATTGATGGGGTCCACCCTCCATTGGTTGCTCAGGTTCGCAGTGTGGGGGTGCTCCACCAGTTGAAAGGGAGGTGGAGGCTGTGACGAGGGCCGCATTTCGCCAATTACATCTGGTGCGTTGGCTTTGGTTGTACATCTCGGACTCCGACCTAGTCACCATCATCCATGCTTTCATCACCTCAAGACTGGACTACTGCAGTGTGCTCTACATGGGGCTACCCTTGATGACAGTCCGGAGACTGCAGCTGGTGCAGAATGCGGTGACCCATCTCCTTACAGGGATGGGTCGCCATGAGCACATTACACCAGTGCTCCGATCTCCGAGACCTCACATCTTCGTGAATGTTACACCCCTTGTCTCTCCCTCGGTTCCCCTTCCTTCCTTTGTCCGTCCCCCCCTCCCCACCCCCGTCTCTCCCCCACCACCACCACCCCTGTCTCTGATTGTAAGTGTCTATTCCATTACTTTGTAAAGCGCCAGGTACATTGCTGGTGCTATATAAGTGGTTGCTAATAATAATAATAATAATAATGAATTAATAATAACAACACCTCACCATGAGTGATCAGAAGGTTGTTGCCTTGTAAAGAAGGTTCTTTGAGATGGCTCCTAACATTCTCACAATTGGGTTGTGCATGACATGCTCACTATATTCAGATAATAGACTATGTGATGGTCTCAAGCTCCTCTAGTATAAAAAGCACTCTCCCCCTCAGAATGACAGTTCCTTCCAACCCTTTCTAGGAATATAAGAAAAAAATTCCATGCGGGGCTGGAAGGGTGGGTGTTGTGAGAATTAAGTCATCTCGAAGAACCTTCTTTATAAGGCAGAAACCTTCTGTTCTTCTTTGAGTGGCTCCTCACAGGCCCTTTTTACATGATTTCTCAGGGTGGGTGGGGGTCCGTGGGCACGCCAGTGCATGGGCGAAGCATGCACATGGCCGCACATGCATCCCCACTCATTCACACCCACAGAGCATCCGCTGTTTTCCCTGGTTGCTCCATGCATGGGGATGAACGGGGGGTGAGTGGGGATGCATGTTATGTGGGTGCGCGCATGCACTACCACTCACCACGGGTGCGTATGCCGCATTGGTCACACGGGGCTCCCCCACCCATGAACATGCAGCATGGGGATGGAGCTTGGCTTGTGGGCAGCAGCCTGAGAAGGGCCATGGGGCGCAAAATTCCTAAGTCCAGCCCTGCCCCCAGGTCCTGGATCAGCTCCTGCAGTTGGCTGGGGGCACCCTCCTCAGGGTCCCCAAAGTTTCTCAGGTGGTAACGATGAGGAGAGCATTCTCAGTTGTCGCACCGAGCCTGTAGCAACGGAGGTCCACTTGGTCCCAGACCATCCCTCTTTCTGAAGCTAGTGTAAGACCTGGCTGTTCTGCCAGGCTTTCGACGAGGGAGATGGGTGATGGGTAGGGAGGGGAGTGGGGGTATTTAGATCTGCCATGGGGTACTTTTATTGTTGTTTTTAGATTATTTATTGTATTTTGATTATTTATTTATTGTCTTATTTATGTTTATATATTTTTATATGGTTTTAACATGTTGTAAGCCGCCCTGAGCTGCTGCTGGCAGGGGGGGGGGGG
>QEPC01010688.1:491203-549861 GCA_003113815.1 Sphenodon punctatus
TCCTCTGTTGTTTTGAGCTTTTTTGGGATTTTTTCTGTGGCTTGGTCGCTTTTTATCTGACTTTACAGCATCGGGTCCGGAGGGAGCTCAGCCGCGCGCGTCTGCTATTCGCGCATGCCCAGTCAGCCCCCCGGCGTGGTTTTTTTTAAAAAAAAAAACAGTTTAATGCTGCGGCGGTGGGCCCCGCAGTGCTTTGGGGGGCACTGCCCCAAATGTCCTTCAGGGGGAGCCGCCACTGGGATACCCTATCTGGTAGCTCCATCACTTTACATAGGCTTTTATTCAACTGTTCTATAGCTGTGCAGTCCTTGCATTGAATTCTCCTACCAAAAAATATAAAACTTCAGTGTATGTAGATTCTACCATCTCAAGTAGCTTATCTAAGTGCGACCAAACAAGATCTGGCCTACTGGGACAGCCCCTGGGAGGTATATAAATATTGATCATTAGCAAGGTAACCTTGACCACTAACAGTTCCACCAAGAGAAAGATGTCCCATTGGCAAGGCAGCATTTTGGCACCAGAAGCAAGAGGGGGAAGAATTAAGGTTACCAGACCTCATATAGGTTGTCCTTTCTTCTTATTTTTAACTGCTGGCTTTGAAAAGGCCCTATAACCAAGGCTATCAAAAACTGCAGAGTCAGTGCCCAGCAACCAAGTTTCCTGGAGAACTAGAATGTTATATGTTTTAAAAAGGCGGTCCATTCTTTGTCTCCTATTTTATTTCTAAAACCCTCTATGTTCCAGGATAGAAAGAACCACCTTAGGAAACAGTCAGATCTCATCTGTCAGCTCACAGTTTGTGGTGGGGCAGCCGCTAAATTACCTATGGTCTTTGACCTTGTACTCACACTTGCATCCCACATCTGACCAGAGGGTTAAATTGGAACTAATATCAGATAGTGCACTTGTTCCAATCCAAGTAATTTCTGAGGGCATTCGAGAATGGGTGTCAGGCAAGCTTGTTCTATCCCAGGTCCTCCATTCTGATATAGTGCTATCTGCCAGGCAGTCTCCATTATTACTATCCCCCCTACCTGGGTCTAGGAACTCCTTACAAGATGGAGGAACCCCTGGGGTTAAATGTTTCAAGGAAGCCCCCTTGCTATTCTTACTACTTATGCCTTTTATTGCCCTTGCCAAAGAGTTCTCAACCCTCTGGATTAATATTCCTGTGGCTTTAAAAGATCTTCTCATATTCCAAATTTCCATCCTTATCATATCAGACTCAAAAAATATCTCCCCAAAAAATATCTCCCATCTACTCAACTTATTTATATCATAAAGTTGTCGAACTGAATTGATCCTATCCAGGCTAACATCTAATTTAATATGGTGACTTAATAGCTTGCAAATCCTATTGGAGGTCACTACAAGTTCTCTCCCGGGGGAATAAAATTCCTAGTTTTCTTAAAATTTAAAATTAAAACTCGTGCCCAGCGTATGCTGGTATTTTGCTGCCATACCTCTGGCTCAGAGACAAATCCCACTTCTGAATGCAAGTGTGGCTCGGTAACATAATGAAGTATTATCCCATAGAATAGGGGGGAAACTATTTTCTCTAACTATGGGCAGGTTTAGACTGGATGGGAGAACCAACTCCTCATCTGCAATAAACTGCAAACCTTTATCAGCAGTTATCCAGTCTGCAAGTCTGTACCATGACTATGGCTGGAGCTGGCTTATCTGGGATCTTCTTTGTAAACTCCAACCACAGTCCCCCTACTAGCACCTTCATTTGAAAAATGAGATCTGAAGCATTATTCAACTTGGTGTCTATTTTCTCAGCCAGCTCAGTAAACAAGCTCTCTATATACACCTGGTGGGCCACAACAGCCAGATCTAATTTATGAACTGAAGTTTCCATTCTCAGTAACTGTGCACCCAGACCTGATGGTATATTTGTTTTGTCATGATCTAAAGCACAGGAGGTAGGAATATCAACAGAAGGTAGAGTATCTGACTTTGGTATAGAAGGAGAGAAAAAAATGAGTCAGCTTCATCTGAGTACATGAAGAGGTTTGTGGCTGAGCCCTATCCTTCCCCTCCCCAACACATACCCTTGGGGAAAGCATCTTTCAGGGGGAAAAGTGATCTTGATCGCAGTTCCATTTTCCTTAAAAATATCTTATATAATAATTTTGAACCTTGCTCAATTAAGGTAACAACCTTAAAATCCAACACACATTACTCTACTAGCCCTGAAACCCAGTTTATCTCTGAGCAGAGTCAACAGCCTGCCCACAAACCCCTCTGCCTCAAGATTATGCCAAGGGTAAAAGGGTAAGAAATAAGGAATAGTGTAAAGTGTGACCCTCCTATTCTCTCCTGGGTTCCAAACAGGGGGAAACAATAGTTGCAGACTCTATGCAAGTATTACAAGGATAACCCAGGGGGTGTAAATAGCATAAAATTTACAACACTTCACCAGTACTTAAATATACAAATGGTAATGACAAGAAATTGTCCGTGAAGTATGACAATTTGAAGACCTATAGAGAAAAACCTTATAAGGCTTTGTAGAGAACTAGTTATTGAATAAAGATGACATTAAATAAGGCCCGCCAGGGGCTATCAATCAGGTCAACAGGCTCAGTCTTGGCCACAAACTAAACACATCTCCATCTTCAACACCTGCCAGGGTGCACCACCAATGGAGGTTACTGGATACTGGACAAGATCTTCTGGCCACCACGGCTCCCACAAACAGCCCCGCCAACGGCTGACACCCTTTGGATGTCGCCCAAGGGCTTTCGCCCCCAGGGCTCAGTCCTTGAATAAATGCCTGCCAAGGCAGGAGGGAGGGGCAGGCGTTAACACTTTTACAGGGAGCCAGTAGCTCCTTGCATCCCTTCAGGGAACCAAGAGTAAGGGAGCCCACAACCACAGCCCCCAGGGTCCAGTCCTTGAATAAATACCTGCCAAGAAAGGAGGGAGGGTCAGGTGTTAACACTTCTCCAGGAGCCAGCAGCTCCTTGCATCCCTTCAGGGAACCAAGAGTAATGGGGCCCACAACCACCAATAGTCTAATCTTGAGGTGATGAAAGTATGGATGACAGTGGCCAGGTCAGAGTCCGAGACATACGGCTGAAACCGTCGCACCAGATGTAATTGGCGGAAAGCACTCCTCGCCACAGCCTCAACCTGGACATCCAGACAAAGCTGCGGATCAAGGAATACCCCCAGACTCTGAACCTGAGAGACCAGCAGGGGACAAACCCCATCAACAATGGGGGGACATAACACCCACTGTCCTCCCCACCAACATCACCTCCATCTTGTCAGGATTTAATTTCAGACGGCTCACCCTCATCCAATCCCCCACAGCTACCAGACATCAGATAAACACAGAGACTGCCAGGTGTGGGTCGGATGAAAAAGAGAGATAGAGCTGGGTGTCATCAGCACCCGATACTGTCTCACGACCTCGCCGAGTGGCTGCATGTACACATTGAACAAGAGAGGGGGCAGAGTTGAGGCTTGCAGAACTCCACATGGGAGGTCCCGGGGAGAAGATGAACAATCCTCTATCACCACCTACCAAGTTCTTCCAGCCAGGAAGGAGCAGAATCATTCAAGAACAGTTCCGCCCACCCCAGCATAGTCCCGCAAGCGAGTCACCAGCATCTCATGATCAACGGTATCAAATGCCACTGAAAGATCTAATAGGATTAGCAGGGTCCAACGACCCTGGTCTAATTCCCTGTGAATGTCAGTCATCGATCAAAGCCACTAATGCAGTCTCAGTGCCATAACCCGAATGAAAGCCGGACTGTGAGGGATCAAGAAAACCAGTCCGGTCCAAATGCTCCTGCAGCTGCTGAGCCACCACCTGATCAATAACTTTCCCTAAAAAGGGAAGGTTAGAGACTGGGGGATAACTGGCAGGGGAGTCAACGCCAAGCAATAGTTTTTTGAGCAGGGGCCGCATCACTGCCTCTTTGAGGCAGTCTGGCCAGCAATAACTGCAGCATCTCCCAGCTGGCCTTGACCAGCCAGGACGGGCATGGGTCTAGTTAAAAAATGTGGCTCTAACAACCCCAAGAACATCCGCCACAGTAGCGGGTATCACCCACTAAAACAGATCCCACAAAACTGGACAAGACAGAGCCTTCATAACCTCTGGTTCTCCTATTGTCATAAGCGCAGAGTCTAAGTCATGGTGAATCAGAGCGATTTTATTTGCGAAGTACTCAACAAACATGTCACAGTGGGCACTGGAAGACTCCAGTTCCAGGTGGAGGGAGACTGGACTGATCAACCCCCTCACCACCCGGAAAAGCTCCGCTGGAGCTATCACAGACACTATCAGGGTAGCGAAAAACTCCTTTTTTGTTGCCCTGACAGTTACAGCATAGGCCCATAAACTGGTTCTATGCCGCAATCGATCAGCTTCAGCACGAGATCGGTGCCATCATCGCTCCAACCGCCGCCCTTACTGCTTCAGCTGCTGCAGGCCCTCTACATACCATGGCGGCCTGCGGTGCTGATGCCGAGGAAGCGGACACCTCTGATTTTCTCCTCTGTTGGGAACAACTGAGGGTTCTCTGTCAAAATCATAGACAATGAGGATACCATATTGCCTTTCTGGTTCATAATTCCTAGATCAACTAAAGGCTGCACTGAGTGCTCCAAAGAAAACACTCTATCTGTAGAGATCCCCCACATTTCCAGATGTTTCCTAGCAAGAAACATTTTTTTAACCATGTTCCCCTGCTGAAAGTGGATCACCAAAGAATCAGTTGCACAAGTATTAGCAAGCCTTTCAACCCTAACAATATCGTCCAATTCAAGCTTTATACCCAGGAGAGATAATATATTCTTTGGAATAATGTGCTTGTTATGCCAGCTGGACATGACACCATTAAAGAGGGTGGAAATTTTTAATAGGATTGCTCTTTCATTAATTACCATCAGCTTACAAACCAGGCTGTGTCTGTTGGCCAGTAGCTCATTCCCTGACTGCTGCCTCCTCAAAGGGGGAAGATTCTCATAGGGTCAAGACGCCTCCCTTTCCCCTTCGGCAGAGACAGCCGAAATGGAATTGGTTCCTGCCCTTTCTGAATGTTTGAGGAAGTCTAATTTACGAATAATCTCCTTCATCTGAGAGCTGACTCCTACCTAGGTATTCCCCATATCGTGTATACTTTCAAATAATGAAACTGTATGGCTTATTAATAAACACTAGGATTGCAAAACATCCCCAATTTTCATGTCCGGACACCAACTGGCATCCAATAAGCCCACTTCAGGCAGCAATTTAATATTAGTTCTTTGCAAGGGGAAGCTGGACTCATCAAATCCGCTGGCACCCCTCTAAACAGAGGAGAAACCCGAGTAGTCTGATCAACCACTCCCTCACTCTCCAGACAAGTAAATCTGTTGGAGGGGGAGGGAGCATGAAACGTCACCTGCAAAATCACTAATAATGTCTGAAATCTTAGCCTGCTTCAGGCGAGTCACAGCCATGTTGGTGGCCGGTGAAGAGGCTGGCCTGGCTCATTTCTTCTCTGTCATCTTTAGCAGTTAACCAGCAGGCTAAATGCTCCCCAAAAACTCTTCTACCAGACTTCCAGCAAGGTCCCTGCTGGAGCCACAACCACCTGCAAACAACCCCGACAACGGCTGATGCCGATGGGTGTTGCCCTTTGGCTGGCACCCAAAGTTAAATACCTGTGGAGGAGGGCCAGAGGTGAATGACAGGCCAGCTCTCCCTTCCAAAAACAGTACACCAAGCAGACAAACGCCCCCCACAGTTAGTAATCAGCCAGTGGAGAAACTAAGTCATGGCTGTGTTGGCAGTGAGCCATGGTTCAGATAAAACCTCTTCCTTGTGACCATAGTAAGTCAGGAACCAGAAAACCACTTCTTGTGTGTCTGTGTGCTAGGCTTTCAGGCAATTAGCAACATGCTGAAATCCTGCTAATGGTCAGAGTCTGACCGAGGTTCCTGTTATCTGGTTTGTTGATTTGACGAATGGTAGGATCTCTCAACACCTCTTGACAATGAACAAAGCAGAGCTGAAGAAAAAGATACAGCCCAAGACACAAAAACTGCAGGACACCCCTGCAATCAATTGAAAAGGTTAACAGAGAAACACAAGTCCCAATGCAAACTTGGCTTATTCACTGGCAGTAGCAACCCCAAAGGATCAGAGAAGAGTAGTAGCTGTGTACCCGCAGCATCCCCCCAAAACCCTGATGCAATCCTCACATCAAGGCTGCAGTTGGCAAAAAGTTACTCTCCAGAAGGAACTGACCAGACTTGACTGGCTAAAAGTAAAAGATCAGTTGAAAAGATCCAACTGTTTTCCTGCTTCACTATTATCTGAAGCTAGAAAGAAGTAAACTCCTACCCTCCAGACATTGCAAAGGCCCAGGAAACAGCATCACATACAAGAGGAGGAAACTGCAGATTATTAGAATGTCTTTTACCTGTTGCCCCAAATACTGCAATCACTTTTTTGTTTGCCATGTTGCTTGAGTTAGGAAGCATTAGAACAGGGTGCACAAGTCACTGCACTCTGGCATAACAGCAGACTAGACTTGTGCATGATGAAATGGGCTCCCTTTCCTTTTATTGGTGCATCTGGGAGTGCCCAGCCTCTATTCACGCCCACAGGCTTGCTTGAGCAGTAACCATTTCCTCTCCACCCTGAGATTGCTCTCTCATGCTTACACAGCAGTTTTTATGCAGACAGGTTGAAGCCTGCAGTTTAAGAAGGGTACAAGGCAAGCTCTCCTCCAAGTTCTTCTTCGAGTGGCTCCTCCCATTCTCACAAATGGGTTTGCGCTTGCGCGCCCTTCTCCTACCAGCACATACCAAGCTCATATTTCAAATTTCACGTGACGTTCACGCGCCCCCACACTATATAAGGTAGAATCCCGCCCAAGCCCAACAGTTCCTTCCAACCGCTTCGCGGCTTACCGGCATTCGCCTTAGCTCACATATTCCTTTGATTATGGCGACTCCTACAAAACACTCCTTCAAGAGATGCTTCTCTTGCAACAAAAAGATGACCACCAAGGATCCGCACGGTCAGTGTCTTCTCTGTTTAGGAGTAGGGCATGATCCCCTTGACTGCCCTGACTGCCAATCCCTTAAGTCAAGGGCTTTAAGGGACCGCGCTACCCGCTTGCCCATCCTTCTAAAAGAATTGGAGGAGAAACAAAAACATCAATCCCCTCCTAAGAAAAGATCTCGTTCCCCCCCTTCTCAACCACCTTCCATCGGGGCTGAGGTTGTGGTATCGGCTGCGACCCCACCGAGATCTCTCTAGCGGATTCCCCCGTACCGGGTCCCTCCCGCCGTTCTGTTTCTTTCTCTCCTCCACTGAAAAAGAGAAAGTGGTACGAGGATTTGGAGCCCGCACATATCGCGGATCGCTCATTATCCCCGACTCCCTCTGAAGAGGAGGCTTTAAGATGGGCTTATGACACTTCGTCACCTACTACGCCTCAATCCCCTCTGGTGATAACTTCGCCCCTTTATACGGCTGATGAGCAACCTCAGGAGGAATTTAGAGGCTCTCCATATCAGCCCCCTCGACTGCAGTGGCTGGCTAGCCCCAGACAACCTGAGGTGCAAAAAGCTTTAAAGCTTCCCCCGCCTTCTACTGACGCCTCTCGGCAATGGCAATACTTTAAGGAAGCTGAAATGTCAAGGCAACAGGACTCTAGGATGATTTTATCCTGCCTTGAGCAATTAGTGAAAGCCTCTGAGGCTAATGCGTCGACAAGACTACCTCCTACTCAGCCCGGTGTCGGCACATCCACACGTCGTGCCCCTCGACACGCTTCTTCAACGTCGGGTAACTCCCCTCCTCAAGCTACGTTTGCGGCCATTGAATTGCAGCGACGCCATCGACACCGCTCGACGTCGACAACCTCCAACGCAGCACCCTCGACACATTCCTCGACGTCGACGACTGCCTCTTCGACGCATACTGTGCATCTCTCGACGTCGACGACTGCTGCTTCGACGCATATCATCCCATCTCTATCACAGACTGCGATACCCTCGAGGCTTTTTCAAATTGAGATGAAGGATGCATTCCTCCGACACAAAGAAAAGCTAAGGAGGCTTCTCCGTCATCGAAGGGAAAAGAGGGCTACCCTACCTCTCTCGCTCCCCCCTCTCGAGGACTTGCCACCATTGCCTCAATTAGAAGCAGAGGCCCCGCTGGAGGAAATCCCCCTACAACACCTGAACCCCTTCAGGACCTTCCTGACTCGGAGAACATATCTCCTCTCCCCTCTGACGAGGTCCAGGGCTCCACTTCTTATGGCACTTCTCAAGATCATAAAGATTTTCAAGATCTCCTCAAGAGATTCTCGACAGTCCTGAAAATTGATACCATTCCCATGAACGAACAGGACTTAGACCCAGCATACGCCTCAGTGGAGAGACCCACGCAGTCTAAACTGACTCTTCCTCTTTTAAAGAGACATGTTGCAGATGCTGAGAGGAATTGGGCTACTCCCGCTTCTGTTCAGCCCGTTTCTTCCTCTGCCAGCTCCTATTATCTATTCCCACAGCAGCAGGGGTCCATCTTTTTCAGGCACCCCACACCGAATTCGCTGGTGGTAGCAGCTTCTGCAGAGAAGCCTCAAAGACATTCCACTGACACTTCCCCTGCTGACAGGGAGAGCAGGAGGATCGATGTCTTCGGCAGACGTGCCTTCGCTTCCTCGACAATGCTCATGAGGACAGCAAACTACGCTGCTGCGATGTCCTCCTACCAATACCACCTCTGGGAGGAGGTGCATAAGATGCTGCCCTCGTTGCCCAAAGACAAGCAAGCTTCCCTACAAGCCTTGTGCGCCGAGGGCTCTTTGACTGCCAGAATCCAGCTCCAGACCGCCCGACACTCCTCGGACACGGCATCCCGAGCTGTAGCCAATGCTATTGTTACCAGGCGGTTTGCCTGGCTTAAAGGGGCAAAACTCGACACTCTCCACAAGAGCAAGATTGAAAATCTTCCCTTTGACCAGGAAGGTCTGTTTTCTAAGGAGACAGATGAAATCCTGGATAAAATCCAGAAATCGAAAGCCACTGCAATTAAAATGAAAATAGCCCCCAGAGACCAGGGATCTTCTTCCTACACTCCCTACAGGCCCTATCAACATCAAACACCCTTTTACAGACAGCAAAGGCCATATTATACTCAGCCTAACCAGGCTTACAACAAAAGGTATACGTCTCAGACCACTCCATACCAGAATCGCTTTAGGAGCCAGTACACTCCTTATAAGCAAAGGGGTGCCTACAATAAGCCTTACCCGCCTTCTCCACTAGAGGGCGGAAATGACAATTAACCCCTACTGTACTGCCTTCTCAGCAGACAGTGAATTTTGCAGTTGCCTTGTCCCACTCACTTTCTTGCTGGACATCTATCACCTCCGATAAGTGGGTTCTCCGGTTGTTGAAGTGGGGTATAGAGTCTCTTTTTCCTCCTTACCACCCCCTTCTAGTTGTGTTAAATCAGTTCGTTTTTCTTCCCCCCAGTTAACAGTGTTGAATAAAGAGGTTAATGAACTTTATTCTAAAGGTGTTATTGAATTAGTTGATGTTGATACTATTGATAATGGGTTTTACTCTCCTTATTTTGTGGTCAGCAAGAAAGATGGCGGATTTAGACCCATCTTGGACTTAAGACTACTAAACTCGTATATTAATTATTCTAAGTTTAAAATGTTGACTCTCGATAAATTAGCATCCTTCCTCCACAGAGACCTTTGGTTTTCAGTAATAGACCTGAAGGATGCTTACTTCCACGTTAGACTTCATCCCTCCTGCAGAAAATATTTTCGTTTTATCCACCAATCTGTTCATTACCAGTTTGCTTCACTCCCCTTTGGTTTGTCTTCTGCCCCTAGGGTATTCACCAAGGTGATGGCCCCCGTAATTGGCTTTTTAAGGAAACAGGGTATATGCATTTACCCCTACCTGGATGATTGGCTGCTCACGGCTCCATCTCCAGACCGCCTTAATAGTTCTATCCAGTATACACTTACCATATGTCATAACTTGGGCCTCTCTGTTAACTACAAAAAATCCACCCTCTGCCCTACCCAGCGCATCGATTACATTGGAGCTGTTTTAGACTCCAGGGCCCAAAGAATGTTTACTCCAGAGTCAAGGTTTCTGGATATTTGTAATCTGATCACAAGATTGTCCTGTCATAGGCGCCAAACCATTAGGGTTTTCCAGAGGCTGCTTGGCCTCATGGCATCTACCACCTCTACCATCCCCCTTGCAAGACTCTTTATGAGACCGTTGCAGCTCTGGTTTTTAAATCTGTTCGACGCCAGGGTAGATTCACCTCAAAAAAGGCTCAGATTACCCCAAAAGGTTTTACACTCTCTTGCAGTTTGGAAAAGAAGGGATTTCGTGATGGCAGGAAAACCCTTCCTCGCCCCTCTCCCTGTAAGGGTAATAACCACAGATGCTTCCTTAACAGGTTGGGGAGCGCATCTTCTGGATCTCAACGTGTCGGGGTCGTGGACTCCTCAACAGCGGTTACTCCATATAAATCAATTGGAGAGCATAGCTATTCTAAAGGCCCTAAGAGCCTTTCATCCCCTGCTCAAACGATCCATGGTGGAAATATCATCGGACAGTCTTGCAGCCGTTTGGTATGTCAACAAGCAGGGCGGGACAAAATCACCTGAGCTCTGCAAGCTTGCAATGAAAATTTGGTATTTTGCAAACAGGCACAAGATGTACCTCATAGCCTCACACATTGCAGGCTCCCACAACACCAGAGCGGACATCCTCAGCAGACTGGCAAAGGAAAATCACGAGTGGGAGCTGTCCACGCAGACTTACCAGCACTTGGCATCTATGTGGGGCACCCCCCTCCTGGATGCATTTGCCACCAGCCACAATGCGAAATGCACCCTTTTTTGTTCCAGAGCAGCCCACGACCTGCATTCCTTGGGGGATGCTTTTCAAATCCCATGGACTCCTCAATTGACTTACGCATTCCCCCCCCTTCCACTGATTCCAAAGACTTTGGAAAAAAATCGTGCAGAGGGTGCAAATCTCATATTGATATGCCCTCACTGGCCCCGCCAGTACTGGTTCCACGAGTTAATCCAGATGACAGGGGAAATCATACCTCTCCCACAGAACCCACACCTCTTGTCCCAAAGCCAAGGGTTGGTTCTCCACCCGGATGTTCCATTGCTGAACCTCCATGCTTTCAGGATTCTATTCCCGCAACCCACACCCCTGCTATAGACAAACTTTCTCTGGTCCTAAGCAGTGATATCAAAGCCTCTACACTAAGATCCTATAACTCCAAATTCAAGAGATTCTCTTGTTGGCTAACAGAGAATTCTATTCCCCAAGTAGATTTGTCTATTGACACCATGTTGCAGTACCTATTACATCTAGCTGAAGTTGGCCTGTCCATATCTTCTTTAAGAGTACACCTATCCGCCATTTCCAGGTATTTTCAGTTGCAGGGTACTCAGACCCTGTTCTCCCATGATAAGGTGAAAAAATTCCTTAAGGGTGTTAACAACGTTTTTCCCCAGTCAAGGTTCCCCTTTCACAGTGGAACCTCACCTTGGTCCTAGAATTTTTAACAGGTCACCCATTCGAACCCCCTGAGGATTCAGACCTTTTTCACTGGACCCTCAAAACCTCCTTTTTAGTTTCCATCACTTCACTCAGACGTGTCAGCGAGCTGGCTGCTATTAACATCAAGGAGCCATACTTACAATTTTTCCCCGACAGGGTGGAGATTTCTGCACACCCCTCCTTTATCCCTAAGGTAGTGTCACCTTTTCATTTGGCCCAAAAGATTATTTTGCCAGTTTTTTGCCCACCGCCCCATGACTCTGAGCATTTCAAGTTGGCACACACGTTAGATGTGAAAAGATCCATTTTAATTTATCTTGATAAGACTCAAGCTTCCAGGAAATCTGATAACTTATTTGTCTCACCCTGCTTAAACAAGTTAGGCCACAAGGTCTCTTCACAAACAATCTCCAAATGGTTGGTCCAGGTAATTTCGTTAGCTTATTTACAGAAAGGACTTCCTGTCCCACCTAACTTGAGAGCCCATTCCCTTAGAGCTATGGGCGCAACCACTGCTGCTTTCGCTAACATTTCCCCGCACGAAATTTGCAGGGCAGCTACCTGGAGTACGCAGCATACTTTCATTAAGCACTACTGCCTCCATTTAACCTCCCAGGCTCATACTGCCCTGGGTGTCTCAGTGTTATCTTCGCTATTCAAAACTCAATAACGCAATGTTGCAGTATCGATGTATATCTTGTTCATCAAACTTTATTCCTGGTTGTTTAAGATACTTTGTTACAATTATCACTCTTATTTAAATAAAACAAATTACATATATTTTGTTTTCACACGCAGTGATGTCGCCTGTCTTTATAGCTATATTTACTAATACTCTAATTACAAATTCCCCCACCGCCTATCGCTAGGCTTGGTACTCGCCCATTTGTGAGAATGGGAGGAGCCACTCGAAGAAGAACAGAAGGTTGCTGCCTTGTAAACAAGGTTCTTCGAGATGGCTCCGAACATTCTCACAAATGCCCACCCTTCCAGCCCCGCATGGAATTTGATTCGGGTTGGAAGGAACTGTTGGGCTTGGGCAGGATTCTACCTTATATAGTGTGGGGGTGCGTGAACGTCACGTGAAATTTGAAATATGAGCTTGATATGTGCCGGTAGGAGAAGGGCGCGCAAGCGCAAACCCATTTGTGAGAATGTTCGGAGCCATCTCGAAGAACCTTGTTTACAAGGCAGCAACCTTCTGATGTGGTGGGATGGAAGCATTCCTAGGCAGCCTGTAAGCACTGCTTTATCGAGGGATAGGAAGCAAAGCGGGAAAGCATCTGCCTGCCCTTCCTTAAAAGGGCACATTCACACAAGTGTCTTCTCCCGCTTTTTTTACATGTTGCTTCCCCACTTTCGACTTTGCCTCGGATATTTCCCCTGCCACTACTAGCAATCCCATGATGCTGCACAACCATCCCATGCTTCTATGAGGCTGGCAGACTAAAAACGAGAAGTATCACACAAGTGGGAAATAGAATGATTGTTAAACCTTAGTGTGTGTCCTAACATTTGTGGGCTATTTGCCAAGGCATTCCTGTGATCTAATCCTTTCAACTGAAAAAAAAAAAAAAAAAACTTGGGGGGAGCAGGTTTTTGCAGTTTTTCATCTCATGAGAATGAGCCTTTAGTCTCCACCAAGGTAGGAATGTACCCTTTTCTACTAACATATTCCACAGAAGCCCTACCTTAAAAGAACCTGGAAAACAGAAACAGACCGACAAAAGAACCTGGAAAACAATAGCAAGGCTGCCCATGCAACCTTAACTTGCCTCCCTTGTGCATGTGTATTATGTCTAAAATATTATTTATTTATTTCCAATATTTAATATCCTGCCACCGGCAGCTCAGGGTGGCTTACACAATTAAATAATAAAAACACAAAAATAACACAACAATAAAATTCATCATCAAATTTAAAAACATCTGACGGGTCTCAAGGATAAAATTCACCCCACCCCCCAACTACCCACCCATTACCCTTCTCCTTCATCAAATGCCTGACAAAACAGCCAGGTCTTATATTTCCTCCAAAAGGAGGGGAGACCCAGGGACAAGCAGACATCCGCCAGGAGAGAATTCCATAGCCTGGGGGCAGCCACTGAGAACACCCTGTCGTCGCCTCCCAGTGAACCCTGGGGGCCTCAAGGAGAGCACTCCCAGCCGACCACAGATCCAGGATCTCCCCACTGATCCAGGACCTGGGGTGTGAGGTGATCCCACAGGTAAATGGGGCCCGGACCATATATGGCTTTATAGGTAAGAACCAACACCTTGAAATCAGACCCGGAAAACGACCACCGTGGGTAGCCCCACGTAGAGAACATTACAGTAATCCAATCTTGAGGTGATGAAGGCATGGATGATAGCGGTGAGGTTGGAGCCCAAGATGTACGGCTGAAGCCGCCATACCAGATGTAAATGACAAAACATGCTCCTTGCCACGTAAGCACCAAGACTGCCAGGCCCGGATGATCTGAAAATGAGGGGTAAAGTTGGGTGTCAACAGCATATTGATGACACCGTATACCAAATCCCCTCACGACCTTGCCGAAAGGCTGCATATACACGTTGAACAGGAGAGGGGACAGAATGGAACCTCGCAGGACTCCACACGTGAGACGCCTGGGGAATGAAGAAAAGTCCCCCCGCACCACACGTTGAGTTCTTCTGGCCAGGAACAATTGAACCACTCAAGAACAGCCCCACCCACCCTGGCTCAGTCCCACAAGCGAGTCACCAACATCTTGTGGTCAACAGTGTCAAAAGCAGCCGATAGATCTAACAAAATAAATAGTCGAGCCCCCCTTGTCCAATTCATGATGAAGGTTGTCCACCAAGGCCACAAGTGCAGTCTGAGTGCCATAACCCAGACGGAAGCTGGACTGCAAGGGATACAGAAGATTGATGTGGTCCAGATGCTCCTGAAGCTGCTGGGCCACCATCTGTTCAATTACCTTCCCTAAAAAGGGAAGTTTAGAGACCAGCCGATAGCTAGCAAGGAAGTCAACGTCAAGTGATAGCTTCTTGAGCAGAGGCCGCACCACAGCCTCCTTAAGACACCCCGGAACTATGCCTTCCCGAAGGGAGGCATGATCATCCCCACCAGCAATGGCCCCAACATTTCCTGGCTGGCCTTAACCAGCCAGGATGGGTCCAATTCACAAGTTGTGGCTTGGACAGCCCCAAGCACATCCCCCACATCAGCGAACGAAACCAACCAAAATTGATCCCACAAAACTGGACAAGTCGGAGCATCTATAACCTCTGGTTCTCCCACCACACCAAAAGCAACGTCTAAGTCATGGTGAATGAGAGTGATTTTATCCGCAAAATAGTCGATAAACAGGTCACAGTGAGTGCTAGATGACTCCAGCTCCAGGCGAAGACAGCCTGAACTGACCAAACCCCTCACCACCCTGAAAAGCTTGGTCGGACGTGACTTTGCAGATGATATGATGGCAGGAAATAAACTCTTCTTTCCTGACCACGCAGCCACGGCATAGGTTCTTAAAATAACTCTATGCTGCAATCTGTCGTCTTCATTGGGAGTAATGTGCCACTGTCACTCTAACTGCCTCCCTTCCTGCTTCAGCCATTGCAGGTCTTCCATAAACCACGAGGACCTGCGTTGCCGATTCCCAGGGAGCGGACATCTGGAAGCCATCAGGATGATGGCCTCAGCCGACAAGGTATTCCAAAAAGCCGCGAGGTCATTGAGTGAACAGCTGTCAAGGTCAGAGGGTAATTCCCCAAGAGCTGGTTCCATAAGTCTCTGGGGACGAACCAACCAAATGGGTTCTGCACCCTCTCAGGGACAGACATGTGCTGGGAGACAGGTCCTCAGGAGGTAATGATCCGTCCATAACAAAGGCAACAACAACAACACATTCCCCACCAACGATTCGCCCGCCTCAAGGTCAGAGCAAAACACCAAATCCAGAGTATCCCCCCCAATGTGTCAGGGCACATACCACCGGAGACAGGCCCATGGTGGCCATGAACTCATGGTTTGCTCCCTTTAAACTGGTGTCAGCATGCATGTTGAAGGCCCCCCAAGACAACCAGCCTCAGGGATCTCAAAACCACCTCTGACACCAGATCCGCTAGAGCATGCAGGGATACTGCTGTACAGGTGGGTGTACGGTATACTAGCAGCAGCCCCAATCTGTCTCTGACCAAATCCAACTCAAGGTGGAGGTCCTCTATACCTGGAGTTGGAGTTTGCACTGGATACCTCCTAACAAAGCCCTAGGGGCAGGGACCATGTCTATTTTATTACTTTGTAAAGTGCCAGGTACACTGCTGGCACTATATAAATGTTTGTTAATAATAATAATAATAATAATGTATCCCTAAAAATAATGGCTGCATTGCCACCCTATCCCTCCAGCTGCGGTTGATGCTGTACAGAGTACCCGACTGGAACAAGGTCAGCCAAAACTGGCAACTCAGTGTCCAGCCAGGTCACCGTAATACACATGAGGTCAACTGTCTGGTCCAGGATCAACTACTGGACAATAGATGATTTATTTACGACCGACCTTGCATTCAACAACACCAAAACAGAGCTAGGGGCTCTCTGAACCTCTACCACCTCACCACCTGTCCGGTGGCCCGTGACAGGAACAGGCACCAAACACCTCTCCCTCCTCACTGAACAAATATGCCCCCTTAAAGGAACCATAATTCTGAAGCTCTGAGCAGACTGAAGCTCAACCCAGATAAGACGGAGGTGATGGTGGTGGGGAGGGCGAAGGGGGTGGTGGCCCCCCTAGTTGGGGGGGTTTGCCCCCCTGTAGCTCAGCAGGTCCGGAGTCTGGGGGTCATATTGGACGCAGACCTGCGTCTGGAGCGGCAGGTGGAGGCAGTCGCTAAGGCTGCCTTCCGCCAGCTTTATCTGGTACGTAGGCTGCGTCCGTATGTCTCTGGCCCGGACCTGGCCTCCCTCATCCATGCCTTCGTCACCTCGCGGCTCGACTACTGTAACGCGCTCTACGTGGGGCTTCCCTTGTTCTTGGCCCGGAGGCTGCAGCTGGTGCAGAATGCGGCGGCTCGTCTTCTTACGGGGACGGGTCGCCGGGAGCACATTACACCGGTGCTCCGAGCGCTGCACTGGCTGCCGATAGTGTGCCGGGCCAAGTTCAAGGTCCTAGTGATGATCTATAAAGCCCTATACGGCCTTGGCCCCTCTTACCTTAGGGACCGCCTCGCCCTTCGCGCCCCGGAACGGCTCCTGCGGTCTGCCGGGGGTGCCCTCCTGGAGGTCCCCCGTGTTAAGCGGGGGGCCACGATGGAGCGAGCATTCTCGGTGGTAGGGCCGCGGCTGTGGAACTCCCTCCCGGAGGAAGCTCGCCTGGCCCCAAGCCTTTTGACATTTCGGAGGAACTGTAAGACCTGGCTGTTTGCCCAGGCCTTTGGGAGGGGTGTGTGTGATTTTAATCCCCCGCCCATTTATTCATTTGTTTTCTAGCCCTGTTTTATATGATGTGTTTTAGAGGATGTATTTTATATTTATATTTTAAGTCAATTTTAATGTCTTGTGGTTGTTGTTAGCCGCCCCGAGCTGCACTGCAGGAGGGGGCGGGATATAAATCTGTAAAATAAAATAAAATAATA
This sequence comes from Sphenodon punctatus, assembly GCA_003113815.1. Classification (NCBI taxonomy): domain Eukaryota; kingdom Metazoa; phylum Chordata; class Lepidosauria; order Sphenodontia; family Sphenodontidae; genus Sphenodon; species Sphenodon punctatus. The sequence goes on from QEPC01010688.1 coordinate 508,415, forward strand.
AATAAATATAATTCCCCCTCCCCCCGTGGCCAGCCTGTCACGACCTCAGTGGCCAGGGCCCCCCTAGCCACACACAACCGGGCCGCCTCGTCATGTCTGCATCATCCGAGTGGTGAGGGAAATCCCTGTCCCTCCACAAATACCCCCATATCCTCCTTATGAAGATGATATTTATTTATTTAATATATTTTTATCCTGCCCCTCCTGTCCCTGGTCGCTCGGGGCAACAAACAATAGAATAGAATAAGATAAAACAGATAAAAACAAATAAAACAACAATTTCAGTAAGAACAACCAAGTGTGCAAAAAAGCAGACCAACACACACACCCTCTCACCCATCCTCCCCACCAAACGCCTGGTGAATGAGCCATGTCTTACACTGACGTAGGAAGGCGAGGAGATCCGGGTTGAGACAGATACCCACCAGGAGCAAGTGGCTATCACTTTAAGAGCCTAGCTTTGCAGAATTGTTAATTTACCCTGGGAAGGGCAGTCTCCACCAAGCACCAGGGGGAAAAGACAATGAACATGGAGTCTGGGTTAGTTCTCTAATAAAGACCTATTTATCTCTCTCAAGCTGTCTCACGGACAGTGTCCATAACAGCATGGCAAGAGTGGACACATTCCACTACGGTAATTACTGTACACATCAACGTTACCTTGCTGATTCAACTACTTACAATTCAACTCTCCAGTGTAGGCATAACACTTCTATACAGCACAAAAGTGACTGTGTTCTAGAGTCCCACCTTGTGGCAGCTAGACAGTCCTGCAACATGTAATTTTATTTTCCCCTTGTTTACTCACTTTTTATAGGGAATAATCTCTATATTATATTTATTAATTATTATTATTATTATAAGCATTTATACAGCACCAGCGATGTACCTGGCGCTTTACAGAAAACAAGATAGACACGGTCCCTGCCTGAGAGCTTATCAGTGAGAAGTCAATACTTTCCCCTTTTGAGTTAAAATATGAACTCATTCTTGTAAAAATATTTGCTGTGAGGGTATAGTGCTTATAGAAAGGAGCAGTCTTTCTGTAGACATTGGAAGTACTCACAAAAATGAGAGTTTTGGGCAGGATTGAGCCACTCCATATGAAATATGTATTAGCTACAGGTGGTCAAAATGTTACAAAAATGTTGATAATTTCTCCCTGGTTTTTTTAGCAGTTTAATCATTAGCTTAATTATTTCTTCAGAATTCTCAAATTTAGCAAAACTTTCCTTAGTGAAAGGTACACAACTCTTAAACTTTTCCGTTGCTTTTGAATTCCCTTCCACTGGAGATTCGCCTCAGCCCAGATCTTGCCTTCTGACGAAACTGTAAGACCTGGCTCTTCTGTCAGGCATTTGGAGGAGGAGAGGGGTTAGATGGGTTGGGGGGGGGGGGGATTTTTCTGCACAGGTCAGATTTTATTGTGTAGTGTTTTGTGGGTTTTATTTATATATTTTTGTATGAATATAGTTTTATTGAATTTGATTGTTTATATTTATATAATTGTAAGCTGCCCCAAATCGCTTACTATACACGACTATACCCTTGATTGCACTACACCCCTGACTATACTCCTGATTGCACAATCAGCAATGTGCATCGTAGAGGTTAACTGAAATTGGGCCAACTGTTGACCTTCATTTAGAAGGGTAGCTATTTGTGTTGGGTCTGTAGTTGATGATAGTTGAGACCACAACCAATGTTGGTATCCGCACATTGCTGTGGCATAACTGGAAGCCCTGAGTGTCAATGGCTCTGAAAGGAACATTTTTCTCCTTAGCACATCCAGCTTCCTGCCCTCCCAATCCGACAGGGATGTTTGTATTCCCCTTGCCTTTGATGTATGTGAAGCAGCTGCAATCATCAAGGGGTTTTGTAGTGGATGGTCCTTGAGGGGGTTGGCATAAAGGGAATTGGCTAGTTTTTTAGTTGATACCAATGATGAAGGATTGGACCAAACAGTGGTGGATGGTTCCATCAATTGCTTGAATAGAGGCAGCAAAACTTGGCCTATATCTCTGCTGCCCACTGTCCCAAAGACAGGCCCTAACTTGGTCATCGTCACCACTTTATTAGGGATCTGAGGGTGCTGCTAGGAGACATCAAGCATTCCCTGAAAAACTTTAATGTTTTCTGTTGCCAGCATAGTGGCAGGGTTGGATATAACATCTGGTGGTGGTGGTGGAGATATAGTCTCGTCCTCATCAGGAGATGGGGATGTAGATGAAGAGTCTGACTTGCCCAACTGCAAGTCTCCCAGAGGTTATGTTATGGATGTTTGGGGAGGATGGCTCTTTGCTGTGCCTCCTAGGATGGACTGGAGGAATTGATTAAGTACTCTGGACAGGTGGAGCAATAGACGGTACCATCGGCACCAAAGGAGGTGCCGTGCTGGAGACACCAGTGCTGGTGACACTGCAGAATAGGCAATGGTGCAGTGTTTATGTTGGCTGGTACTGCTGGCAGTGCCGTTGGTTCCAATGGAAGCATTCCAGGTACTCAGAAGGGAGGGAGAGATAGGCCCTGGAGGTATGGTGGGGGCAGGTGGAGAAAGTAAGGATTGGATTGTTCCCTTGGTCCCCCCTGGGAGTAGAGGAGAGACCATGAAGTCTTGGTCGCTTTTAAGGCTGGTAAGAGGGAGAGTGGCTTCCGGATCCGGAGTAAAAGGAACGGGACGTAAAGCAGTGACGGTGCCACCTCTGATGTCCATAGTATGAGTCCATCTAACAGAACTGCTCTCTTCAGTGTCTTCGAGAACATCATGGACAGGGAGATATACTCCTGTGGGGGAGCATTCTCTGCCCCTGCTGAGAGCTGCCGTGGTGCCGATGGTACCTGGGCGAGGCATGCCGTGATTGGGACTGGCTGTCCCAGTGTCGATGGTTGAGAGCATTCTCTATGTTCGCGGTGAGCATGCTGGCTGTGAACTGGAGAGCTGGGATGCTCTGTGAACCCTGCTGGTTAGCTGAGGCTCTTCCCTCATAGGGGAAGCAGCAGGTTCTTCCACCTCCACAGGGCAGGCAGGTGGGACCACTATACCGACAGGTGGAACTCTGGTTCCAGCAGAAACTTCCTGGGACTTACTTGTCTTCTTTTTGCCCTCTTCTAAGGACTCCCTAGCCCTCACGTGCTCTTGGGAGTGATGAGAAAGCTGTCCCTTTTTCAGAAACTTGCTTAGAGGCTAGCGGTGCAAAAAGCTATGCTGTATCTAGTCCGGTGTCCAAAGCAGCTGCACCACTCCCAGTGCCTGTAACGGGTGCACCTGTTTCGGTGCCTGTACAGGCTGCACCAATCCCGGTACCAGCAATGGCAGCGCCAATGCCGGAGGTTGTCGATGGATCTGAACCTTCAACAAAAGTCAGAATAGTGGACTTCTTAGATTGCACAGGGAGCCTCAGAGGCCCCTCCTCTCCTCCTTGTCAGTATATCTTTTAGGCAGAGACCTGTCTCTCATAGCCCTGGTGGATAAGGATTGCATATGCTTTACAAGATTGAGTATCATGTGCCTCACCAAGGCAAGCAATGCACTCCAAGTGCTGGTCACAGACAGATAACGTGGCTAAGCAGGGGGCAGCAAAGCCAAAACTTTCTGGCATAGTCTTCTGTGATAATAATAACAATGTTTTCAAGTACATCAGAAACAGGAAGCCTACTAGAGTGTCAGTTGGGCTGTTAAATGACCAGGAGGTTAAAGGGATGCATAGGGAAGAAAAGGACATTGCAGAGAAGCTGAATGAGTTCTTTGTTTCAGTCTTCACTACAGAGGGGATGTTGGAGAGATACCCACGCTGGAACCTTGCTTGTAGGTGATGAATTGGAAGAGCTGTCACAAATCAATGTGACTCTGTGTGAGGTTCTGGAGCAAACTGACAAACTAAATACTAAACAAGTCACCAGGGCCAGAGGGCATTCACCCCAGAGTTCTGAAGAAACTCAAATATGAAATCGCAGACCTACTGTTAGTAATTTGTAACCAATCGCTAAAATCTGCCACTATAGCTGAGGACTTTAGGGTGGCAAATTTAATCCTGATATTTAAAAAGGGATCCAGAGGTGATCCTGGAAACTACAGACCAGTAAGCTTGATGTCCTTGCCAGGCAAAATGGTGGAAACTGTCATTAAGAACAGAATTGCTGAGCATGTTGATAAACATGACTTAATGAGGAAGAGTCAACATGGATTTAGCAAAGGTAAGTCATGCCTCACTAATCTGTTGGAATTCTTTGAGGGTGTATATAAGCATGTGGACAAGGGAGAACTGGTAGATATAGTGTACCTGGATTTCCAGAAACCATTTGATAAGGTCCCACATAAAAGACTCTTGAGAAAATTAAAAAGTCATGGGATAGCAGGTAGTGTCTTACTGATTGGTAACTGGTTAAAGGACAGGAAGCAAAGAGTAAGGATTGAATGGTCAGTTTTCACAATGGAGAGATGTAAAAAGTGGTGTGCTCCAGGGATCTGTATTGGGACCAGTGCTGTTTAATATATTCATTAATTATATGGAAAAAGGCGTTAAGAATGAGGTGATCAAATTTGCAGATGACACCAAGTTATTCAAGTTAGTTAAAACACTATCAGACTGTGAAGAACTGCAACAGGATCTTACAAGACTGGGTGCCTGGGCATCTACATGGTAGATGAGATTTAATGTGGACAAATGCAAGGTGATGCACATAGGGGGAAATAATCCAAACTATGAGTACACAATGCTGGGTACTAAACTAGGAGTTACCACTCAGGAAAAGGATCTGGAAGTGACTGTGGACAATACACTGAAATCCGCAGCCCAGTGTGCAGCAGCAGTCAAAAAAGCAAACAGAATGTTAGGAGTTATTTGCAAAGGGTTAGAGAATAAAACTGAGGATGTCATAATGCTTCTATACAAATCAATAGTGCAACCGCACCTGGAATATTGTACACAGTTCTGGTCACCCCATCTAAAAAAACAACAACATAGCTGAAATAGAAAAGGTACAGAAAAGGGCAACAAGAATGATAAAGAGTATGGAACAGTTTCTGTACAAAGAAGGTTTGACAAGCTAGGTCTCTTCAGCTTAGAGAAGACTGAGAGGGGACATGATAGAGCTTTATAAAATCCTGAGTTGTGTAGAACAAGTAGATAGGGAACAGTTATTTACCCTCTCAAATATTTACTCCATGAAACTAGCTGCCAGCAGATTTAAAACAATAAAAGGAAGTACTTTTTCACTCAACACATAATTAACTTATGGAATTTTGTTACCAGAGGACATTGTCAAGGCCAGTAGTATATCTGGGTTTAAAAAAGGACTGGATAAGTTTTTGGAGAGTAGGTCCATTAATGGCTATTAACAAAGTAGCTTACGGGATGAACTTCTTACTGTTGGGAGCTGGGAGTGAACAACGGGGAATGGATTGCCCATTGTGACTGTTGGTTCTTCTCCCATGCGATCGAGATTGGCCAGTGTTGGAGGACAGGATGCTGGGCTTGATGAACCATTGGTCTGACTCAGTATGGCACTACCTAGGTTCTTATGACACGCCATGAAATTAACTGGTAGCGGATTTAAAACAAATAAGAGAAAGTATTTTTTCACTCAGCGCACAATTAACTTGTGGAACTTACTGCCAGAGAAAGTGGTCACAGCCAGAAGTGTACTAGTTTTAAAAAGGGATTTGATAAGTTCTTGGAGGATAGGTCCATTCATGGCTATTATTCAAGTAGGTTTTGGGAACATAACCTCTTACTTTTGAGGGCTGGAACAACAGGGAATGGATTGCCCATTGTGACATGTTGGGTACTTCTCCCAAGAGAAAGAGATTGGCCACTCTCAGAGACAGGATGCTGGGCTTGATAGACCATTGGTCTGACCCAGTATGGCACTGTTTATGTTCTTATGTTTAGAACCCTGTGGGACCCCACAGAGGAGAACCTGAGAGGACGATGAGCAATTGCCCATCACCACTCTGTGATCTCCCCGACAGGAAGGACCAAAAGCACTCAAGAGCAGTCCCGCACACCCCCGTCAGGTCCCACAATTACATGAACAACAACTTGTGATAAACGGTATCAAAAGCCACCAAAAGATCTAATAAGATCAACAGGGTAGAATTTTCCTTGTCAATCTCCAGGTGCTGGTCATTGACCAAGGCCACAAGCAGTCTTTGTGCCATACCCAGGACAAAAGCCCGACTGAAACTAGTCCAGGAATCTGATGACAACAACGTGGGCCTGGAGCCTGGGCTGCAAGTTAAGATTTCCCCAACTCGCAGCCCAGGCTAAGTGCCAACACCACTCCGGGAACAGCTGACCAACTGGGTGTAAAATGTTCCATCAATGTTTGAACAGCCACTTTACCTACCATAGTCCAGGGGTGGCAGGTGTCATGATGGGCATCACAGGCCGCCCGTCCACCAGGTGGGTGGGTTGCTCCACACAGGGCAGGGCAGAGCAGGGCAGGGCAGGGCCGGTTGGACACACATCCATTCATCTCCCTGCGCCCTCCCGAGGTTGTCCACCATAACATTTGTTTGGCAGCCAGGCCAACTCCCGGCTGGAGTGATGGCTCCCACCACCACCTGGAGAAGTCCGTGGCGGCAGGAGGAGCCATCACATCAGAAAGCACCCTATATTAACCAGCTTCCCCTTATCCACATGCTTGTTCACATCCTCAATTTCCAATAGATTAGTAATGCACAATTTCCCTTTCTTAAATCCATGTTTATCAATATGCCCCATAATTCTGTTTTAATAATGGATTCCACTAGGGGTGGGACATTGGGGAGAATACCGGATGTACTGGTATCGGATCTCCCACGTACCAGATTTATCAGTATCGGCATACCGGATTTTTAACATTGGCTGCGGTACTGGATTTTTTACATTGCGGCTGTTGACTTCAATGGCCGCAATGTAAAAAATCCAGTACCGCGGTCAATGTTAAAAATCTAGTATGCCGGTACAGGTAAATATCGGATTTATCGGATTAAGCCGATACACCCAAATACTGGCAATATCGGACCTCGGGAGAACCAGAATTCATCCCACCCCTAGTTTCCACCATTTTGCCCAGCACAGATGTCGGGCTCACCAGTCTGTAGTTTCCAGGATTGGCTCTGGAGCCCTTTTTAAATATCAGCGTTACATTTGTTACCCTCCAGTCCTCAGCTACAGTGGCAGATTTTAGCAGTAAGTTACAAATTACCAGTAGTAGATCTGCAACTTCATATCGAGTTCTCTAGAACTCTAGGGTGTATACCATCTGGTCCTGTGATTTATTACTATTTAGCTTGTCAATTCATTTTGGAACCTCGTCCAGAGTCACACTGATTTGTGACAGCTCTTCCAATTCATCACCTACAAAGAACAGCTCTGGAGTGGGTGAATCGACCCAGACGCTTCATCCAGCCATGTCTCTGTGATGCAAAATAGGTTGGCGGCCTCATCGTGAATAAGATCATAGATTGTTGATGTTTTAATAGCCACCAACCTTGTGTTAAGTAGCATCAGTGTCAGATCAGAAACCCTACCGGCCTTAACCCCCCCATATTCCAAAATAGGGGGGAAGCGGGACACAGAGACAGACACCAAGTGTCTCTCCAGAGAGTCCTCATGGTCTATCTTCCCCTCCACCCACGCCATACCTCCCCATGCCCAATACCCCAATAGCTGCTCCCCACAGACCCCTCAGAACAGGCTTTCCCCTCCAGCATAGATTCTCAATTCCCACCCCGTTTATAGTGTTATTTGTAACTGTCCTATGGAAACCCTGGAATCCTTGAGGCTTATGTTGTTAATTTATACTTTAATGAGCAAGGCAATATGGCATCCAAAAGGGATGAGTGTTGCTAATATCCACTCTGTATTTAGCAGTATTAAGTGGTATGGAGCAACGTGCTGCTAATATGTATTTTGCTTAACTGGGACTTAATTATGATTTTAAGCTAGCCTTTGAAGGGTATAGCATTTAATTTCAGGGGCTAAACATCTGCAAATGTAAACCCCGAGAAGGGTGAGGCAGCTCCTTAAGCTGGTCCTATGGGAGTAGTATGTTCTATTGTGTGTTGTAATTATGTTGTGTTTAAATATAGTCTTGTAAGATAAGTCATTATGATGAAGGGGTGTTTTTCAATTTTTGCATTTATGTTTATATTATATTTTAATGTATTTTAATTCTTATTTGCTGATATATGGTGAATGGCAGAAGCCGAACCAATCAATAAAATATTTGATTTGAATTCCCACCCCCCAAAATGGCCCACAAGAGCCAAGGGAGATGGGTAGCTGGAGAGGTTCCCTCAAACCCAGCATGCCCAGTAGAGCTATAGAAGCAACAGGCAGGAGAACACCCCCTTCCCTCCCTCTTCCCCGCTGCCCATACCTCCCTCTCATGGGGGGGGGCATGGCAGTCCCTCCCCCCTCTTCCTCCATGCCAGTACCCCCCTCACAGGGGGGCCAAGGCACTTGCTCCCACCCTTTCTCCATTAAACCCCCCCCACACACACACAGGAGGGTCATAGCACTCCCATTCCCCTGACTCAACATACCCTCCTCACACCCCATCCCATATCCCCCATGCCTGTACCTCCCCTCTCACAGGGGGACCATAGCACAACCCCTCTCCCCTCAACCCCCCACTCTCACTTGGGGCCAGGGCCACACCCACCTCACCTATTTCCACCCATCAAACCTACCCATCTTGTCCCCCATGCCCATACCCCCCCTCACAGGGGAGCCAGGGCATTCCCTGACTCCATCCACCCACAACCCCTTCTCACATGGGGGTTGTAACAAAATCCTTCCCCCTCCCAACCCTGTTCATCTCCGTCCCACATCCCAACCCCCATTTAAAAATATCTTTCAAAATAACTCTTCATCCCCAACAAGCCCACAAACGGCAGCTGCCTGCACGCTGTACACAGCTTTATAGTTGTGGGGGTGGGACACAAGATGGCAGGCCCCTGATGCAGCTGGAAACTACCTCCCCAGAACATAGCTCCTCCACCTGCAAGCTGTTCACAGCTTTATAGTCCTGGTGGATCAATGGTGTAGGCTTAGCACTGGGACCTTTCGTGTTGCCATTGTTTGAAATATAGCTTAGTGTTTGCTTGTTTGTTCACTTAAAGGCTTGAAGAGGGGAGATGTAGTATATTGTAATACTGTCTCTTTGAGATTACATCATAGGGCTCACAGGAGGAGCTTGAGGCAAGAGCCAGTTTGTGTAACAGCTTTTCACCATATAATAAAGAATGTATTCATGTCCTGAGCAGAGCACCTTGTCTTCAAGCTTTCTTTGAAAGCCTGATACCCAGCACATAACACCATCAGGTGGAATGGAAAGTGTTGGTCTCAGTCTCTTTGATTTTGCTTCACAAATATGGCCATCAGTGACTTCCAGAGTCCAACCGATGCATTCCACCAACAGGTATCCATCACCACTCATTTCATGTACAGTATTACAGCTTTCAGTTCCAGACTGACCCACTGGGGCTAGCCTTGATTGTAGTGCTCTTAGGCAGTACTATTGACCAAGGTGGGTGCACTTACTGACTGAGCTCCCAGTCATATATACGGTTGCCACCTATGTATTTTTTTCCAGGCCACTTATGAAAAATACATGTTGCAGGGCCTGCATAGGTGCCAATGCATGCCCTGTAACATGCATTTTTCATACACGGCCTGGAAGAATAGGATCTTCCATCTCAGTCACTCTGAAAGCAAGTCTTGTAAACCTACCATGACCATGTGTCCAGGAACATTTACATCTCTGCAGTGAGGCCTGAAGGGTCATCTCAGATAAGGCACCTTCTTCACTTTGGGACAAATTCTGTAGCATTAAAAGGCTGGTCTTCCCCACCCCAAGTTAGCTGCCATAAAGCTCCCTTCCTCTGCTTCATTCCAGCCATTCACTGAGCATATGTCAGACTATGTCTCCCAAGGAGTTTCCCCATCAAATACAGCAGGTTTTTGTATGGCTCTAGCAGTGAGAGTCTGGTTCCTTCCCTCTGTCTCAATAAGGGCAGGTGTGGGTGGATTGTGGGGGGTCTTAATAAACACAGACGGGGGTCTGGATTTAGCTGGGGGTTCAGTCTTCTCTCATGCAGATCACAAGATGGGCTTTAAGTCCATACATTTCTTTTCCATTTCCCTCAGGTCTCTCCAGCTCAGTCCTTCTAGCCACTTCAAGGTTGGCTATGTCTTGCTGGGTCTTTGTCCTCCAGGCTGAACATTTTATAGCTGGCTTTCAGCATCAGCCTACACACTTTACAACTGTTGGTCCGGCAAGGTTCTTACCTCCAGCTGACTGGACTGAAACCTCTCCTCCATTGCAGACTAACCACAGTGTATCCTTTCCTTGAAAGTGTCCTGAGCACACTGGATCTTTGTGATTACTTCAACAATTTTCTCCATGTGATGATTCCACTTCTGACATCAGTTGTAGTATAGATGAAGGGAAACTTTATTGGCACAGCAACTCAGTTTCACTGCTGCTGCCGCCAGACAGAACTCATCTCACAGGTTTTCTGCAGTATCTACCTATTCCACTTTTGGCTTTTAACAGCCCCCAGATTCTGTCCCTGTCCTTTGCTGCCCAAATGCCAATATTTGATCCATCCAATCAGGATCATGTCACTAAAGGGTGAGGGGGGGTGTAGCCCTCCATTTCACTAGTGCAGAAGGGCAGCCAAGAAGTTTCAAAGACAAGATAACCCTACCACACCTCTTAAATGCCATCTATTTCTACTTGCAAAACAGGACAGTCATTTTTTGCCAACCACTGCCATTATTTTTATTATGTGTGGAGAAAAAAAATGTGGTCCAAACCCAGAAAACTTTGCCCTCTGGCAAGAAAATATGAAATTCAAAATTGGCAATACACCTCAAACACCGGTGGGTAGGAGCTTTAGGCACTGAGAGGCTCACACTGTATCACTCCCCCCTCAGACACTGGTGTAGGGGTCCCACTCTGTATTGTCTCCCCACCCCACCCCCGGTTAGACACTAGTGGGGGGGGGGGAACTCAGTCTGTATTGTTACCCCCCCCAGGCACCTGGGGGGGGTCACAGTGTACCATTCCCTCAGGCACTGGTGGGAGGTGTCAGGCATTGGTGAGGTGGCCTTACTCTGTGTTGTCCACTTGCTGGGGCTCTGGAAGGGAATTCACACTGTACCTCACCCCTCAGGAAGCGCGGGGCTCACATTGCACCATTCTCCCTCAGCTACTTGTGGAGGGGCTCACTCTATACCACTCCCCTTCAGGCGGGGGCGGGAAGGCTCATGTTACCATTTCCCTCCAGGCACTGGTGGAGGGAGACAGGTGGTGTTGGTGAGCGAGCCTCGCTCTCTATTGTCCACCCGTCTCCGGAACGCTGGAGAGGGCTCGTTCCCTTTCTAGCACTGGTGAGGGGGGCTCACTCTGTAGCCCCCTTACAGCCCTGCCCTGGCGGGTTCTCTCTCTCACATACGCTGAACGGTGGGAGCCTCCCTCTATCGCTCCTCTTCCGCCTTTCACAAGAGGCTTCAAGCACTGGTGGCCCTTTCTACCTTCCCTTCAAGCACCGGGGGGGCGGGGCCAGCGGAATCCTATCCCGTTGGAGGGTGTGGGGTTGGAGTAGTGGGCGGAGCTTAACTGAACGCAGACGTCACTTCCTTTGCTGGAATCGTTCGCGCTCGGGCGGTTGGTTTGCTGCAGCGATCGGCGTTTAGGGCCTCCGAGGCATCAGGACCATGAGCGACAGCGGAGAGCAGAACTACGGCGAGCGGGTAATACACAGAACCCAAACGCGCGGCTCTACTTGCCTTTCCGCCGAGGTCCCCTCACGTGGCCTTGCATACACATTTCTTCCCAGGCGGGGGGCGCGGCGGCGGCGGGAGCCGCAAAGAGCGCTCGGCGGGAGGGGAGGGCCGGGCCAGGGTGCTGGGAGCGCTTTCTCCCCCAACAGCAGAGTTTGCGTGAGAAGATGCCCGCTGCTCCCGGTAAAGAGGTCGCTCTAGCCGCGCTCAATGGTGAGTCCTCCAGGCGCCATCTTGGGCTTGTGACTGGGGCGCGCCGCTGTGGGGACAAAATGGCCGAGCGGAGCCTTGCCCCGTGGCCACTGAGGGACTGCCTGAGTCCTCTCCGCCCTCCCACTTGAGAGAAGCTCTGGAGAGGGGGATAGACCGACCAGGCCCGCACCGACTCCGCTGCGCCACGTGCCCGATTACCGCGCCAGAGAGCGGGAAGACGTGGCCATGCGCCTGTACCCGTGTGCTGTAGTAGTTTCGCTTTCCAGCCACCCAGCGTGGAGCCTTGTCTTCGCTGCCTTTACCTAAAGGGAAGGAAGCAAAATACTTCCATTTTAGTCTGGAAAGTGATGAAGCACCGATACTTTAAGAATATTCTATTTGTGGTGTAGCAAAGATGGGACTAGTACCAGTGCTCAACTGCTGCAAAATGTTGTTGACTGATTTAGATTGTAGGAAATAATCTCAGTAAAGGCGGATTGTTAAATTCTTAAAGCCTGTTCACGTAATCTAGGTAAACCATAGTTAAAGTTGCAAAATTGGAAAAACACTCCTGTAGTACAGTTTTCTCTCTTTTTGCCTGAGGTCCCTGAAAGGGTTTTTCTGCATAACAATTATAAACCTCCCATGCAGGGTTTCTTTTGCACTTGCATGTTAAAGTATAATGTTAAAATTATCTCTCTGGATAGAAATTCAATGCTAAACTGAAAATTGTAGGGCTGTAATATGAACTATTTGATCAGGATAGTGAAAATACTGAGCAAGATTAGAGAGGTTACATAGCAATAAGCATAATGAGTTGGTGAATTTTAGCTCTCTGTGATGCAGAGATAAAATTTCTAAACACTGTAAATGATACCTTTGTGGCGCAAGTAGTCCTGGAACCCACAAAAGGAAAGACAACTTCTGATTGTGGAGTACTAGACGTGTCTTAAGGGGAACAATAGCTGAGGTGGCTCAGTAAGTGACTGTAATGCAATTAAATTCATCATCCTTGTAGAAGAGAAAATACTAGAACTGACCACCAACATTTACCTTCACAAAGGGGGGAGTTACACAAGTGGGGGCATTTTAGAAAAGGAACAGTTATGAAGATAAAATGTCTGCAAGATGCATGGAGACTATTTAAAAACACTGAAACAGAGGCACGGTAAATGTTAACCGAGCAGGAGATTGAAAAGAATTCTAACTATGGCTAACAACAGTGAAAGTTCAGACAAGGAAACAGAAAGCATACGCTCAGATGGATTTTAAGGTGACAATCTAATAAGGCAGGGCCAGCTAAAGCCAAAGTACATTAAAATAAAAAAGCCTGAGAGAGAATTGGGGGTTGTTAGACAATCCCGGTACAAAAAAGCACTCAAGGGGAATAAGGTCATTACAGAGAAACCAAATGAATTATTTGCATCTGTCTCTACTGCAGAGAGATCGTGTGGTTGCCATGTTGGTCTTGAATGTAAGAGATGGAGACGGAGTATTTCAAATGATCTCTTTTATTGGACCAACTTCAGTTGAGAATATGTACACTTCTGGGCCACACAAGGCCCTTGCTCAGGCATGTAATGTAGCAAGTCAGAAATATGCAAGCAGAGGAAATTCAGGGCAGATATATGTGAACCGCCTATTCTAGCCTTCAAACAATCCCCCAACCTCTCAGAACCAATTTTCAGGAGAAAACTTCCTGCCATCCAGGACAGCCCATCCATGACAGGCAGCGATGAGTTTTCCAGAAAATTTTGAGTTGGAAAATCTTCTGATGCCCTAAAATTAATTGGGATCTGATTTAGCATATTTATTTGACTTAAACAAAACTCAGAAAGTACACCATGTTAATTTTATGTGCTGGATAAATATCTCAATGCATTTTCCAATAGCCAAAGGTAGTTGAACTGAAATCTTTAATTAGGAAAAAAAATTCAATAAAGTGAACTTAATGTAGTTTACAACAAATGTTATATTCAAACAAATTCAAAGCTTCACTTGGAAATTATTTTTATTGGAATTACTCTTTAACTTTTAAGACATGACAGCTTCATAGCATACACTTGCATTTTGTTTAAATGTTAAGGGGGAGATACTAAGGAATTGAAAACATAACGTACTAATTCTGGGGCATTACCAACACAGTATGCTCCAAGAGTTGTGCATGATATGCCACTGTTCACTGATCTACTTAACAGAGTTTAAATCACTGAGCATCTTCAGTTTCACTGTTTCTAGAAGTGCTTACACTACTTGTTGGTTCCAGTTCAGATTGAGGCGAATCTGATTCAGAACTGTTTGCACCACGTTATCTTTCACTAAAGTATGCTTTGTGTGTGTATAAAAAAGTTAATTACAACTTTGAAACTCCCAACTTGACTGGTATTGGTATCCATTCATTCTGTTACTAATTGTACGAAACTGCATATTTAGAGCCAGAAAATATTCCATTACAGAAAATTCTCCCCCCATCATCACTGATAGGAACAAGACCCTGCCAGGACAACAGGTGCGAAACTTAACATGTTCCTACCACAGGCATACCATTCAGAATACAAGGGATCTGCAAATCCCCCAAAGTAGTTTACTTTATTCAGTGTGCAAAATGCCCACCCAGCAAGCCTTTCCAATGAATGAACTGTTGCATAGAAACAGGATAGGCAAAACCAAGGATTTTCCAGTGGGCAGTTCCTTTTTCCATAATGGCCACTGATCTCTGATTTCTGTTTTTAAATGTCTAGCACTTCTCTCTCTATCTCCCTCCCACCTTGTTCTGTCCATTCCCACCCGTTCCATGCCCATATATACCCGTTCTACACTTGCTCAGTTTATATATTTCTACTGGCTATGCTACATGCCTGAGGAAGGGCCTTGTGTGAACCGAAAGCTTACTTATTTCCACCAACAGTAGGTCCACTAAAAGATATCATTTGAACCACTTTGTGTCTCATCCTCAAAGGAAGCTTATAAAACACCTTTAAAAGATGGACCTGGAAGCTAAAGTTAATTTATTAGATATGGATTCAACCAAGACAAACTTCAAGCCATTATACAAATCTGTAGTAACTGACAGTCCCTGTCAACTGTATACCCACCCTTTGTATTACTGCTGGGAACGCAGTTTCTTTCATATGCAAATCCCCTTTACCTGGTAAGCTGTTTACTACGATGCGTGTATTTTTAATGAGATGCTACCCGTTATAACCACCCAGGAACCACTCCTCTGATTGCCTCTCTGAAGGTGGGAGAGGGGGGGAATGTGTGTTCCCATGCAAACTCATAGCAAACTGCTGAGAAATCCGGAGTGCTCTGTGCAGGGCTAGCCGAAGTAGTATATGGCAACAGGTGCCCATGCATCCTCCCCTGCCCGTATGAACTGGGGCAGCCACCCACGCCAGCAGGCAGATCCCTCACACGTAGGCACTGACGGCAGGGGCACGGCATTGGGAGCCTGGTTCCTCAGCACTCATGCCCAGTACGTCAATTTAAAAGGCCAGCCCAGCACACTTCACCTCCCCCAGGGGGTGTGTGAGGCCACTGCTCTGATAGCCATGGTAGGAGCCACTGTTAGAATCCCTGCCCATGCATTCCACCTGTGTGACTGCTCTGCAGCTGTGCTGCTCAGTGGCCACTGACCCCTCCCAGCTTTGCTCATTTAAAAATACCCTAAAACCTTACCCATGTGTTTGCTTTAGCGTAATCCTGTCAGTATTTTGTTGCCTATTGTTTCTTTCTCTGACTGTCATATTTTTACAGCTTTGTTTTTAAATGTCTCCTTGTATTTACTTGTCCTTATATATCCTTCATTTGCTGTTTATATATTTCTGACTTTGCTACACTAAATGCCTTGGAAAGGGTGCTGTGTGGCCCAAAAGCTTGCGTATTCTCACCAACGGAAGTTGGTCCAAAGATAACATCTGAACTACTTCATTTCCATCTCTACTACAGAGGAAATACGTGAGATACAACTAAGCTATTCTTTTTAGGTGATAAACTTGAAGAACTGTTCCAAATTGATGTGATATTAAATGTTTTGGGGCAAATTTAAAAATTAAACAATAAGTAGTTACCAAGACCAGGCAACATTCACTCAAAAATTCTAAAGGAATCCTTAGATTTTGCATAATAGCCAAACATGAGGGATAACCTATTAAAATCAACCTCAATACAAGGGAAATAGGTAACTAATGAAATCATAATTTTTAGGAAGGTGGGGTGATCCTGGAAACGGGCACCCAGGTATCTTAATGTGGTTAGTAGATAAAAATTAGTATCTACTTATCACTTACAAATTAGTAGAAATGGTAAATACAATTGTTATTGGAGATGCAAATATATGTTGGGAAAGAGTCACATGACTTTTGTGAAGGAAAGCCATGCCTTGCTAACCTGCTAGAATTGGGTGCCTGTAAGCCTTTGTATAAGGGTGAGAGAAGGTCATTTCATGGAACACCATCATCTACTTAAAGGATAACAAACAGAGGGATAAATGGTCAGTTTTCACAACTGAAGGAGGTAAACAGTGGATTTCTAGGATTTCTATTGAAACCTTGCCATTTAACGTTCATATCTAAAAGGGGTGTAAATTGATGTAGGATTGTGTAATTTGCATTGCAGTTTTATGTGCTTTATGAAAACAAATCTCGTACAGTTCACAAAATGGCAGTGGTCTTGCCGCTCACTGGTGGATGGGCACAAAGGAACTAAATCTTGGAGTTGTGGGGCTCTCCTTCAAGGATAGGATTGGGAGGGCACAGAAGCAGTGTCTTGGAGCTCCAGTTAGTCAGCGGCTTACAGCTACAGTATCTGCTTGATGTTTTCAGCTGGGGCTGCTTAAATTAGTTGATGAGTTACAGTCCTAAACTGGGCACGAGTCTTTTTCCCTGTACAACAGCAAAAGTATGACATTTCATACTCTAAAAAAGCCACACTTTGGATTTTTTAAAATTTAAATAATTCAGTACCCTACAGTGAGATGGCAAAATTTGCAGATGATACAAAAGTCAAGGTAATTTAGTTCAAAGCAAGAATTACAGAAGCTTGGCAAAACGGAGTGTTGTAATAAAATACCAGATTAAGATCATTCTTAAATGCAGAGAGGAAATAATGCTAACTACACTTACACACCTGTGTTCTAAATTAGCTGTTGCTTGGGAAAGAAACCTTTGTGGATAGTCCATTTAAAAACATTAGATTGGTGTGCTGCAGTAGTCAAAAAGGCAAACAATATTAGAATTTATAGAGAAAGGATGGAAAGTATAATGCTGCTACTATGTGAATCAATGATCCACCCACACTTCGAATACTGTGCAGTTCTAATCTCCCTTTAAAGGATGTAGTTAAACCATAGAAGGGCAACAAAAATGATAAAGGTTATGAAGTGGTTTCCATACAAGGTTTAAAAGGTTAGGGCTTTTCAGTGTGGAAAGGTGGTAACTGACTGCTTTAATAGGAGTATAGAATGATGAAAAGTAGAGAGAAAGTAATTTGGGAGCTGTTAAATAAAAGAGCTAGGTGACGCTTCTTATTATTATTAACAAACATTTATATAGCGCCAGCAGTGTACCTGGCACTTTACAAAGTAATAAAATAGACACGGTCCCTGCCCCTAGGGCTTACATTCTGAGAGACAGGAGCTGGGGGAGAGACTTAGGAAGGGGAAAAGAGGGAGAGACAAGGGGTCTAACATTCATGAAGATGCAAGGTCTCAAGTGCACGTACTTGACTTGGTTACGATGAGAACGACAGCAGGCAGGTCCATGTTGCAAGGATAAGGGTAAACCAATCGTCGGTATAGGAAATAGTGGCTCAGCAGGATAAAGAGTCAGTGGCTCAGCAGGATAAAGAGTCAGACAGAGCAGAGCGAAAGAGGTGAGTTTTAAGGAGAGATTTGAAGGTATGAAGGGAGGGGGCAGGGCCGATGTGGACAGGGAGGGAGTTCCAGGCATGGGGGGCAGCAAGTGAGAAGGGACGAAGGCGCTTAGGGGAGCAGGGAAGGCGTGGAAGGGTGAGAGAAGGGACAGAGGAGGAGCGAAGTGCACGGGCTGGAGTATGGAGAGCGATAAGTGCAGAGAGGTAGGGGGGAGCAAGTTTGTGAAGAGCTTTATAGGTGAAGATTAGGAGCTTGTGCAGGATTCGTTCAGGAAGGGGAAGCCAGTGAAGCGAAGAGTGGAGGGGCTGCACATGGTCGAAGCGACTGGCGAGGTAGATGACCCTGGCAGCAGAGTTTTGGACAGAGATGAGGGATGAGACACCTTATTGAAACCAACTGGCAGCAGGCTTAAAGCAAACAGGAAATACTTTTACATACATACAATTAAACTGGATCTTGTTCTTTACAGTAGTATAACTGTTAAACAAGGATTAGCCAATTTCGTGGAAGAAATGGATATTTGCCAAGATGGTCATAGAATGTGGCTTCATGCCTAGGATGTCCCTAAGCCTCTCAAAAGTTGGAAATGAACTACAAGGGATGGATTTCCTTATTCTGGTACAGGTCCTCTGAAGCATCCTATACCAGCTACTGCCGGAGACAGGATACTGGACTAGACGGACCATTAGTCTGACCCAGACTGGGAGTTCCTATGTTGTGTATTCCCTATTTCTTTAGCAGAGCCAGATCTTGGGCTTGCTTCTGTGGTGTGTGTCTATATCTACTTTCTAATATTACAGTTTTACAGCTAGTATTACAGCTAATATTAGTTTTGCAAACAGCATATATATAATCCTATTCATATTTTTTAAACACTGTTAGCAGTGAACTTCCAGATTGTAGTAACCCATCTAGTTTTTGCTATAATATTGTAGCTGAAATTCTGTTTGAAGTAATCTTCTAAAAGGAGTTTGAGTGAAACTTTCCAGCATGGCCACTTTGTATCTTCAGTAAAATTAATGGAAACAGTATTTTAAAATGTCTGGAAACTACTAGTATAAAAAGGACTTAAGTTGGAACATTTCTTTTAAAAAGGGTAAAAATTAAATGGTAGATTTGGACTTCTTTAGAAAGTTAAATGTATGAAATATGTAGTATCGGGCAAAACAGCTTCAGGTGTGCTCCACTAGCTAGTTGTAAAACATATTAATGTTTCTCTAGGCTTGATAAGTTAAGCTTTTGGAAACTTACTTTTATTGTATAGATTTATAATGAGATCATAACACTCTAACTATATTTTAGTCTAGACATGCAGACAGTAGCTTTTGTAAAATTACAACATCATGGAAGATTATCTCTTCTAAGAGGTGGAGATGGAGTTCTCTCTTTATTGGACCAACTTCTGTTGGTGTGAGTATGCAAGCTTTTGGGCCTCACAGACCCCTTCTTCACCAACAGAAGGTAGTCCAATAAAAGATCCTCTGAACTACTTTGACTCCATCTTACATTTGGGAACAATGCGTCAGCCACACACAGTCTTCTAGACTACTGTTTTCTAGTAATTTTAAGTACTTTTCTCCTATCTTATGGGAGAGTTAGTTGTCCCAGCTAGAAACTAGAGAGCTAGTGCCAACTTGAATCATAGGCCATTTTTACACAGATGTTGCAGTGGTGGGTGGGTCCATGAGCACTCAACGGAGTGCACATGCACTTCCAGAGGTAAGGGAAGGTTTAGATGGTGGTGGATGTGTGTACACCTCCATCCAGCCACCCATGCCCCTGTATGGAGCTCATCTGCACTCTCTCCCAGCTGCCTCTGCTGTCATCGCATGAGGATGCTGTGATACTCCTGGGCCTTGGCCTTTCTGCCGCCCCGAGCTCCACCGACTAGAGGGCAAGAAGCCGCGTGCCTTATGGCATGTGCCATAAGGTCACTCTTGGAGAGGATACTCCAGCAACACCAGCTAAGGGTAAGCCTAAGGGTACTTCGACCATCCAGTGGCTCCTCGGTGACCAATAGGCCAGCCACTCTTCACCTTGTCCTCCTCTGTCTCTCACTAAGATCACCAACGATATTGTGGCTAAATCTAATCACCTATACTCCAGTCCTCCTTGACCTCTGCTGCCTTCGATACTGTTGACCACTCCACTCCCTTGTCTTCTGTGGCTTCGTCCTCGACTACCCTTCATTCCCCTCCTACCTCTCTGACCACTCCTTCAATGTGTGTCTCACCAACTCCACCTCCTTTCCACCCTTGGTTGGTTTGGCCCTCTCCTCTATCTACGCCCTATCCCTAGCAAACTCATTGCCTCCCATGGCTTCCAATATCACCTCTACGCTGATGACACTTAACTCTATATCTCTACTTCCCCTCTCTCTCTCCCCAGCTGTTCACACTCCCCTCACCAGCTGTCTCTCTGCTATCTCTACCTGGATGTCTCAACGTCAACTCAAACTCCAACATGGCTAAAACTGAACTCCTTATCTTCCCCTCCTTCCCTTCCTCTCCCTCCTCCCTGTGGATCCTTATCGACGGGGTCACCATCCTTCCTGTCCCCCAAGCCCATAGCTTAGGCTTCATCTTTGACTCACCCCTTTCTTTTAAACCCTACATCGACTCTGTTGCCAAATCCTGTCGCTTCTCCCTCCATAACATTGCTAAGATTAACCCTTTTCTCTCTTGTCTTCTCTGCCAAAACTCTTGTTCATGCCCTGGTCATCTCTCACCTCATTACGGTAACTTCCTTTTCACTGGCCTCCTCCTTTCAACTTTCTCCCCTTTTCTCCATCCAAAACTCTGCTGCCAGGGTTATCCACCTCGCTCGTCGCTTCAACCACGTGCAGCCCCTCCTCTCTTCACTGGCTCCCTCTTCCTGAACGAATCCTGCACAAGCTCCTAGTCTTCACCTATAAAGGTCTTTACAACCTTGCTCCCCCCTACCTCTCTGCACTAATTTCTCTCCGTACTCCAGTCCGTGAACTCCACTCCTCCTCTGTCCCCTCTCTTGCCCTCCCGCGCCTCTCCTGCTCCCCTAACCGCCTTCATCCCTTCTCCCTAGCTGCCCCCCATGCCTGGAACTCCCTCCCTGCCCACATCCACCTCGCCTCACCCCTTCCCTTCATACCTTCAAATCCCTCCTCAAGACCCATCTCTTCCGCTCTGCCCTCCCCAACTCCTCACTCTTCTCTCCTTACTCCTGCTGAAACCTACCATCCAGTACAATTTGTTACCTGAGGTTTGTGTACTCGTATCCTCACCACATGGACCAGCCACCCATCATTCTCGATGTAGCCAAGCACATGCACCTGAGACCTCGCATCTTCGTGAATGTTACACCCCTTGTCTCTCCCTCTGTTCCTCTTCCTTCGTCCCTCCCCCGGTCTCTGATTGTAAGCCCTAGGGCAGGGACAGTGTCTATTCCATTACTTTGTAAAGCGCCAGGTACATTGCTGGCGCTATAAGTACTTGCTAATAATAATAATGGAGCAACCCAGGTTTTTCCCGTTTGTCCATCCAGGGAGATGGGTGGACGTGTGTCGCTCACTTCAGCACATGCCCACCCACCACCACTTTTAATGCCATCCTTTTTTCTCCAGAAACGTCATTCAGGCTTTCTAGAAAATAGATAATAGTTCTACTCTGTGTGCTTTAATTTGGAAATACAAGTCAGTTTAATGTACATTGATGGACAAACTTTAAATATATGGCACTTGTCAGCGAATTCTCATCTTACAGGAATCAGACTGTATAGGAGGGAAAACTAACTTCATTAAGTGAAACTGAAGGTGTTGGTCCTGAAAACTTCACCTACTGGTCCACCATAAGTGTGTGGTAAAATTGGGACTTAATCTTAAAAATGCTGAAATGGTCACGAGGCCAAGACTGGCAAAATCATTGGTTAAAATAAGCAAAGAATGCTTGCTTTGTGGAACCACCAGAAGAATATTGACATGCTGGGAAAGAAATGGACACAAAATTTAGAAGGTTACAGGATGGTCATGGTCATCTTTGCATACTAAAGCTTTAAAGAAAAAAAACCCTCAGAAATATGAGTTTCTAGCTATTTTTGTTCTTTGCCTACAAATGAATCTGCAAGAGTTGTGCATCAAAACTTACCATGGTAAAAGATGCCATCCTAGAAATAATTCTGTAGACAAGTGGGAAGAGGCAGAGCTGCATGTCCCATAAATTTACGTTTACTGCCCTTTGTGCATGCACACCACTTCATTACACATTGAGGCGCAGTTGGAGATATTGCAATACAAGCTGCCAGGCTTTATGCCTACTAGTGATTTGACATGAGATACGGTTGCTTGTCCTTCCTGGCTTCCCAGCTTCAAAACAAGCCTGACAGGAAATGTTAAGTTGGAAAGAGACTTCTATCCTCATTCCTAACCTCTAAACTTTCCTCCAATCATTTTCCCTTCCTCACAGTCTTAAATGCAAAAAGAAATTAAGAATTCATCTGTGGCTACAAGATCTTGTAGGAAAGAATAATGCATACAGCTTCAGCTGCTGACTGTTATTTTGTGTTAATTGGTCTCTTCTGTGATGTTGATTGTTCATATAATTTCAAGCTGGGGCAAACTACCTCATTCTGAACCCAGGAAAACAAATTTCTTTTATCTGCATGAATGCCCTGCAGCAAGGTAAAGTGGTCTGCTCTGTGTTAAGTCCTGATGGATGCTGGGGATCCATGTAATTTAGATTTTTTGCTCTCTTGGCTTGAGTGTTTGGAACAATATGCTTAAGTCCCAAAAGGGGGAGTGCTTCACTATTCTATGGCATTTGTTGCAACTACTTAAATCGCTTCCAGCATCTGTTTAAAAAATTCTTGCTGTAATGTAGAGTTTGCAGAGAATAGAATCTTCCTTTTCAGAAGATTTTTGAAGGTGAGAAACTTCTGTATAAGTCTGGTAAACTGAGATCAGGGAGCTTGGATAGGAAATACATAGGAACAAGATGTGAAAAAGCTGAAGGTGTGCGAGAGGAAAATTGGGTGTACTTATTCATGAATTTTCCTTCTGCGTGTCTTGTCTTGCAAGCAGTCCTACAAAGGGTCATTCCCTGGTTTGACCAGTAGGTGACACAGAAAAGCCAGAAACTGACACTGGCTATATGAGGGGCAAGCCTTTGCCCTGTAACCAGTATGATCATTTCCAAAGTAGTGTTATCGAAATTATTCCATAATCCCACCGTATGAACTCTGAACACATTTATTGATCTGTGCACACCCACTATATACTTAAGAACATAAACAGCCAAAACATTAATCAGTTGTCTGCTATGGCATACGTAGTCTATGTGAGACGTTGTCTTGCAGACCCAAAGTCCCCAAGACAATCCCATCCCCGCGATATGACTTGATAGGTGCCCCCATAATGGAGGGGAAAGACACCCAGAAGAAAAATACACAGGTAATACACCCAATTTTCTTTTCTCCAAGTTCTGTCCGGCCAGCAGTCGTACAAAGGGATGTACCAAAACTGTACTTTCCCTTGGGTGGGATCGTGGGGCAGGGTCCTTGTACAATCGCCCGCTCGACTGTGGCTTGCAGGATGCATACCAAAAGCCGTGTCAGCAGACACATGGATATTGTAATGTTTCATAAAAGAGTGAAGAGATGCCCACGTGATGGCTCTGTAAATCTTATATGAGACTTGGGCTCTCCAGGCTCAAAACACAGACATGCTGCAATGATGCTTTCTGGGAGTGTGAGCCCCTCCAATTTATATGCTTCAGAGATGCACTGCTGAACCTGGCAGGCAGTAGTGGATCTAGATACCTTGGGCACTCTTGCCCTGAAACCATAGGCCACAAACAGGGCTGGGAATGTACGATAGGGGGCATTTCTGTGAATGTGTCTTTATGGCCATCCTCAGCCAATCAGGGATTAGGCTAGAAAGAGGGCAAGGATATTTCTTGTGCCCTGTGAAAAACAGTTCACTAAATGAAGGCTAGGTCCAGCCACATAACGAAGCTGTCCTCATGAAAAATGCATAGGTCTGGATTAGTTGTGAGTGCACCGAGCTCAGAAACACTCCTTGCTGATGAAATGCCAACTAAGAATGTGGCCATAATGGTCAGGAAAAAGATACCGAGTACAGCAGCTCAAAAGGCAGCTTCACCAAGGCCTTGAGGACTATATTAAGGTTCCAAGTAGGGAATGCTGAAGTACCGGTGGTGAAGCTTAGCCACTCTCAGGAAGTGGTGGACATGTGGGTGAGCAGCTGGGTTCAGCTCCATGAAGCAGGCCAGTACACCTGACTAGCATGTCTTGGGCCTGTATTGAGTCCCTCTTGGAGGAAGGCCAACAAAGTGGAGACTGAGCAATCCCAGGGGTCAGACAGTTTCTGACAACTTCGGGGCATGAAGCTTCCAGGTAGTGGAGTAGGTTCAGTTCATGGAAGGCTTTCTGGATTGTAATGGGTTATTATTATTTATATAGCACCAGCCATTACCTGGCACTGTACAATCAGTACTTGACTAGTGTACCTTAGCACCATGAGCTGGATGCATTCAGCATCTGGGCATGTAATCGGAGGAGAACTGGGTTGTGATAGTTCAGAGGACACTGAGTTTAGAGATCTGCTCTTAACAGAGAAGCGGGTAAGGGAGGGGCCTCTTATAGTTGGATCAAGTTGGAAAACAGTGGTGCCTGAGCCAAAGTTGTGCTATGAGGATCGCTCTAGCCCTCTTTGCATACCTTGCTGAGTGTTTTCAATAGAAGGGGGAAATGTGGGAATGCATAGAGTATCCCTTTCAGCCAAGGATGTGCTAATGCATCAGTGGCTAGGGGGTTCCTGAACCTGGAGAAAAAGGCCTCCACCTTCTTGTTTTACTTGGAAGCAAGCAGATGAGCCCAGTTTTGGGGAGATTAGGAGGAAAACTGAATGCAGGACCCACTCGATCAGATTGAGGTGCTTCATGCTCAGCCAGTTGGCCCCTGCCCATGCCATCAGGGCAGCAGCCTTCTGGAGGGAGGTGGATCAGCCCCCCCCCCCCCCTTAATGAGACTTAAGATTTGGCCTGGGTTAAAAAAAATTGTTTGGAAGGTAGTAATATGGGCCTGTTGGAATAAGGTTGTTTCTGAAACTAAGTATTTTAAAAGTTAGGAAAATATTAGCTCTATTAAAGAACTTTACTGCATACATCTATTAGTGTAGTTGATTATCTGTTAGAATAGTTGATTAGATCAAACACCTGCAAAGATAGAATGAATTTCTGGCTAGCTTTACTTTAATTGCTGTGAGTGTAAAATTGATTCTTAACCCTTTTTAACCAGTATGGATAATGGCAAACATTAAAACACATAACAAAACTGAGTTTTCATCAAGCATGTGCAGGAATAGATTAAACTATAAAAAAAGGTTTTGGTTGAGTTAATCACTCTGTGCCCCAATCTTTTTATAGTACAAATTTGAAATGGAGCATAGCGCTGAGATGTAGTAAATGAGGCGCTTGAGTCTAACTTGGATAATATTTACATTTTGTAAAATTAAGCTTTTTCTGAGGTGACATCCAGAAGGTATATTTAACTTTTTTTAAACTCCCAACAGTTTTTTAAATTAAACATCCTGTATTTAGCCTTTGCATCTCAAAAGTTACCGTATTATTACTACTTTGAAAACCTTTCAGTAGAAACTAATTAGGTTTCATTGTCTTCAAAATTCTGTTTAATAATGTGTGGTGGTGCTAGTGACATAAAAGAGAAGTAATGAAGTATGTCTTTAAAATTAGTTCCAACCTGATAATGTCCCTTTTAAACATGAGACTGAATTGCACTTTGTCACTTTGACCAGTTTAACCAGATGTGTGCACAGTTTTGACCTTTCATGCATTCTCATTACTTGTGTCTAAATACGTAACTAAAGAAGTGTGACATGGTGTTTGAAGTTTTTCATATCAAAACTGACCAGAAAATCTCTTCAGTTCAACCATTGCACACTTGATATTAAATTAGGCATAATTAGAAAAACACATATTTAGCTATACTTAGTTAGATTGTATTGACATTAGTGTAAAAACTAATGCAAGACATTCATAGATTCAATACATGAACTGCATATCTAGTTTTAAAATAGACCAAACACAGCATTTTTTCTAGTTTCAGTTTTGGCACTAAATTTTTATCCTGGAGTTTTTAAATATTCTTCATCCTGTTCTTTTTCTATTAAGGTTAATGTTGAAGAAGGAAAATGAGGAAGTCGCCATTTGACAAGTTTTATAAATGAGAATTATTTGAAGCTCAGGAATAAGTGAAGCTGAAATTTGAAAAAAAAGAAAGTGAATGCATGCTAATTGTCAGACCAGAAGTCCCACTTATAGAATATTGAGCAATTTGTGTGAAGTGGGGAAGATGAAAGAAGTCAGAATTTGAAACTGAAGAATGAAGAAAAGAAATAAAAATGAAGTTAAGATAAGAAGTAATCTGGAATCTGAAAGCACTACGCTAAGTAATTACTAGTCTGTTTATGTGTCCCTGTATATTTTGCTAAACATGCATGCATTATCTGTTTAATAGCAAAAGTATATGCAGGGTATAAAGTGCCTACCAGGGAAAAACATTTTAATCTAGGCAGTTCGAATGCCAACTGCCCGGACACATAATTGAGATGCAAATTTTTGCCATTTATTTCACTGGAGCTTGTTTACAGACTTTAGATCACCCCAAAATTGTGTACAAATTAAGTCTCCAATCTCTACATGCAGGAATCCCGTTCTGCTTCTAGAAGTGGAAGCGCTCATGGATCTGGCAAGTCTGCAAGGCATACTCCTGCAAGATCTCGATCCAAGGAAGGCTCAAGGTGGTCCAGGTCGAAGTCTAGATCTAGATCTGAATCTCGGTAAGTTCTCTTCTCCCCTTCCCCCAGAAGTGTTTTTGGTGGTGATTGGGTTTGGTTGTAAGCTAAACAAGTTGAACTTGATTTCCATGCCAAAAATTTAAAGGAGACTTGCAGAAGCTTTTCTTCTTTTAAAAAACCCAAAACCTTGCAACTTCTCTGTTGCTTTATGGTGCTTAAAGAATACTCAAGTTTTTTCCTCTTTGTTTTGGCTTGGATGCCGAGTTGGGTTTTCCCTAGCTTTTCTGGAAGATTCTTGGATTGCAGCCTTAATGTAACACATTTCTTTTTTTAAAAAAAATTATTTTTGAAGAAACTAATAAATCAAAAGCTACTGCACATGGTAATCACAAGTTTCAGAATAGAGTTCTTAACAGTTATTGGAGGGTAGTCATTCTCACACTGTAATTGCAATCAAACCCAGGTTCATAAGAGAGTGAGATTTCAAAGTGCCTTAAAAATCCATAGGTTGTTTTTGTCTTGAAAAATTCTCCCTCATGGGGGTGAAGAAGTTATGGGTAGTGTTGAAAAGTTGGACTCTGTTGACTAAGGGGGGATCCCTGAGACTTGCTGGAATAATGTTCCACTGGAGAGTGGGGACCTTGCCGTAGGAAGCTTTAGTGAGCTATTAGCTTTCATCTGATTGCGACTTGAGTAACAGTATGTAACATGTAACTTGACCTGCCTAGGCCTTTTTTGTTGGATCCTGTGCTGGCTTGTTGGCAAGGTCTGTAAATGTGGGGTGATTTCATGGGGGTTTCCCAAGTGCTGTTCCTATCCATGGGACTTGCTGGGATGGAAGGAGAATAGTATTTTTGGGTGGTGTCTGAAAATCAAGTTTTCCAAATTTCATGCAAAAATGTTTTTTGATGTGCTGTAAAATCCACATGCAACATGCATTTACTAGAAACTTTGCTCTGTCAGTGTCAGGAAGCCAGAGTTAAGGATGAAAAAGTAATTTGATCAAGGGGTTCCATAGAATGATGTGGAAATTGACAATGTTAGTGCAGTGCCATGTGTTTCTAGCACTCGTACCCCACCCCCAAAAAGACATGGGTGTTCTAATCTTCATCGCTGATGAAGCCAGAGCTAGTGAGGTGTAGTGGATAAGGTGCTGGACTTGGACCTGGGAAACCAGTGTTCAAATCCTGGCCTAGCCATGAACTCATTGGTTGACCTTCGTCAAGTCACTACCTCTCAGCCTCAGTTCCCCATCTGTAAAACGGGAATGTGTGTGTCTGTGTCTCCCTGTGTTCCCCTCGCCCATGTCCATCTTAAATAGTAAACCCACTGGGCAGGGACCCATCTCCAAAATCTGTGACTGTAAAGCGCTGTGTATTCTTAGAAGCACTATAGAAATGATTAGTAGTAGTACCATGCTAATGCCCTCACCTTAAGCATTCAGGATTCTGGACTCTAGCACTGTTCGGCACACTTCCATCTAACTGCGGATTGCCTTAATTATGAAAAAAGCTGGATTCTCATTCATACATAATTGTCAAAATTTCTGCAAGCCAGATGATGCTCTTGTGACACGTGTTCAACCCAGTTACCTTTAAATTATGCACTCCACATCAATATAAGCATATTATTGCCTTAAGGTGACTTACACAGATTTAAAATGAGAACTTAAGTAGTTTGCCTAGGAAAGGATAGAGCCCCTATTAAGATTTTAGGAATTGTCATTTCATAATTGGAGGTGGAGGGGGCTACCTAATCCAGGACTGTCAAATTTTTTGTTTGTGAACAGGACCGTATTGCATTGAAATTAGAGTGTAAATTTAAAACCAGTGTAGGCAGACTCCTGCCTGTTCAAGAATTGCATAGCCTTATGTTGTGAATAGATTACCAGCTATTATCATTTATTGAGTAAATTATCACATTTCCTGTCACATTTGCTGTCAACTCAGTAGGGTAAATATGCTCATTATTACTTCTGTCCATTCTTGTCTTTTACCATCCCCATGTTTCTGTCCATTCTTGTCTTTTACCATCCCCATGTTTCTCTTTCTACTTTGTCTGCCTTTTGTTCATGAGAATTTCACTCCCACCGTCTTCATTTTCTATACTGAGTTAGTGTCCCTATGAGCTTGAGGGGAGGCCAGTTCACGTTTCCCAGAACTATTGCCATACTTAAACCAATGCAGTGTTGACTGTCATAATCTGCAGATAATGGGTACATATTTGAGTGGTTATGTTCACAGCAGAGGGCAAGAAACATTTATTTTTTAAGAATAAATTACTCATGTGCAGAGTGAATGTCATGCAAGCTGAGAGTCAAACAGATCTGCTTCAGTCTGATATCTTGTTGAGAACAATACCCTACCATCCTATTAAAAAGAACATGCAAGAATCTTGTTATGGAGTAATGTATCCCTTAGTAGATTTCTAACTTCCATTAGTGGTGAATTATACCCTAAAGCATAAAGGCTTAAATTGTTCAAGGAGAGATTTACATGTTCTCACTTGAGAATTCCCCATGGTGGTTGAGGTTTTGCAGTCTTTTAGAAATGTACCCCAGGAGCATATGAGATGGAGCCCAAGCAGCATTGAATGTTTGGTTATAAGAAACGACCTTGGTGGCTGCTTTTTTGTTAGCTAGGGAACATCTACTGAATCCGAGAAATAATTTTACTTGGGTTTTATTTCTACAAGAGTTACTACTTGTAAATTAAGTCATCTTGGGTAGCTTAATAACTTTATCATCTTCACCTGCAGATCTAGATCAAGGAGGAGTTCTCGTAGACACTATACCAGATCTCGCTCGCGTTCCCGCTCCCACAGAAGGTCTCGGAGCAGGTCTTACAGTCGGGACTATCGCCGTCGACACAGTCACAGCCATTCCCCTATGTCTACTCGCCGGCGTCATGTTGGGAACAGAGTAAGGATAGCATTGGGAGCAGTTGACTCTTATGTGGTGTCTGACAGATTAGGAAAATTAAGTTGTGGGGTTTTTTGAAGTTGTGGCAAAAGCTGGCATCAATAGACCTGAAACTTTGAAAGCGCATATTCTGATCTTTTAGAAAGGGACATCATCAATGTCGTGTGAATATCTTCCAAATAAAATGCTTTTTTATAGATTCCATAGCAATCCAGTGCTCATGAGTACCCCTATGATAACTTTAGTTTGGACATGCAGCAGAGGCCTCTAGCTTCCAAAGCTGTATTTGGGATGGCTTTCTTAGTATGCAAACTCCCTTGATGGTATCATCTTTGTAGCATGCTTGTTAAGAATGCTAACGTTTGTATCCTTGTCATTCTTTTTCCTCCTTGGCCCACTTGAAGTAGTGGAACTACTAAAGCTCTAAAATGGAGTCTAAAATAAAAATACTCCCAATATACAAGTGCCACTAGGCAGTATGTATATCATAGCCACTAGTTAATATAATATTCTGTGGATGAGAGATCCAGCACAGATGATCCAAAATTGTGAGGGACTGCAGATACCCTGGAGGATTGGATTAAAAATTCAAATGGATCTTAAACCAAATTGGAGAACTGGTGGCTGACCCCAAAATGAAATTAAATAATGACAAATGTATGGTCATGTACATAGGGCAGAAAAATTAAGTGCATGAATACAAAATGGAGATTAGCTGGATTGTAATAGCATAGCAGAGAAAGATCTAGGAGTAGTGATGGTGAGAGAAAGGGTTTGGAACACACATGAAGAGAGGTTGAAGGATTTGGGTATGTTCAGTTTGAAGAAAAGATTAAAGTGGGGTATAATAGTCTACAAATACTTGAAAGGCTGCCATAAAGAAGGTGAAACAGTTCTCCCTATGGAGAGCAGGGCAAGAGGCAGTTGGTACAAGCTGAAGGGAGATCTAGGTAGAACCTCAGGGAAAATTTCATGACCACATAAGGGTAGTCAGGCAGTGGAATGGGCTACTCACAGAAGTTGTGGATTCTCCATCACTGCACCTTTTTAAGAACAGACTGAATGAGCATGTCTCATGATCTAATATGGCAAATTCTGCACCATACAAGGGACTGAACTCGATGATCCTCATGATGATCCCTTCCAACTGTTTCTATAACACGGGGTGCTTCTTGTCATGAACAATGAAAGTCCCTCTTGAAAAAGCTAAATTATGTTTGTATAAACCTGATCATAAGATTATCAGAAGTAAACCAAACCCTCTTAGATGAGAGTTGAACCAAAACAACTTGAATGTCATTCCTTATTTCCAAACTTTTTATAATGCAAACTTGATTTTTTTTAGGCAAATCCTGACCCAAACTGTTGTCTTGGCGTGTTTGGATTGAGTCTTTACACTACAGAAAGGGATCTGAGGGAGGTATTCTCCAAATATGGTCCAATTGCTGATGTCTCCATTGTGTATGATCAGCAATCTCGGAGCTCCAGAGGATTTGCATTTGTGTATTTTGAAAATGTTGATGATGCTAAGGAGGTAAGTTGCAATATTGGACAATTAAAAATGTTTTCTCCTGTAAGATGTTATCCCTGTATAACTATATGAAGTGCAGTTGAAAAGGAATTGGCACATTTATTCATTTGACATTATTCATTTAGACAATGGGAAATACTCTTGAAAATATTTAGAAGTAGTACTCAAACTCTGCAGAACAACTAAAGGAATTGACTTGTTTCTTAAACCAGAGTCAGCATTTCTTGATCTCAAGGTTAGAAATCAAGTTTCTGTTAAGCTTGAAGGGAAGTGACTTGCTTGAAATTCAAATCTGGACTAAAGTGTTTGAGGATTCTCTAGAATGAAAGGCTC
This sequence comes from Sphenodon punctatus, assembly GCA_003113815.1. Lineage (NCBI taxonomy): Eukaryota > Metazoa > Chordata > Lepidosauria > Sphenodontia > Sphenodontidae > Sphenodon > Sphenodon punctatus. The sequence continues at coordinate 539,849 of QEPC01010688.1, forward strand.
CATGTGTGGTTGTACTGGATCCTGGTGCCTGACTCCAAAATCAAGTAGCCAAATAGAGTGATTTTGAATGCATAGGTCAGAATTACAATTGATTTAAATGGCTGCTTTACAGTGTTTGAAACGGAGAAGATTAAACTACTGCGGAGACTGCCATAGTGTGCTAATATAAGTCATACCATGTTACAGTGCTTCATTAGTTTCCAGGATGATGTCCATGATAGCATAGAATTATATTAGATTCAAAGTAATCCTTAAAGGAAGATTTCAGAAGTTGTCAATAAGCAACCTGAATTTTCAGACCAGTGAAACATAAATGATGACATTTTAAGAAACTGAAATTGTACCATTGTGTAAGTTCTCTGCTCCTCCAGCTATCACTGGAGTATTACAGATACCAAAATATCTTCATAATGTGCTGATCCAAAGCTTTCTTCACTATCTATAAATCCAGTTTAATGGGCATAGATTAATAACTCTGCTGAAACCACAGCCATCTGTAGAAGTAAGCAAACATTTAAGACTTGAACAGTTCTATAGCTTCATGTGGCTTATTGTTGGACTGAATCTTTGACGCTAGAAAAATCGGAAACTTTTGTGCCTTTGTAGGCAAAAGAACGGGCTAACGGAATGGAACTTGATGGGAGAAGGATCCGGGTTGACTTCTCAATAACGAAAAGGCCTCACACCCCCACACCTGGAATCTACATGGGAAGACCTACCTAGTAAGTTACTTTACATACCTCGGATAGCACCAGCAAAAAAGAAGCCAGATTTAGCTTTCCACAACCATTTATTCCCTTCTGTTAAATTATCTGACACAGCTGTTTTTTAGCTATACGAAAGCTGCAGTCATAGTAAACCTGATTCTCCCTCCCCTTTGCATGCTTTCTTAAAATATGGAGCCAGACTTTCAAAATTTAATTTAGTTACACCAGTTAGGAATGTTCATATACTTGTGAACATTTTGGACTAAATACAAAAGTTAGGACTACGTCAAATACAGTGTGGCAAACTTTAAATGATTTTTAGACATGACTTAGTTATGTTTGGAAATGTTGAAATGAGTTCCTGATGTTTAGATCTAATCTATTCAGCGATATATTAGTTCTTTGCCTGAAACATCTGATGTGTATTCAATCCAGTAGTGAACTTCTAAGTCCAGGGATTTTAAAAATTGAATAACATTCAAATAAGTTTGTTGAAAACATGCATAAAAATAAAGCCAAAAAGTGTGTGGAACTTTCGATCATCCACCTTTCCAGTATCCGTAAGAGTCTGTCTTTAATTCTCTTCTGACTCATAGATGTACCCTTTTTAAATTACTGCCATCATTCTCTTCCCTGGAAAAACTGGCATGGTACGGGCATTTTGGAAGCAGCATTACAGGAGACAATAACCACAGATGTTGGCTCTGCAGCTTCAAATGTTAAACCTACAGTTAGAAAAAAATCTGTGTAACTGAAATTGTGTTAAATTCTATTTAGCCAAAAATCACTTTATAAACACCCCAAAGGAACATTTGTGTTTTTCCTGAAAGTTAGAAGCGTGTAAATGAGCTTGGAATGAAATGCTTCTGCAGTCATAAGCATGGTAATACTATATGCTAAATGCAAATAACTGCAGTGCTGCCAAGCTTAAGTTTATACTCTAGGTGCATTTATGACTTCTCCAGGAATATTATTATGCAGTGTTTTCTGTAACTGTCATTTTGTCTTGCTATTCCTACAGTGGCAGCTCCCGGCGAAGAGACTACTATGACCGAGGTTATGACCGAGGATATGATGATCGTGACTATTACAGCAGATCATATAGGTGAGCTGGAAGTATTGGCTGTGAATAAAATAAAACTACATGCAAGTCATTCTGGGTATAATGTCTGCATTTTTCACCTTTAAATATGACTCTGAGCCTCAAATAGTAGAGGTCTTTGTTCTATATCAAAGCTTTGAATTTGAATTCTCTAGCAACTGACAAATCAGTGTGGGTGGAACCAATCAAACTTCTCTTGGAATGAGATCTAACTTTGGGTAGCAATTATTCCATAATGTCACTTGATGAGTTGAGTTTGTAGTCCAAATATACATCATAGGATAGCTTAGTGGCATACCATGTCTACTTCAGATTCAAGAACACATGTGCCTAGTGTACACGGACATCTTCCACTGGAGGTATTGGCACTAGACTAGACCTATCACATTATTTGCTTCCATGTTTACATTTGCTCAGAGCAACAGATGAGTAGATGTCAGTCACCTACACTCTACGCTAGTGCTTCCTCAATTGAAGATGCAAGCACCAACCAAGCAATGTAGAATTTTTACATCTTTGTCATGAAAACGCAATGCTAGGTAGGCATCTTTGTAAATAACATATGGAAAGGGGCAAAGCATGTTCCAAGGCAGTATATCTATTGGCTGGCTAACTCGGCACCACAGTTGGATTTTCCTGTTGTAAAAACAGTTGTGGGTAACAACTCCTCCAGGGTCCCACCTGTTTAAGCAAGTAACCCTGTAGAAAACACACAAGACATTCAAGTGAGACAGTAATATACAGTCCAAGTGAGACAATAACACAGGCCGCTTTTAAATGAGGCCCTTAAAAGCGCCTCCTGAGCCCTGTGTTCAGAGAGAAGCCGCACGGGGAGTGTTTACATGCTCCCCGCGCTGCCAGAAGTGATGTGCTGCCCGTTCTTGGTGGCGGCTGGAGATGCGGGGCTTTGAAGAGGCACGTTCCGAAAGCCTCACTTTTCAGGCTTTCAGAATGCATCTCTTCAAAGCCCCACATCTCCAGCTGACAACGGGAGCACATCACTTCGGAGATCATGTAAACCGCTCGGCTTTTCTCTGAACGCAGGGCTCAGGAGGTGCTTTTAAGCGCCTCGTTTAAAAGCGGCCAGTGTCGTATTAAATCTGTTAAGACACGTTCTGGGACTCTTATTGAATAATTATCCTAGAAGACCGCTAATAGTGACAGTGTGAGATTTAAGCGGTTTTTGCACACAGAATTTTCACATACAAAGGGTAGAACAAACTAACTTAACATGTAGCACGCTGGTAGCCCAGCCCAATCATAAGTCCTTGCAGGACAGGCACCACTCATGGTTTTTTTTATGTGGCTTCCACCTCAACTGGTTCTGTGACTGTTTCAGGTCCCAGGGAGGATATTCTCAGAACTCACTAACCTCAAGGGATGTCCTCATCGCTAAATGGATGTTTCTCAGTCTAGGAATTAGCTCCCTGTAGAATAGTAGTTCCATACCCCTGCTCAGGCCTCCATCTGAGGGGTCCGGTTCTTACACCATTTGTTGTTCCTCTTCCGGAGAGGGATCTTACAGTTCATTGTTCCTCAGTCCTTCTCCAGCACCTGAAATGCACATCAGGCTGTCCATGGTATTTTGGGTTGGTCTGGATTCCTGGACTGTTGGGGTGTTTCCTGCTCAAGATCCCCCAGTCCAAGCCCTATGATCCTTTCAAATATAGCCCACTAGGCGCTTCCCTTCTCTTATGAGCCCTAGTCCCCCTTGGGGACCTGTAAACCCGTCCCTGGTACCTTGAGGGTCCCTGACCCCAGCCTCCTGCTGTTCCATAGTTCTTTCTAGCACTGGAGCAACCAGCTCTTGCTTCTCAGGGCTTCCACCCCAAGAATTGGTAAGATGCCCTGGACTTACAAGGTCCTTGCTGGACTAAGGTCGTGCCCCTCAGGGCCTTCTGAACCCTCTTGCCCTTTCCTCAAGTGGGGTCATGGTTCCCACCCAACCTCCGCAGTAGGTCCAGCTCATCACCCTGCTGTCTCCAAGCTTACACTGACTGGGCTTCTGTTCTCCATCTTAAGCTCCTTCCAGGTCACATGACCTCTTGCTTACACAGTGCTGGTTTAACCTTGTAGAAGGGTGCTACGGTCCTGTGGGCCTCATCCTGCAATGACTTGCTCACAGCACTCTGCTACACATGGTTCTTAACCTGACTGAAAATGTTACTTGAGTTTTTAAAGATTTTTGTGTGTTAGAACACTCTCCTGAACTGCTATTAATGATTATTTGTCTTGTATCCGTGTTGAAGTGGTTACATATGGGCACCATGAACACATGCATGCACACAATAGGTGTAGTGGCACAAAAGAAAATAAACTGACCTGACCTATACAATGACAGTTGGCACAACCTGTTTTTGCAAAAAGTTGTAAAGTCTCCTATAAATTGTGTTATTTGAGACAGACCTGATCACCGAATCAAAACTTCTTTGCTAACTTGTGGTTTTCAAGTGCATCTTTGTAGTCAAGGAGTCCCTAAAATGTTGTTTCCCATCCTCGCTGAACTATGAAATGCAAGATGTGTTCCTTGTCATTACCCACAGGGAATACAAGAGGATTCTTGGAACTTCCTTAAAGTATATTAAAAGCACAGTTAGTGCTTAGCCAATTGGTGGGTGCTTTGTAGAGAAAACTAAAATATTATTCCTGTCCTTGTGTGGAGCTTTCAGATTCTTGTCCTGAACAAAGTTTAACAGCATTAACAGACCTTCTTCTTTTGAAACAGTGTCTTTCATTAAGTCATTGCTGTGTCTAGAACAGTGAGACCCTGGGTGTCTTTAGACATAATGTCAACGGGTGTCTGAATGTCTGTTTTGACCTTGATATGAACATCGGTTTGTCCCTGTGTTCATCATGCAGTGCTGCTTAGACATATAGCCCATCTTGGGGCAAATTTGTGTTTTGCTTGCAACCTGATCTCAGCACGCAAGCGCTGTCACCTCATTCCCCATGTTGTACCTGCTAACACGCCGTGGGATATCATTAGACACAATGTTGGCCACGTGTTTAGCCAGAATACGCAAATTGTCCTTGGAATGCATTGGTGTTCACATCGTGTGTTCAACAGGTGGCCAAACTGGTGTTGGAATTGTTATGATGTTTACACACAACAGTCAAACACATGCTGTGGGGTTTTGATACCCAATCTTTGTTATGTCTAAAGACGCCCCCTGATTTTGATTTGAATCACTAGTAATGCAATTGCCAGTCTGATATTTAGGGGCACTGAAGCATGAGGTGGTGTTATGTGACCATCTTTGCTTGCTTTTTTTCGCTGGTCAAGGTGTGTATTGATTTGGTAAGCAGCTGTCTTGTAACTTCTAAGGCAGTGTTTTCTTTTGTCTCCTTATGGAATAATTGGTTTAGGTTGGTCATACTTTCCTGTTTAAAATCTGAAATTCTTATTAGCAGATCTTCAGGGGGTCATTCTCCTTCAAATGCTACTAGTCTCGTTGTCAAGTTTTTGGTACGCTTTGTAATTGGATTTACAACAACTTAAATGCATGCGTGTGAAAAATCCCATCAGATTTGTGACCACACCTGCTGTAAATATCTTACGCTTTTATTGTTTCTGAATCTGACATGAGCAGAGGCATGAAACTAGTTTTCATTTGTTCTTACCAGTGTTGCTAGACAAGATGTAGAGTTATGGTGCTGAGCTCGGAGAAGGGCTAAATAGAATGGGAGCCTACACTAGAGAGAGACTGAGTAGAAGCATATAGAGTGGCTGGTAGTAGGTGTGATACATAAACACAAAGGACTGGTTTAACAAACTGCTGACAATGTATCCAGAATCCATACTACTTCGCAGGCTTCTCGCGTCTGTAAGATTCTGTAGAGGGCAGTCAATGTCTCTCCCTACGACCCTTTCCACATACGCTTTTCTCCCTCTCCCCTTAACTACTACTACCCATAATTTGGGTGTTCTAGCAGTGGCGTATATTTTTCCCATTATTCTGGTCAGAAGTTAAATACCTTGGTGTCTGTAAGGATAGCGATGTCATTTCCCCTATGAAATTAAAACGGTTTCTTCCTGGTGTTCTCCTGCAGCTTCTGAACTCATCATTTGTGACTCAGCATTACCTCAATCACTCACTCCCAGTGACTTTTAAAGACACTAAAGTTAAAATTTCTTGTGACTTATCTGACACTCAGCCCTGTGTAGAGTGGGTATCTCAAATGAATACATCATATGCTTCATGTTTTGGACAGAGAAATAGATTAATGGAGCTTGGAATCTCTGGCTGGCACATTAGGGAGAGTTGCATCTCAGGCACGTCACCCCAGCATTCTTGTTGCAAGCAGGGCTACCTAATTGAACAAAGTGGCAAATTTAGTTCAGCTATTGGAAAAGACCAGAGCACCTCATTCCAAATATTCAATGTAATTTATTATGCAGGTGTTCGTCCTTTTGTCTTCTAGATGTCTACCCAATTTCCAAGCTAGATCAACCATCTGGCCGTTTACTTCTTATGTGTAAAGTCTAGGTTGGCTTCCATGATACCCAATGGCTTAATGCTCATTTGGGTACCCACCTGGCACTGTGCTCGACTCTCAGAGCCCATGAATTACTGGGCTGTTAATGGTCACATCTACATTGGAAAGAGGCACTAACATTCTGCAGTGCTAAATATAGGATAGGAGAAAGAACAGAGTAGTATGAGCTGTAAGCTACGCATAAGATTTTAAGCAAAACAAATGTGAAATGTTCATCTACTTTTGACGCATTCAAGAACATGCCGTGCTAAATAAACTGAAGTTTTATAACCTGCTTCCTCATCTTTTCACCCATTTAGGTTTTTGTAAAGGATCCATCTTGCCTTTTTGTATTGCATGAGGCGCCAACATACTTCTAGTGGTTCTTTTCCTTATGCTTTGTTCATAATATTTGACCAGTTCCAAGGGTTTTTTGCACCATTTCTATATTTAAGACAGCCTCTTTAAAGGTAGTAATGAGAATGTTACTAACGCCTATGTGTAATCTTCTCTCTGTAATGAGTAGATTCTTGCTCCAGGCAAGTGAACATTCACAAGTTTTTGCACATCTCACCTGATTATACACCATGGCTGAAATGCTTCACTTTAGAACTGAAAGTAAGTAACCCCATTTTGCTGATGCTGCTTGGAGGGTGGGAAATTATCTAATACATGGACATCAGCCAAGTGTGGGCACATAGCACAAATGGTTGCCACCCAGACACGTTTTGCAAGGTTTTATCTTTCCTGTGTGTTATCAGTATAGTTTCTTATTCTAGGCACAATCTGCTTTTGATGTTTGTATCTTCTTTGAAAATTTTAATAATAAAAGTGCAAAAAAGTTTTTCTGTTTGTGTCTTCACAGAGGAGGTGGTGGAGGAGGAGGGTGGAGAGCTGCCCAAGACCGGGATCAGATTTACAGGTATGGTAGGAGAGGCCTTGGCAACTGAAGTACTGACAATGAAGAATGACCTGCCCGAGAGTATTCAAACAGCTAGGGCATATTTTACCTCTAGTAGGACCTTCGTTGTAGCTGAACGCTTCAGCAAGCAGCACAACACTTTCCAAAACAAAAACCCACCCAACAGTAACTCTGTAGACTTGGCAAAGTCCTTTAACAGAGGCTGGCAGTGGAATTTTACACCTGGAAAATCTGCAGTCTGTGCCAAGGAGTTAGCAGCAATTGTAAAAATATGACAGTGCAAAAAACAACATAATTTTAATGTAACATAAAACAGTGCAAGAACCATAATTTAGAAGGTCTAGAGACAAAAGCATAACCTAAGACATTGATTGCTGCTACTGTGAGTGTTGATCTCAAAACAAAACTTCTTCTCAAATAATGGCTTATTGTTATGGAAATGTTGCTTGATCACAAACGACAAAGTTCAGGATTATTTCCATCTCTTAAATACTGAAGAACACATTTTAATTAGTTCAAATGTAAACTATTGCCATCGTTGGTTTCTTAAAGTTTTAAAATGCGAAATTGAAACATGCCCGTTCTCATAGATGTGCTTTCTTAACTTCAGGGCAGCAAAAACTGAACCATCATAAACGATCTCTAACCGTGGTACAGTGAATTACAGCTAGTTAGTGCAGGCCTGCAAGGGTTGACAGGGTTAATGCATAATCCATGGTTGTAAGCAGTTCTCGTGTGCTCCTCAGCATCAATGGCAGAACAGAATGTGGTAAATGTCTCGACTTAAGTTACTTTAATTCTTGTGTTGATTCTTTATGCAGGAGAAGATCACCATCCCCTTACTACAGCCGAGGGGGTTACAGGTCTCGCTCCAGGTCTCGTTCGTATTCCCCTCGTAAGTAGTCTTTATAGTATTGTACACTTGAGGATAGATCATAAGCAACACCTTTTTTGGTTGGGAAGTGACTTTGGGAAGGATGTTCTCCCCACATAGATAACGAACACACTGAAAATTGGTGCATCTCTGGGCACAAAGCAGATGACCCACTTAATTTAGAAATTGACAAGTAATGTTTGTGATGGGATTGGCTTTGATATTTGTGTTGATTGTACAACACCAGCAACGTGCTGAGATATATTCATGAAGCGGAGAAGTTGCAGGTGCTTCGTACAAAGGGAATCCTGGTGGGATAGGATGGTACAAGGAGAAGCCTAATGAGCAGTCTAGAGGGTGATGAGCTAGGTAAATCCTGAGAGAGGGAGGAGGAAGCAGTGCATGCACTTGGTGGAGTTACAGGCATACAGGTAGCATAAGAGAAGGTGAAGTTGGTTTAGGGAGCAGTAGACTCTGGGATGGGTGTGCTTCGGGCAGAGGAGGAGCAAAGTTCTGGAGTTAGTCCCTTACTTGATACTGAGTACATTATTAACTCTTGGTACCAGCTTACAGTGTGCTTTTTCCCAGTCATGGCTAAAACCATCTGGGTGTACTGGTGGAGACGAGCCTAGATAGTTTGCTATGACAGGTACTAGCCAATGTGTGTCAGATGGTAGCTTGTATAATGGAGACAGGAATCCCGAAATTCTTCCAGGGTGCTCAGTGTGCTGGTTCATGTCATGTGCCGCCTTTGTATTGTACTGTAACCTCATGTATCTCTATCCCTTATTTTGGATTCGCTTTATTTTTATTTATTTACTTATATTTATATGCTGCCCCCAATGCCTACAGCATCTCGGGGCGGCTTCCAACAAAATATAAAAACCATTTTTAAACATCAAAAAAAAAAATCTACAATATAATAAAACAAATTTAAAACACCCCCCTCAAAAATTAACGCCCACCCTCCCCTCCGAAGGCCTGGGCGAACAGCCAGGTCTTACAGATGCGTCGAAAGGCCAACAGGCCCAGGGCCAGCAAGCCTCCTCTAGGAGGGAGTTCCACAACCGCGGCCCGGCCACCGAGAACGCCCTCTCCATTCTGGCCTCTTGTCTTACACAGGGGACCTCCAGAAAGGCGCCCCCGGTGGACTGAAGGGATCGCTCTGAGGCGCGGAGGGCGAGGCGGTCCCCGAGATATATGTGGCCCAGGCCGTGCAGGGCTTTGTAAATCAATACTAACACCTTGAATCTGGTTCGGTACGCTAAAGACAGCCAATGCAGAGCGCGGAGCACCGGTGTTACGTGCTCGCGCCGCCCCGTCAGGAGATGGTCCGCTGCATTCTGCACTAGCTGCAGCCTCTGAACCAGAAAAAAGGGAAGCCCCACGTAGAGCGCATTGCAGTAGTCTAGCCTCGAGGTGATGAAAGCATGGACGAGAGTGGCCAGATCGGGCCTGGAGAGGCAAGGTCGAAGCCCCCGTACCAGATACAGCTGGCGAAAGGCGGCTTTAGCCACCTGCCGATCCAGACGGAGACCCGAATCCAAAACCACCCCCAGACTCCAAACCTGAAGAGCAACAGGCGAGCGAACCCCCCCTATCGGGGGGGCCAGCACCTCCCCTGCCCTTCCCACCACTATCACCTCCTCCTTATCGGGATTGAGCTTGTCTGCTCTGCCGCATCTAATCTTCCACGGCCTCCAAGCATTGGGAAAGTAACGAGACAGCAGGACCTGGGTCAGTTGAAAATGAGAGGTACAGCTGAGTATCAGCATATTGGTGACATTGCACCCCGAACCCTCTCACGATCTTCCCCAGGGGCTGCATATACACATTGAACAACAGTGGGGACAGAATGGAACCCTGTGGAACGCCGCAAGTCAAAGCCCAGGGGCTAGATGTTTCAGCCCCCAGCACCACCCGCTGGCTTCT
>QEPC01010688.1:551429-561835 GCA_003113815.1 Sphenodon punctatus
CCCCCCCCCCCCCCCCCCAAATACCAACAATCCTAGCCCTCCGCGGCCCAACCTCAGAGGAAATTCTCTAAACAGAAGGGCAAAGGTCGATCCTCCTCCGCCTCATCGGTGGGACCGTCAGCCAAGCAGCGTTTTTAAAACACCTGAGATCAAGGGGGAACTTGAGCATCCCCCTACTTTTTACAACCATCTACCCTTCTACCGTCGATGGGCTTCCCTCACCTCTGACTGCTGGGTTAGGGAGATAAAAGATTGTGGCTACTCCATCCAGTTCCACACACTCCCGCCAGACTCCCCTCCTGGGGTCCCCCCCCAATACTCAAATACTACTAGAGATACAAGTGCTTCTTGCCAAAGGGACCATAGAGGAAGTTCCCCTTCCTGAACAGAACTCAGGATTCTACTCTAGTTACTTCCTGGTTCCCAAGAAGGACAAAGGGTTCAGGCCCATTTTAGACCTACGCCAGCTCAACAAGTTCATTAAAAAATATAAATTCCATATGACCTCCCTCCCTATCATCTTCCTCGCCCTTCAGCAAGGTGACTGCTTGGCCTCCCTTGATCTTAAGGACGCATGCTTCCATATTTCCATTAACGCTGCTCACAGAAGATACTTGCGCTTTTCTTGTAGGAAGCCGCCATTTTCAATACTCGGTCCTCCCATTTGACCTCTCTACAGCCCCAAGGGTCTTCACCAAATGCATGGCAGTGGTAGCGGTTCACTTAAGGACTGTGATCTTATACACATCTAGATGTGTATAAGAGACAGCTCACCGGGAGTCCCCTTGAGCCATGCCCCCCCCCCGTCTCACTGTGGGGCAAGACCCATCTCCCCGGGATGCCACCTCCCCTCCTCTCACTAGGGGGGTAGGCCCCATCCACCCTAACCCACTCCTCATACCTCCACCCTCAAGCCACACCCACTGCATCCCCCCCCCAAACCCCTTAAAACCACAATTTAAAACCAAAATAAAATCCGCCCCCTGCAACAGCAGTAACACTAATATTAGTGGGGCGGCGATAGCAGCAGCAAAGATGAGCTACACCACAGTCAATGGGTGTCTGTCGGGCGGAGGGGCCCCCGGGCGTCCCGGCCCAACGAACGGCCCCAGTCAACGGCCGACACCCTTTGGGTGTTGCCCTTCGGGCTGGTGCCCACAGGGCCCCGCCCTGGCAGTGGTTACCTGGAGAGGGGGAGGAGCAAGCAGAGCGTCAGCAGCCTCCTCCAATCGCCACAGCCCCAGTCCTCCCAGCACCAAACACACACACAGCCCTTGCTTCTCCACTATCTTTCTGCCTTTGTCTACCACTCCTCCGCCCCTGCCATGTTTAGACAGCTCTCTAGTTCAGACAAAAAAAACGATCCCAGTGGTTTCTGAATTCAGAGGCTGGGGGAGGGGGTAGTCACTGTTAATTCAGCTTGCATCAATTCTGTTAAACTTGTATCTTAGAATCTAAGTACAAGGCTTCCTGTAGTATTTTGTCTATTAAAGGGAATATCATGACATGTTTATGCAGGGTAGGGGGTTTGTGTTCTTGTTCTGTTAATTTTTTTATGTTTTATGGTTTTAACTTTTATTAATGTTTTTATTATGATATGAGCCGCCCCAGGATGCATGAGCAGAAGGGGGTGGCATAGAAATGTGATTAAATAAATAAATGTTGAATGTTGAATTTGATCAAGTTTCCATCCCTTGTCCTGAGTGGCTTTTTTTCTCTTGCAGGTCGCTATTAAAGCATGAAGCTTAGAGGAATTTCTAGCTACAGCCTTTGTGTTGGGATTTCAAATACATGGACAATATTTTTATTGTCTCTTCTGTTTAAAAAAAAAAAAAAAAAAAGTGAATAGTGCCTAGTGAATAGGTAACTTACACCTTTTATGGAGACTACTTTTGGTGAAGTTAAAATGCTGTTTCATTCTGCATATTTGTGTAGTTTGGTGCTTCGTTCAAAGTTGTGTTTTGAGGGATGTTTTGCATGTATTTTTTTAGTCTGAATTTTGACTGCTGAAAGATCTGTTGTACAAAATAAGTTTTCTTTTTCTACTGCTTCCAGGAGATTCTGAAGATCAAAACCTGTGTAATATGCTTTGAAATGGTGGTATAATAAACAGTTTGGTTTTTTACTTCCTTTATTACCCAAATATTATACTTGGCCAAAGTGTAACTTCTGTTCTGCCTCCAACTCACAAGTTCAGTAGCTAATAACTGAAAGAACATAATCATCCCTCTGCAGTCCTGCCTGGTATGATGTCCATGAATAAAATGCCATGGCTAATAACTTTCTATTGCTATTAGAATAGTTATTTCTAAGTTAACGCTGGCATATAGATGCTTGTCTAAATGTGTTTCTAGTCAAGCTTTGGTATGTAATATGTACAGGAGCAGGGGTGAGAAATAAAGATTTTAATAGTATTATATACCTGAAGACTTTCTTACAAATAGCTGTCTATAACAATGTTGAGTTGTCAATTGGCTATCAGCAGGTGACTTGGAATTATTGCTGGTTGACATTTTTTTGCATAGAAAAATTTACACTTGCATTAAGTTCACAAGAATATAGCAATTCTGGCTACTTAATCCTTGTCAGAAACCAACCATTTTCACAAACTTGACTTGATTTTTTTTCTCATTTGAAATGGGATCTGAACTCTTAATGTATCATGTTAAAGTGCATATCTACTGCACTTTAACATGATATCTAGTGCATATTTATGCAAGCATAAATTACATTGCTGAATCTGGCAGGATGGTGAAGTGAAAGGGGCAGAGGGAAAAATCAGGACTCTAGGGATGAAGGGGCAAAATGAAAGATGGGAGAGTGGAGTTGGGAACTAAGCATGGTGGACTGGGGATGTCAGTGGGCAACAAGGTTTCCTGCATTAACTTGCTGGCTGTGTACCCTCACTTTTTCTGCATGTTCCCTACAGCCCCACAGAGCCTGGCTTGCCCTCTGACGGCAGGTGCTGCTGGTGGTCTTGCAATCCCCTCAGAAGTTGCAATTATTGCAAGCTACTTCAATCAGTGTTGGTTATTCTGGATTAACTTTAAAACACTTGAACCATGCTTCTGGGGAGCGGTATAAAACCGTTCTTTATCCACCCTAATTTTGAGATCAGCCACCTAGCTAATGTGTTACAGGGTTCTTCTGGGGTTCTTAATCTAGAAACGCTGATCTTAAGGTGCAAATTTTTAGTAAGGCGAGTAACAGCTTGCGTTGTTATGGATGAAGCAGGTTCTCCTGAACTTAGTGTTTTAAATCAAGACTTCTAGAAAACAGGCTGTAGCTGAACCAGATGGTCTGGAATTGATGGTAAATGACTGACAGGGATGCTATAGCGTGCATCTAGCAGAAGGCTGCATCAAGGTGCCTTCTGCCCTTCAGTCCAATGAAAACGAAACTTGGGTGTTAAAAGTTATAACAGGAAACAGAATCGCTTCATCCAAGGTAGCGGCCACTGGCCACATGAAACAGCATCTCTCAGCAGCTACCCAATAGGAGGGTGGGAGGATAGTGCTTACCAAGAGCTGAGCCTAGGAGTGGCAGTGGAGGAGAGTCCCGGGAGCAGCAGCAGTGGGGGAGCCAGAATTGGTAGCGGGCAAATAAGCAATTGGATAGCAAACACTTAGCATGCTGTGAATGGACTCTGGCAGCATAAATTCAAATCACTTTGATTTTGGTCACCAATTGTATAATTTGAGCCAGAAAAAAAAAAGACAAGTCTTCCATAACTGTAATAATCATGGTTTCTGCTTGTAATATTATTATTTTTTGGGCTACTCATTAGTATAACGATTAAAAAACATTGGGGGGGTTCTTCGAGGATCTCTGCGATTCTCACTATTGGGATTCACTTCCTGCTCCACAGTGTGGAAAACCTTCTGTCAGCAGTTTCCAGGCAGAAGATAGCCTGGAAAAATCTAGAACAAGGTGAGGGCTCTGTCCCTCCTGCTCAGAGGAAAGCGCGGGAGTCTATAAAAGGGGGCGGAGCCCTTGCTGCCTCAGTTCCTTCCAACCGCGTCGCGCTTGGAAGATCTTACGGGCTGTTCAGCACGAGTCAGCATTTACCACACAGAGGATAACTTCTCTGGTAAATCCTTGATCTTTCTTCTCAAAGTGCAGAAAAAAAAAGAAATACGGATTGAGGTGCAGCCCTGTCCCGCCCCGAAGGGTTCCCCCCTCCGGGACCTCCCGCCAACTCTACAAAACTATGCCAAACAACCGGGCTTCAAGCGATGTGCCTCCTGCCCCGCCATGCTCAGTAAGCGACACCAGCGACCTCTGTCTCTCCTCCCTGAGAGAAGCGCATATCACGAGGACTTGCTCTCACTGCGCAATCCTGAGCGAAAAAGTGCACGGTCTGAGGTTACAAGAACTACTCACCAAGATTGCTCTCCAGGGGGGTGAGGAAGGGCCGCTGTCCCTCTCAGCTGGGCGCCGGGCCCCCATGGATCCACCGGCCTCATCACAAGCTGCTTCTCTGCGCTACACAGACGACGCCCATGGCCCCGGTATCGCAACCCGTACATGGGGTACCGGATGCAACCAGCACCAGTACCGCCATTGGTACTGTCACTCTAAGCACCAAGGAGAGGTGCTCCAAGCACCAGGGGGAGCACCGCAAGAAGAAGCGGTCGCTCAGTGCTGATGCAACTGTCTCCCGGACCCTAGAGGTGCACACAGTTTTCTCGGAATCGCTTCCGATGCACCCAATAGGCCCAGCACAACCAGGGCCCCGAAGCCCACCAAGGAATCGGACCCTGGTACCGCAGCCAAGGGATCGGACCCCAGTACCGCCTTTGGGGGTTAGAAGCCCGATACTGTCTTCACAGATAACCCAAGTACAGCCTTCACCCCTACCGCAACGTACAGAAGAACGCGAGGGACGCTTCCGTGCCTCGCCCTATACACGTTTCCAGCAGACTCACCGGTCCCGCTCTAGGTCACTGATACGGGAGCCCAGGGAAGCGGCTTTCACCTCGCAGAGGGAACATGTCGACCCCTGTCTACGCTCCCACAGGGATCTACGCTCCTGATTCCCCTGCTCCTGTTGCTCCCCGCATGGAGAGGCATGGTACCACCCGGGGGACTTCAGCCGGTAGCAGGGGTATGAACACGGGGGCTCTCCCCCCTTACCCCTCTGCTAGGGACTTCCTCCCCCTAGAATGGGAGCAAGCTCGGTCTATGCACCAATATAGACCCCCAGCACCGCTGAGAATGCTGCTGTTGGCAACGGTGTCCAGGCCTCCTGGTTCACCGCAGGACCACGCCTCCCAGTCGAGGCTGCACTCAGACCAGTCTCGGGAGGAACACCGCGGAGTGGTACCAGAGCTGCAGATGGAGCCACAGCAGCGGAATCGAGCGGAAACAAGGTTAGATCCACACATGGAGACATCCCTTTTGAACATGCTCCTGGGCATCCCACTGCAGTGACTACCCCTACCGTCCCTACTGATGTTGAGGTTCTCTTGGAGCGGTCGGCTTCTGTTTCCTCCTCATCCTCCCAAACTGATGAGGATGAGACTATCTCCCCGCCCCACCCCTGACACGATCTCTGACCTGGGCCTCATTTTTTTCCACGGCGGACAAGGCTTTTCAGGCCATGCTACGGCGCATGGTTGCTGTCCTTCCTAAGCTACCTACGAGGGTCGTCCAGAAGGCCCAGTCAGGGCCGTCTTCGGCATTCTTGGGGCTGGGGACTTCGGCCAAATCATGATCCCCATGCTGGATCAGCTCCTGGAACCCGCTAAATCTGTTTGGGCCAAGCCTTCCTCTGCCCAGCCCACGAACAAGCTGGCAGACTCGTATGCAATTCCCAGGGAGGGGGCGGCCATGTTTTATAAGCACCCGGCCCCAAACTCCCTTGTCATAGCAGCGGCCTCTCTAAAATCTAGGGCCGGCGGTATACAAACATCCCCCGCAGATAGAGAGGGGAGACGCCTAGATGTACTGGGCAGGATTTTCTCCTCTGAGAGACTCTCCCTGCGAGCTGCCAACTATGATTCTGCTCTTTGCGGCTACCAGCACTGGTTGTGGTCACAGTTAGGTAGAGCCACTGACCCTGCCCAGATCGTGGCCTTGCAGAGAGAAGGCATGCAAATAGCGCAGTTTCAGCTAACAGCAAACATGCATATTGCCGACTCTAACATAAGGGGTATGGCTTCGGCCATCACTCTCAGACGACATGCATGGCTTCGCTCCACTGCCCTTGCTCCCGAGAACAAGACCCGTATTGAGGACCTCTCCTTCGATGGGGGAAGGACTCTTTGCAGCCTCTACTGACAATACCTTGAAAAAAGTCAAGGAAATGTGTCCGACTGCCAGGTCCAGAGGAGTAATCAGGTCTACTAAGAAAAGGCCCTTCTACCAGATCTCTATCCCCATCTCTTATCAGGCCAGACAACGTCCTCATTTTCCCTACCAGGCCAACAGATGGTACTCCCCCCAATACCAACAATCCTAGCCCTCCGCGGCCCAACCTCAGAGGAAATTCTCTAAACAGAAGGGCAAAGGTCGATCCTCCTCCGCCTCATCGGTGGGACCGTCAGCCAAGCAGCGTTTTTAAAACACCTGAGATCAAGGGGGAACTTGAGCATCCCCCTACTTTTTACAACCATCTACCCTTCTACCGTCGATGGGCTTCCCTCACCTCTGACTGCTGGGTTAGGGAGATAAAAGATTGTGGCTACTCCATCCAGTTCCACACACTCCCGCCAGACTCCCCTCCTGGGGTCCCCCCCCAATACTCAAATACTACTAGAGATACAAGTGCTTCTTGCCAAAGGGACCATAGAGGAAGTTCCCCTTCCTGAACAGAACTCAGGATTCTACTCTAGTTACTTCCTGGTTCCCAAGAAGGACAAAGGGTTCAGGCCCATTTTAGACCTACGCCAGCTCAACAAGTTCATTAAAAAATATAAATTCCATATGACCTCCCTCCCTATCATCTTCCTCGCCCTTCAGCAAGGTGACTGCTTGGCCTCCCTTGATCTTAAGGACGCATGCTTCCATATTTCCATTAACGCTGCTCACAGAAGATACTTGCGCTTTTCTTGTAGGAAGCCGCCATTTTCAATACTCGGTCCTCCCATTTGACCTCTCTACAGCCCCAAGGGTCTTCACCAAATGCATGGCAGTGGTAGCGGTTCACTTAAGGACTGTGAAGGTAGGGGTATTCCCATACCTGGACGATTGGCTTCTTGCAGCATCTTGCAGACGCTCGCTCATAGACCATCTACACAAGACCCTACATCTCCTTAAAACTTTGGGGTTCGTCATCAGCTACGATAAGTCACATTTGATACCCACTCAACGGCTCCAGTTCATCGGTGTAGTGTTGGACACCGTACATTCAAGAGCATACCTGCCTACAGAAATATACCTCAACGTATATTCCACGTTTTCAGCCATGTCGACCCGGACCCCCAGCCCGCTTTTTTTCTCCGTCTGCAGGGCCTCATGAAGGCCACCACGGCGGTCACACCACATGCACGCCCCCACCTTCGACCTTTACAGCATTGGCTTGCAAAGGTATATACCCAGGCCCGCCATCCTCTGTCCCTGAAAGTAACCATTCCGCAAGAGACTCTGAGATCTCCAATGGTGGACCGATCCACCGCAACCGGACACATCCATTACTACCAATGCGTCACTCACAGGGTGGGGGGGAGCTCATATGAATCACATAAAGGTCCATGGTCTCTGGTCACAGGAAGGGACCCTCCTGCACATCAACGTGCTGGAACTCAGGGCAATCCGCTGGGCACTCAGAGCTTTAGTCAACCACATCGAGAGTCGAAATGTTCTGATCCTCACAGACAACACTGCAGCAATGTGGTACATCAACAAGCAGGGTGGCGCCAGATCCACTTGCCTATCCATCGAGGCCCAGACGATTTGGGCCTGGCGCATTGAGCGAAACATTCATGCTATTCATCTAGCGGGCCAGGACAATACCATTGCAGATCATATCAGCCACAAGGGCTCCAATCAACATGAGCAGATGCTCAAAGACGAAGTACTTGGCGATATCTTTGACACACTGGGCACCCCTATAATAGACCTGTTTTCTACGCAGGAGAATACAAAGCTTCAAAGATTTTGCAGCAGGGCAGGCAGCGCCCCAGGTTCGATTTCCGACACATTCGCCATCTCCTGGAGGGGGCCCTTTCTATATGCATTCCCTCCTATTCCCCTGCTCTACAGGTTTCTCCACAAGGCTCAGAAGGATCGCGCTCACGTAATCCTCATAGCCCCAGCCTGGCCTTGCCAACCGTGGTTCCAGACCCTACAGAACTTCGCAGTGGACTCCATTCTCCTCCCACTACTATCCAACCGCCTCTCTCGCCAACAGGGCACAATCCAACACCACGACCTACAGGCGCTCCACCTCTCCACCTGGTTGATCCAGTCCTAATACGAGATGCCCCTCCTGACGTCGCTGAAGTTCTACTCAACTCCCGCAGACCATCGGCGCGCGCCTGCTATGTCGCAAAATGGTCTCATTCCTCGGCTTGGTGCAGGTCGCTTCCTTGCTCTGACGTCCCTCTCTATCCTCCACGTCTTCAGGTATTTACATGGCTCTGGACTTTCCATCGCTTCCCTCAAAGTGCACCTAGCGGCCATCTCTTCTCGCCTGCAACCAGAGGGAGCAGACACTCTCTTCTCTCACCCCCTCACTAGAACTTTCTGTAGGGGATTGGTTAACTCATTTCTACCGGTTTCGCAACCCGCCCCACAATGGGACCTTAACCTAGTCCTGACTAAGCTCATGGAACCCCCCTTCAAGCCTATGGCCACCTGTTCGTTCGAGCATTTGTCTCTCAAGACAGCCTTTTTGCTTGCCATCACCTTGGCCAGAAGTTTTGGAACTCTCCGCTGTCCGAACATCCCCGCCCTACACTCGCTTCCACCCTGATAAAGGACCTCAGGACAGACCTGTCGTTTGTTCCTAAGGTGGTTACCCCTTTTCACCTGAACCAGACAATCTGCCTGTCTTCTTTCCAAAACCTCATGCCTCACGAACAGAGCAGACGCTGCATACACTGGATGTCAAACGAGTTCTCGGACTTTACATTAATCGTCTAGCCAATCTCCATGGGGTCCCTATTTTGGACATTTGTAAAGCTGCCACTTGGTCCTCAGTGCACACCTTCACCAAGCACTATTCCCTAGACCTGGCGGCCATATTGTACTCGAATGTGGGAAGAGCAGTCCTGCAGTCTCTGACTGACCTCGTCTCCCTCCTCCTCGAGGTAGGTTACTTTTACTGCTACTCACTCTCCCAATAGTGAGAATCGTGGAGATCCTCAAAGAAGAAATAGAGGTTACTTACCAGTAACTCTGTTCTTCGACAGAGCTCCGCGTATTCTCACGTCCCGCCCAGCCTTCCCCTCTGTCTCGGAGGTACCTGTTGTTAGGTCTTTCCGGGATGGGATTGGAAATAACTGAGGCGGCAAGGGCTCCGCCCCCTTTTATAGACTCCCGCTCTCGCATGATCTGGAACCCATGTTTTCCTCCGAGCGGGAGGGAGGGGCGGAGCCCTGGCCTTGTTCTAAATTTTTCCAGGCTATCTTCTGCCTGGTGAATCCCAATAGTGAGAATACGTGGAGCTCTCTCGAAGAACAGAGCTACTGGTAAGTAACAAATTTGGTTATGTTAAATTTAGTATTTGAAGCAAGTTTAACTACATTTACATAATTAAATATGCATTTAGCTATATAGATTTTAATTTCTACTAGGGCTGAAACAAGATCTTCTTAATGCGAGTAATCTTGTCAAAATTCCAGTTCTTGATACCAGCTCAGACAAATTGAGATCTTCCTGGTACTTGGGAATGTCGAGATTTTGATTCTCAATTTACCAGTATTTTCTTACAGGGATCCCATTGTGACACCAATTTGCTGTACCACTTGTCGACGCACCCTCCACAATCAGACACGGAGACTTAGTTCTGGTTTAAAACAGGCCGCACTCTTTATTCAATCATAATTTGAGGCCGGTGGGTAATTGCCAGAGCAATCTGGGTCCAGTATGCTAGCTAATTCAACTTTTATTAACTTGGGCTGACCTGGATGTGCCTTCCAGTGTCAGCTGCCATTTTACGTAACCTAAACGACCCCCTCGACCGATCCTAGTCGTGGCCGAATGGGGGCGGGTGAAGTGAATCACCCCACCCTATGCCAAGTAAGGAGTTAACGCGGTAGCGAGGTCGAGGACTGTGCCCATCCTTGCTCGCTCAGCCACCGCAAACTCCCCGGTACGTGATCCCAGGCATGCTGCGCCCGACATTACCTGGAATTCACGCCCCCATCTCTTACGGAGATGACTTCAACTTACCTATCCTTACCTATTTATCTACTTTCACATACTGGACCCCTGCTGAGTGCGACAAATTGTTACCCTTG
>QEPC01010688.1:563255-596678 GCA_003113815.1 Sphenodon punctatus
ACCAACTGGGTATGGGGATACCATTTTTGAACTACTAACAGGTCGCTTTTAACTGCCACCACCAAATTCAGCCCCTTTCGTGCCGGGATATCGTTTTCCCCCAAATGCAGAATCAATATATGTGGTGCTGGTGTTTCAATCTTTTTCCTTAATGTGGGCAGCAACTGATGCCACCGCATCCCACTTCGTCCAAACCAATTAATTGCAGCACGATTTTCCAGTCCCAACTGATCACCCCCGGGGGATGCTGCTGCAGCCACACTCACCCATCTCACGATGCTGTGGCCCAGGATCCACACCACACATCTGCTGGCTTGGGATAACCTTTGTCCTAATAAAAGAAAACAAGGCTTAATATGGAGATGGTCTTATGTATTTTCCATAGGCGTTAGAGCGCCATCTGCCCAACCCCTTAATTGCTTGTTCCCCCATTCTGGCAGCAGTCGCAGTGGTCGCGGCCCCAATCTGGAAAGAATGGGACCCAAAAGCCCCTGGGGGAAGACCCAACAACCCCAAGGCCTTTTTTAACACTGCCGAGAACTGGTAAGTGGTCAACGGGGAGCCATCCTGATGTACAAACACGCCAGGAAACACAGGGCGTATGCTCATATACTTTTTCATCTGGGACACTGGGCAAATGTCCTCTACCCCAGACATATGTAAGCGTACCATTTGCCCTTTACCTCTCTGATCATTCTTGGCGTACCATAGCCGTACCTGTAGTGATGTAGCTAAAAGCCTGAGGTCCTGTACTCCCAAAGCTCGGTCAGATCTTTCTCTCCTAGATAGTGCTGCCACTTCACTGACCCTAAAAGCTCCGTAAAAAGTAACCACACATACAGTGGTGAAAAGCTGGGACTCAAAACCATCTGCGCACACCCCTGGTAATGTGCCAATCAATTGGTGCAGAAGAACTGTAGTGATGGGGGCCCAAACCTGACCAGTAGCTGGCGTTCCCCTCGCCCAGCTTTCCAACATACGCTTCATATAAAATCCAGCGGCCGGAGCCGGGAACCCCCTAAGCTTACTGGTAAAGGTTATTGCTGCCATTTTACCCGCTATGATGCCCGATGCCAACCCCTTTTTTCTCAAATGCATGGCAAACTGAAGGGCCTCACTCTCCCGTATGGGAAAACTTGTTTTCCACCCCATATCATTTCGAAATACCTGGAATTCCCTGAATGCCCTACCGTACGCTATTTGCGTTCTGGGGGCCAAGGATCTTTGAACAATGTGCTGCATTTCTCGTTCCCAAGGCTCCACACCCCAGGTGGCAGGGGGTCCGGATGTGGTCTGGCGTCCGGTGCCAATTCTCGAAATCGGTCCATCTGGAACCGAGAAAGGGCATCGGCTACGCCATTGTCAATTCCAGGTACATGTTGAGCTTTAAACAAAATATTCCATTTTAGACATGCAGTGACCATAGCTCGTATTAGTGCCATGACTCTAGGAGATTTGGAAGACAATGAGTTGACAACATGTACCACTGCCATGTTGTCACACCAAAACTTGACCACCTGGTTGGCAAATTCCCGGGCCCATAGCAATATTGCTATTACTATGGGGAATAACTCCAAGAAGGTGAGGTCCCGAGTAACTCCTGATGTTTGCCAGGCCTCAGGCCACCGAGCTGCACACCAGCGACCCTTCCAATATACTCCAAATCCTATACCTCCTGCTGAATCGGACTGTACCTGAAGGTCGGCGTGGAGCAACAAACTTTTTCTCCAGAAACTCACCCCGTTGAAACCTTCCAGAAACTCTTGCCAAATTGCCAAGTCCTGCCTCATTTCCTTGGTCACTCTAATGCGGAGGTGGGGGGCTAACTCACCTCTAAGCTTGCCATACAGTTTTGACAAAAAGGCTCTACCGGGGGCAATCACCCGGCAAGCAAAATTTAAGCTCCCTATCAATGATTGTAAAACCCGTACTGTCACCTTACGGGCCCCAAGTACCTCATTAATCTTCTGTCTCAGGGAGATCAATTTATCCTCTGGGAGCCTCGATATCATGCTCACAGTGTCCAACTCTATGCCCAAGTAGATCAATCTTGTGGCGGGCCCCTCGGTTTTTTCAGGGGCCAGAGGGATACCCAACTCCGCAGCCATTTCCTGGAACTGATTCAAAGCGGCGGCGCACTTTTTTGATCTTGGCGGGCCAATTATCAGGAAATCATCCAGGTATTTTGTAACTTGGCAGTCCCTCACTCTACACTGGAATATCCATTCCACTACTGAGCTGAAGCGCTCGAACGCTGAGCATGATATCGAGCATCCCATCGGCATTGCCCGATCATAATAATATTGGCCTTCAAATTGAAAACCTAACAAATGATAGCTGTCGGGGTGCACTGGTAGCAAACGGAATGCCGATTTGACATCGCACTTTGCTAACATTGCTCCCCGTCCCATGGCCCTGGCCTTGTCCACTGCTTCATCAAAAGAGGAATATTTAATTGATGTCAATTCCTTTGGGATGGCATCGTTGACTGACTGTCCTCTTGGATGGGATAAGTGATGGATTAATCTAAAATCCCCTGGGGCCTTTTTTGGCACAACCCCCAGTGGGGACACAACCAAATTTGAGAAAGGGACGTGTGCGAAGGGGCCCGCAACCCTTCCCAACCGAATTTCTTTGTGAATTTTTTCTTTAACCACATGTTCCATTCCCGCTACTGATTTTAGATTTCGAGAATTTCGATTTCCCTGCACTGGACCTGCTGGTATAACAAAACCTGCTTCAAATCCCCTAATTATATAAGAAACCTCGTTGGGATCCGGGTGTCCCACTAACGCCTTCTTCAGTCGGTCAATTCTGACCGGCGTCGGTCCCCTTTCCAGCTGCGGAACTTGGTAATGAACCCTGCTTACCCCTGCTGGAATTTCCACTCTGGCCGAATCGTCCTCGACCCCCTTTTTGACGGGGACGAAAACAATTGAGTCCCGAGTGGTTCCCTGAGCATCCCCAACATACGTGACGAAAACGGCAAGAAGATCTATTGCACCGCCCAACCTTGTTGTATTCCCAGCAAGGGCCTGCCCCACCTGCACTTGTCCTCTTGCATTCGCTGCCATAGGGCTCGTTGGCTGGTGCAACACCCCCTTTTACTAGTGTGTGGCCGCTCTCAGACCGGGGGGCGCTCGTAGCATCTATCATGCTCTCGAGCCACAAATCCGCTGCATATACATCCCAGCGTAAGCCTGGGTTCGAGGCCGCCCGGTGACGAAAGGCCTCGTCATACCTTAGCCACGCTCCTCGGGGGCCCGTTCCATGTGCCCGGCGCACTATGTCAGCGTACTTGTGTAATTCTAATCCCCGGGCAGGGAATGCTTGCATCATCACACCCATATATACGGCATAGGCCGCCGTCCAATTCGCCCAATTCCTGTCGGCCTTTGGACATTTGAACTTTTCACTTTCCTTTTGGTCATCCTCAACCCTGTGATCCACTATCGGATCGCTAAATAACAGGGCGAACACATCAACGTATTCACCCTGCCAGATCTTTTCTTTTGTGGCCTGGAGTAAATGCTGCCCAAAAGGGGCAGTTATGTCCAGGCTAGCCCCACCTGGTGGTGGCAGGGGGCACTCCCTGCCCTCAGCAGGTGGGGGCAGGGAGGGAGCGGATACACCCACACCCGTGCTCCCTGCTTTGGGGGGGATAAGAGGGAGAACTCCCGACCAATCTACCTGGCCTTGTGGCTGTACCCCGGTCCTTTGGGGCTGGACAGGCGTGGCTATAGGTGTGATCATCACCCAAGCCCCGTTCATCCAAGCTACCTGGGGTTGACCCTGCCCCTCTGCTGCTGTCACCCCTTGTGCTGTAAATCGTTCCCCTTGCGTTGTGGTCACCCTAGGCACGCTCTGTTCAAGCGCTCCCCCTACTATGTTTATCCCTTGTTCCTGTCTTGCCATTCCGGGCGGGACCATCCAGCTCACTAACTGACCACCCTGCACGCCTGTGGACCCTTGGTTACCTGCCCTCTGTATAACAGCTCCGGTGCTCGCCATCCCTGGCCTTTGGATCCCGCTTAAGCCGCTGCTTGGCGTTCCAGACGTGTGGGTCTCGGTTCCGCTCGTCCCTTGGCTAGTGCCACCCATCCGTTGTTCTAGTGCCAGGATCCTACGCCATAGTTCGGCATCATCCCTCCGTTCCTCTGTTGTCGGGTCCACTCGCCGCCGCCGCTCGGGGCGGGTCGTTCCTGTAATTAGATTCCGCGATCCCCTGCGCGGGGATCCCGGCCCATAGGGGCCCAGCTCCCCCCTGCGGGCCTTGGACCCCCAACTGGCCCTGTTGACTTACAGCTTGGTCCCACCTATTCTGCCCCATTACTGAGGGAGAAAAACTTAACACCTGGCCACCTGGTGTCCCCTGCAAGGCCCGCACCATGGGAGCAGTGGGAAAGGCCATCCAAGAAGGCCCGGCCGTTTGGTCTGCTGTGCCTACCCTGCTGTCCTCCACTTGGGTGGGGGTGGACCTTTCCCCGGGGTATTCTGAAGCCTGCCCCTCTCCCTGCTCTGGGGCTGGCTCCCTGGCCTGGGGGCATGGATGGGAGTAGGATGGGCCTGCCTCCCTGTTCGCCAGGGTCTGACCCCCTTGTTGTCCCTCCCCAGCGTTCCAAACCCTCTGGGGTTAAGGGCACCGCCCTTTCTGGCACACTGTGTGGCTCTCTCTCTGACCCCCCCCACCGTTGTTATTGAGGGGCTCCCCCCCTCCTCTCTATATCTGCCTGGGGGGGTAATGACCCTCCCCAGCGGGGTGGTCACTGATCCTTCATTCCCTCGCATTTCTTCTGCCACATGGCCTGGCTCCACCTGCCCCCTTTCTGTCTCCTCCAGGGCCTGGCTCTCCCTAACCCCTATCGCAGCTTCCGCTGCCTGCCCTGTAGCCAGCTGGCTCACCTGGATTGCCTGCTCGCACGCTTCCAAGCGTGCGAGCAGCACCTCTCTGGAGGGGATGTCCCCTCCAAGCGGCTCTCCATCTGCCCTCTGGGGCTCAACTCCTTCGGGCCACGCGTGTGTGATGCGTGCCCCCTCCTTCCTCGCCGCTGGCTTCTTCCTTACTCAGCCCATTATTATAGGCTGCCTCTGTTCTAGGTCAGCAGCAAGCTCCGTTGCTGCTGACTCCTCTGAGTTTTTCCCCCCGACTGAGGAAAAACCGCTCCTTTGGCGGCAGCAGGAAGCCCCGCCCCTTCTAGCAAGGGCGGGCTTCCCTGCCCCTCGTGGCTTCTCGCGCCAGAGGGGAAGGTTGCCTAGCAACCCTTGCAAAACATAGAGGGAGCCTTCTAACAGGCTCCCCCTACAGCGGCGCCATCTTCTCCTGTCGGGAGGAGCACGCCAAATCCCTGTCGCCCCATTTTGGCGGCGAAGGGACTTTGCTGTAAAGTTCTAATTCTGATGTAATACTGATGTGAATTGTCACTATTCCATTCTTCTTTTGGTCAGCAATCTGGAAGGGACAATTCTGATTGGTAAGGCAGCTGATTCAGAATTGCAGGGAATGGGACAATTCTGATTAACAAGTTTCTAGGGAACAATAAAATTCACTGCAGTGCCATTTCCCCCCTCTTTTGCTGGTGACTTGCAGCTGCTGCTACGAGTAAGTGGTACACACAAGTCTTCTATCTTTGTAGTATATAACATGGAACTTCTATATAGTATGTCTGTTTCTCTCAAATCCTCACACTTCGCTAATATCATGGGCATGGCCTTTTCCCTCCGTTGGGCAGCAGTGTCTGGAAATTGCACATGGATGGCATCTGGCATGGATTAGACTGTCTGATTCTCAATCCTCCACAAATCCATTCCCTCCTATTTCTCTCTGGCTGTGGCAGCCAGCATTTGGAGAGTGCACATGCCTGGGTGTCATGGCATGGATTGGACTGTCTGACTTGCAATCCTCGGCCATCCTGGCTTCAGTGGTGGTCTGCTTTGTGGTGGTCTGCTCCTTTCCCCGCAGATCTGTCGCTACATTTCTCACTGGGCAGGGCAGCATGTGCTTATCCAGAAGTAAAACAGTACCCTCAGTAATGTAGTAAGCAGTACACTTAACAGTATGTGGTAAGGAGATAAACCAGGATGGTATTCAGGCATGGAGAAATCACATTGGTGTCAAGAAATGGATTCCATTTCTCGTGAAATTTCTTGCAAGTAGCAGTTTTAGCTGCTTGTTTTAGCATGTATTTCTTAATAAGTGACTTACATCATTGGCACTACAATAATGTATCTGATGCTGTACAATCAGTAGGTAGACAGGTCCCTGCCCCAAAGAGCTTGCAATCTAAGAAAAACAAGAAAGGGCAACATAAGGACAGACGGGAATAAACTCATGAAGTTAAGAACTTGCACGCTCGGGTGCTTAACTTAATTACAGGGAAGAGGAGAACTCTGAAGGATGGAAGAGCATCAGAGAAACCTAACAATGCGTAAAATCTTTTGAATGCAAAAGGGAAGCAGAAGTATAGACGCTGGGAGAAAATGCTAGCTTGACTCCTGTTGTGAAGGGCCGGTGGTGTGCCCAGGCCCACCACAGCCTTGCTACATCTCCCAATTATACCCCACCCCCAAAATGAAGGGTATTGGACTTTCCTAAAAAAAAAACCAGGCCTCAAGATTCCCAGCGGGTCTTGGTCTTCCCCTGCAAAGTTTGTGGTGATCAGTTCTGTGCTCCTTGAAATCAGTTGCAGAGATTTCAGTCTTGTACAAGTCTGCAGGGTCCTTGGCTATAGAGCATTATTTGGCAAACTGAATTATCTTTATTGCTTGGTTTTAGAGGCCTTCCCCTGATACTTATTTCTTTTTTCAAATTTAATTGAAACTAGGCTTCAAAGTTCATGTTTAAACAATGTTAATAAATTGTGGCCGTACAATAGGTTTGCATTAAGTAATATTTTTAAGCAGGCTTTTTAGATTTTATTTTTAAAAACTTAATGTACCCTGTTATCTCGGTTTTCTGTAAGTTAACTTGCTAAAGTTTTACATTTAAAAAGTAAAGCGTTACCTCCCTAATAAGAGGGATGGAGAATAATGTTTTTGCTGCAAGTCATATTGTTCAATATGTATGTATGACATGTGGGATGAGTATTATGAAAACTGAGCAGCCATAGGTGAAAGGCTGCCTCTGATCACCTCTGTGCCCCAGGCAGGGAGGAAGTGTGTGGCCAGAAGGACTTTGTAGTAATTTGTGGATACTCCTACTAAAGGGTGAGCTTTATTCTGTTCCATCTTTAGTGCTGTGGTGTTACTACAAAAAGGCATAGGACAGGCAGCAAGGTTAATGGGGACATCATAATACCCTAGATAGAAGTAACTTGCCCAAACTTAAGGTACCAAGTGGAAGAGTTGGTATGGGTGAGAGGTCTCCCTTGTCCTCTGCCAGGCCTTATTCTTTACAGTAGGATTGTGAAGCATGCAGCTTTTAAGGGTCGTCTTTGTAATCTACGAGGCGCTGCCATTTTCAGACACACCAGCCTGCAGTTTGTTGACATAGGGTGTTATCAGATGTTAGGAAGAACACAAAGAAATCCATCTCATGGAAGCTGCTGATGTCTTTGTGAGCACATGATGATCAGAGATGTTTATATTCTGTGTTTGGAGCTGCCTCATAGTCTCCTCCCACAACGTGAGTGCTAGGCTTGGTGCCAGGGGCTGTGTGCATTTCTGCTAGCTCCCCTTGCCACCAGATGCAGTGCCCCTCTTCCCAGAGTAGCCCCATATCCGGCCAGGGGGCAAGAAATTCAGCAAGAGCAAAGCTCCTGCAGTTGGGCTTGGATTCTAAATAGGGTGCACCAGGAAAATATTGTGGATAGTTCACTAAAAATAACTGCTCAACATATAGTAGCAATCAAAAGCAAACGTGAACTAATGATACAGAAAATATTCTTGTGCTACTATATAAATAGCGTAGCCCCACCTTGAATACTGTTTGTGATTCTAGCTGTGAAAAAAATTAGATCTGGTTGTAATTTTGTGGTGGGGGAGAGGACCAGGACACCACATTTGCATATAGTAAGCATGACCAGTTAACGTGTTGCCTTGGAATGCTCTGGTGTGGTGAAAAACGTTCCCTGAAGATGTTTCTCCCAGTGAGTCGAGTCCTCACAGGCTGAGGCCACTGTACCTTAACAAGCCTTGCCCAAGGTGAATCTTGATCACAACATGCAACCTCCAGGAGAGAGTGGGGAGGCTTCCACCACCCCCAGAGCCATCTCCCTAATCCGTGTCCACTTCTGGCTCTTTGGGAGATGGGGGCAGAGGAAGGACCCCAAGATGTGACCCTAGTTCTAGAATGAGGGGACACCCCCACCCCCAAAAGAGCCACTTCCCTCATCCATGCCCACATCTGGCTCTTTTGGGGTGGGGGGAAGAGAGGAACAAGGAACCCCGGGATGTAGTCGTAGATGAAGCTGGATGTGATCCTAGTCCTAGACAAAACTCTCAGGCGTGCAGTCTGCCAAAATAAAAAACAGAGAAGAATGTCAGATTAGTGCATTCAGTGGCTCATGGAAACAGAAAAGTGTGTGCATGCACAGCTTTGAAGAGCAAGGGAGGAAAGAACTAAACATACCAAGCCAATTATATGACCGGGGGGTGTCTGAGGCAGGGATATCCTTGGAAAAGATGTTGGAACCAAGAAAGATGGCAGCCCTTGATCTTTTCAGTGTGTGCCCTGGGGGTGGAAAAGGGCTGTTACTATTTCAATGCAGAGGGAGGACAGGAGGAGAAAGGGACATTACTAGAGCAGGTTTCATTGCAGGATTCCTCAGTTATAGCTGAATGTACTTTGTCTTGTTGATGCTGCCTGGATGAACTTATTTGCAATAATAGGAAGACTGATCTCCTGGGAGAGGTACTTATGACCATGTAGAAGGACCAGGTGATTGAGCCTTGTTTGGCCCATACTTGATCATAAGAAAGGTCTTTATTCGATGAAGGCATAAGAAGGACCTTCCATATGTGCACAATGCAACGTAGTATTAGGGCTAGTCTAATCAATGTCAGTTCTGGGAACAACTGATGCAGAGGTGTTCTTTATTCCCCACTGAGAAGATGAACAGCATCTTGCAGTGCTGAAATTTTAACTTTTCACTCCTTTGCAATATCTAATAACCTATCCCAATGAATCTTTTACTCAATAAGCATCCAGGTCTCTCTTGTAAAAGCCTGCAATGTATGATGCCATCATAAGTTTATTGTTGCAACTATAGGTTATAACAAAGAAATTAAAAGCAATTAAAGCAATACAGATAAACATTACAAATATAGCTTATAACACAATTTGTTAAAAGCAAAACGAAGATGGGAGAAACAAAATTTCTACAGAAGATCAAGTGAACATAGGCACAACCCTATTTCAGAAAGATCTATGAACTTGCGTGGCATTGGAATTCTTACCCAAAAGAGACTGCCTGCGATCTGCTAGTGCAAATGAAAAATGAGCACTTTTCAGGACAAATTGGTCAGACAGGTTTGCTAGCAAAAAAGGTCATTTAAATGACATATTCCACTACGCTTTCCCCACTAATAATGGGTTAACAAAATTGTTCAGATCTCTGCCGAAGCCCTGCACTAAAACACACAAGATCTTCAATCTGACCAGATTTATAATGGCAAAGTCTCTGGTCTAAGGGAGTCCCCAAATATCGACCTAAAACCGTAGATGGCATTTGCTGAAACCTCAGCAAGGTAAACTCCCATCTGAGCACAAAGTTATCAACAATGACCAAGTAATGCTCTAGTTGATGCTGAGTTTTAACCTTCCTATACCAAGGGGCAATCCTGACTAAAGATAATGCAGCTAAGTTTGATTGGACAAAAGTATCACAAAATCTAGATCTAACTAAACCGTAGCCTTTTTTTGTCCCATGTTAGCCAAGAAAAAACAAATATTTTGGAGCTTTTCATCCCAGCAAAGCTTAGGGAGATGGTGGTTATCCAAAAATCTTAAATGCAGCCAATAATATACCATCTGCAAGTGAGCTTTCATCGCCTTCTGACTTAACAAAAATTGCACTCACTGTGTCTTGGGGTCCATATGACCCCTATGGGAAAAATCCATTATAGGTGGGGTCTATTTATCCCCCAAATATAGTCTGTGTCCCAAAGCCCTGGGAGCACACACACACAGAAACACATGAAAGTCTGTTTTATGGGGATTGTTTTTAATTCCCTAAATTTGCCCCAAAGGCAAATTCTCTCCTGCAAATTACTGGCTGTGCCTTATAGTCAAACTTTACTAAGCATGGTTAAGTACACTTAGCACCTTTTATAACCTGCTATTTGCATTTCTTTTGTTGTTGCCTAGGATGCTAGGAGCTTGTTTGCATTTCTTTGTTTGCCTAAGGTTCTTATCTCCACAAACTGATCCCATAATACTTGGCTGAAGAAATGAAATCTAACATTCCCAGACTTCATGTCTCCACAAACTTACCCCAGAAGGGAAACTTAAACTTAGCATGAAGAAATGAAACCTAACATTACCTGAACAGCTGATAAATGACACAGCAAAGGTTTGTGTAAAACCAAATAGGAAAACACCATTGACACCTTGTGTGCATTTGCACCCTGGCACTTCTTTGGCCATTGGAGACAAACGATAAGAGAGATCTGGCTGAAATTTGAGTATGTTATGGCCAGAGGTACCAGTGACAACGTGCTGCAAGCTCAAAGTTGTAGACCCAATACTTAGCATATTTTCATGGGTTTTTTCAGCCATGATAAAAATGCACAAAATAGCAGCAGTGAAGGGGTTAATTTTAATTGCTGCTGCCAGTCTGAAGTAGCCTTGAGTTCCATGTCCCTTTGCTATCTGAATGGTCCTTGAAAACTCTATTTTTGTTTATTTTAAGCTGGGGTCTATTTGACCCCAATTTAAATACATTGGCTTGGTGGTGGCTTGGGGTCAGTTTGACCCCAATAGGCTAACTAAATGGAAACTTGGGGTCTGTTTGAAAAATGCCACTTTTTGTTTATAGGAGACAAACGGTAAGAGGTATTAGGCTGAAATGTTAGTATGTTATGCCCAGAGGTGCCGGTGACAATGTCCTAAAAGCTCAAACTTGAAGAGCTACTAATTAGCTTTTTAAAAATGTTTTTGTGCTTGCTGTGGTCGATTCGACCCCATTACAGAAGGTAAGGGTTAACAGGAAGGAGATCTGTCTCCACACTGACCATGAAAGAGGGAGTTCTCTTAGGGACTCCCAAGATAGTTTATAGCAGTGTTCTGAAAGAGCTCAAGGTCAGCACATGCACAATAGCCCCATAATTCAGCACCGTAAAGGGCCTGAGGACAAAGTTTCTGTTCTAAAAGTCTTAAGAGCAGGGATGCCTTCCCCCAAATTTTAATACCCCATGTGTGGATTGCATCACTTTTAACTTGGTTGATCCTAAATGCTCCTGCCAGGAGCCAGATGATTCAAATATCATACCCAAGCATTTATAACTTTTACCTTGTTCTATGGGGACTGAATCTAGGGACCAGCTGCACAGATAGTATTTTTTAGAAAAAATCATAACCTTGGTCTTGATTAATCTATAGATGATCACCAAGACCAGAAAGCAGCCTTCTAAGATGAGTCTCTGCATTTGATGGTAATATATCTGTGTAAAGCAGAATAGATACTTGCTTCTCTTGAATTTTAAGTGGAAAATAGTCCTCTTGAAACTTAATCACAATATTGTTAATGAAAAAATTAAAAAGCAAGGGGGCTAAAACAACCCCATTTCACCCTATTAGTGGAGCATATGGACTCGGATAGTGCCCCTGCCTGTGACAAATGGACCTTAAGTGAGGTGTTACTATAAAGTGCCCTGACAAGGAGCAACAGTCTCTTATCAATTATTAGTTCTATCTAACTTATCCCAAGGTAATTGCCTATCAATTGAGTCAAAAGCAGAGCTAAGGTCTACAAAAAGTAAACTGAAAAAATGCTGGATTTCCAGACATTAATATACTTGTTAACCAAGTCGTTTAAAACAAAACAGTGATCAATGGTGGACTATTGTGCACGGAAACCAGCTTGCTCTATAGCAAAGATGCTGTTGTCTGAAGCCAATTTTTCTAGTTTCTCCAGGAGGTATTTGGCATATGAGGTAATGGGGCTGTTTTGAATGGGAATATTGATGTTATTAGGCCCCTTGATGAAGTTATTGTTCAAGGTTCTAACTGACTACAGACTAATCTGAAGCATCAATATGGTGACTATGCTTTCCTGGAATGTGACAGGGTGGAATTTCTGTGAAATGGAAGTGTTTTAGAAATCATTTGGGACTTATGTATTATGCTTGCAAGAGACCTGGATAACAGATAAGGCAGCTTTATTTATTCCCAGATATAAGAGATGGGTATTGCCAGCAAAAAAAGATTCAAAATAAGGGTAAACTGGCTGGAGGGATGGCTATTTTGATCAATATGTCCTATTGGTGGAAGGTGAAACTGTTTCAAGTCCCTCTACAGCCTACTTTGCTGTCTATACAATGGGGCAATGGCTCTTTGATAATTGTTAACACTTACATGCTATCAGTTGGCTCTATAGCTTTACGGATGAAGCTTTGGGCTGATTTAATGGAGTATTTAATTTTCTTGGAAAAAGAAGTTCTGCTTGATGAAACTGAAGTTTGGTCTTCTGTAGAACTGTATTTAGTGTGTCCAAACAGCCAAACACAAGCAGCAATAACTAGCATAAAATAAGACT
The DNA here is from genome assembly GCA_003113815.1 of Sphenodon punctatus. NCBI lineage: Eukaryota > Metazoa > Chordata > Lepidosauria > Sphenodontia > Sphenodontidae > Sphenodon > Sphenodon punctatus. The sequence goes on from QEPC01010688.1 coordinate 575,948, forward strand.
CAACCTTTGCAAGTTCCATGCATGTCCATTTGCTTTTGCACTAGGCTCTCCCCTCTCCTCAGATGACAAATCTTCAAGGAAGTCAATCAGCCCCTTATAGTTCAAAACAACTGACTGTAAGGAAGTTGCTCTAACAGTTCACCTTGTTGGGCAAAACGGTTACAGATTTACATTGTCCTCTCCCTGTTGAAATTCTTTAAACCAGGCAAGGCGTTTTGGTGAAGTTCTCACAAAGGTGATCAGGTCAGCTATTTTGGTCAAACTTTTTATACATAACATTTTCTGACGCATCTTGCATCACCAAGTTCACAATATGTGCCAGACACTGGACGTATACTGCCTATGGCTCCTCTGCCTTTACAAAAAGCTGTAGTTCACTCAGACGTCCGCTAACATTTGATGCTCTGTCACAGCATTGACCACGGCACCTGTCAAGAGGAAGATTAAAGTGGCAGAAGACATCCTTCAAAATACTTAAAAGGGTCTTTGCTTTTGTGTCACGCATTTCATAGAAGTCAAAAAATAGTTCCTCCACTGACACATCCTCCGTAACAATACAGAAGCAAAATAAAACCTGCTCCTTTACAGAGATATCTGTAGTTTCACCTACAATTACAGCATAGTATGCAGCTTTTTCAGTCCCTCTTACTAGTGGGTATAGACATTTGTGAGCCATGAGCAAAATCATCTCATTTATAATAGATGAAGTCCAGCTGTAGCCTGTGCGATTCAACCATGACCTCAGCTCTAGTAAATCTTCTGAACATAGCAGCAAGAGCTGTCTCAAGTTTGACTCTTCCTCAACATGGCCACATACTGAAACGCCCTGACAGGCTAGGTATGTTAGAGAGGATGAAATGCTCAGCAGTGCCCTTCTAGCTTCCTGTATGTGCTTCAGATTGCCTTCTGAGCAACTGGCATGTACCTTTACACCAGCTTTCAGAGCAGCTATAGCTTGGAAAGCTACACGGTGGAGCTTGCTTTTCTCATGACTGGGAAATCTTTCTAGTGCTTTCTTTCAGTCTGAGAAGCCATTCAAAACAAATGCTTCATATGCATCTTTATCACATGAGGTTTTGGGAAGAGAAACTTGCATGTTCTTTTGAGTGACAGATCTCAAAAAAATACTTTGTCCATTAATGAATCCTAGGAGATCGATCCATAAGTTCTTTTCTGAGTTTCCTGATACTGGCATGCTGCTTTTCCCTTAGCATCGCTAGGAGCTCTAATCTTCCCTGTGGAATCTCCCTCCTCATCAGTGAAGTTTCTAGTCAAGGTGGATAATGTAGTAGTAGTAGCAGCAGGCACAGCTGTAGTTGTGCTTTAGGGGAGCTTCCTGCCATGGTCAGATCTCAAGGTGTGGGTGACAGTACTCCATCCTCATCAGTCTCAGGACAGCGTTTCCGTTTCCTTATCACAAATTTGTCCATGACGGTAGTGGCCTGAAGTTGAAAATGATATAAAGGAAAACCTCACTATTACATCAAGTCAATGCAATGTGTGCCCACACATAGTGCAAGCTTTTTCCCAGTGCCAAATCTCAAATGCAGAATCAAGATCAAAATACAATGAAACTGACCAAGTACGCCTCAGCTTTATCCTCCCTTCCTCAGAATGCTCCAGAACAGTGCAGTGATGATGGGCTGTTTCAGTGTTGGTGCTGTCCTGCTGAAAGCAGGGTAGTCTTAGTGTCTGTCTGAGGGGGAAAGGGAAGGGAATGATGGATTAAGCGCTAGGAGCACCATTTTCTCTCACAATTTTTCAGTAACATTTCAAACACTGAAAGCGCCATCCTAAACGTTCTAAAAGGTTTTGCAGCATGCTTGGTCCCATCACCATAGGACTACATAGAACTTAGCTTGCAAATGACAATTTAGCACACTTGCCAATCCTTCAGCAATCTGAATTGGGCCCTAACTGCAATTCAATGATTGTTTATAAATTTACTCAATTACTGTCTTAACTCATTTCACATCAACAGAATACTTTTATTACAAACTATGCTCATTCTGTGTTGAGCCTAGTTATGCTACTGGCCTTTACAACATGCTGCAACAATGAGTTCTACAGGTCACTTGTTTGCTGTGTGGGAAAAATACTTCCACAGTGACCCCTTGCCTTCCCTCCTTTCCCAATAGCTCAACCATCCTGGTCCCCAATCTGTGACCCCTTCCCAATAGCTCAATCCCCATCCCAGTGACCCCTTCCCCCATCCCTAATAACTCAATCCCTCCCAGTGGACCCCCACTCCCCCCACTCCCCATCTGATTCCTCCTGCAAGAGATCCTGCTCCTCACCATCCATTCATTGCAAGAGAGAGACTGCAAGACCTATTGGTGGGTGGTGGTGGCGGCAGTAGTCTCTAGAAAGCAGCAGCGGGCAGCAGATCGGGAGCAGCAGCAGCAGAAGTGGCGGGCCAGCAGCGGCATAGCAGAACAAGCGGGGCAGACACACAGCACACAAGTTGCAACCTCCAGCATCTGACAAATCAGGAGGAGTGCAATTGATGAACACGTTCTGGCTAGGCGCATTTGGGCATGGTGCTGGGTGTGACAGCCTCCCTCCAGTACTCTTAGGGTAATGTGCGCAGGCACAAGATCAAAAAGTTCGGTACAAACGGAGGAGGCTATGACAGGGCTGTTCAATTTAGAAAAATGGGGAAATGGGATGTAACACAGGTTTATAAGAATGAACTGTGAGGAAGTGATACTTTCTTGCAGTGCAAGAAGCATAGGGCATTGAGTAAAATTAACAGGCACCTGATGTGAAATGGAATTAATTGTGAAGTACAAAACAGTAATCTGGAACTCATTTCTATGGAATGCTTTGAATAAGACCATAAATGGCTGTTAAGAGCATACGTGCCATACCGTGTTGGACCAATGGTCTATCAAGCCCAGCATCTAACAGTGGCCACCCTTAGAGAACTACCCAATAGGCCATAATGGAGTGACCCATTCCCTGCTGTTCACTCCCTACTCCTGCCAGTCAGAGAGATGATAGAAATCCCAGCTAGATCTCAGACCTTGCAGTAGCTAGGGGTAGGCTTTGCAGATGCTCCCTGCCACCAGAGCCTTCTGCTTTCTCCCCTATCCCTCAGCTGGAACCTGGTTCAATTACCAGGCTTTCTGGGTCTGGAAAGGCTTTTGGAAGCAAAGTTGTTTAACAAGAACAATGTTGAGTGGCTACAAAGAAACTGTTAATGGATACTTGTCTTTTGCACAAATCCTCTTATCTTCAGAGGCACAGCTAGGTTGGAATGGGCCCAAGTGCAAAAGATGGCTGTGCGCCAACCCCACTTGTAGCCCTGGTACTGCCCTCTCCACCCACCACTGCCCTAGCCAGAGCTCCAGTAACAGCCCCCCAAGGATCCCCTCTCCCCACAGAACAGCCAAGGGCAATAGCAAAGACCCCCTACTCTTCTCCAGCCAAAGACTCCTTTTCTCCACACCCACACCCCACTGAACCACTCTTACTTGAGAGGAGAGGGCAGACAATAACAAGGGGATATACTAAAATGAATTACATGAGATGCGTGTTGGAACCAACAGAACCAACACGAATGCCAATTGGAAATAATGAAAATATGAATGCTAGTAAGCTTTAATGGGGCAGTAAGGAAATAAAATGGAGCTGCATCTCTCAAAGGAAGGGAGACTGAAAAGGGTGTGGAATGCCAAAAAGGGTGGAGAATAAATGGCTAGAATGGAAAAATTGGGTCTGAGGAGGTGGAGTGATGGAGGACAGGGAGCTATCTGGAATGACAGGGAAGGGACCACTGGGAATGACTGAAATGATAATAGGGAGGAGACAACCAAGAGTTGCTGGAATGACAAGGGACTGGGCCTAATAGCAAGAAAGGGGGCCTGAAGAGCAGGAATGGAGAGGGGCTGGGTGTAATGAAAGCGATTTAACTGCATTGAGCAGGGGGTTGGAGTAGATGGCCTCGGAGGTCACTTCTAATTCTATGAAGCTATGGGTGGGATCACATTGGGGCAAGATGGAGTGATATGGGGCTTAGAACGGATTTAGGAGGTGGATGAGGCCCTATAAAGTGAAGGAATAGCAGGGAATTGAGTGAAATGATACAGGTAGCATGGAAGGAAATGGTATGAAACGAGAAGAGATAAAAACCAAAGGAAGAGGAGGCAAAGGCTCAAAACCAAGAAATGAACAGACTCGTTGAGAAATCAGAGACACTGATGGAGGGAAACGAGATATGAAAACCAAGTTAAGGAATGAAGCAAGAGCAAAAAAAATGCTCACAAAGGAAGATAAAGGGTATTAAACAAGTTGGGTGGAGATAAATGATGCATTTCACTTCATTGAGGTGGTCAAATATGCAAAATGAGGGCAGTCCAGGTAAGTCATATAGGGCTTAATAACTTGACTGAAACGATAAATCAGAGAACTATTTAGGGAGGCTGGAGGGAGCTGCTTTAGTATTACCAGTGGCAGATGCCAGTGCCCTTGGAGATATTTATTTATTATATTTAATACCCTGCTCTCCTCGCCTCTGGCGACTCAGGGCAGCTAACAAAAAAAATATACAATATATAATACAATATAAAAACACATCAATTAAAACTAAAATAAAATATCCCCTACCCATCCCCACCCTACCCTTCACCAAACGCCTGGCAGAAAAGCCAGATCTTACTAGTACCTCTAAAAGACAGAAGATCAGGCAAATCCCCACTGGGAGGGAGTTCCACAGCACAGGGGCAACCACCAAAAAAGCTCTGTTGGTGGTCACCTATCTAGTCCGGGGGACCTACAGAATTGTCCCTCCGGACAATCGCAAGAGCCAATAGTGGCTACATCAACTGGCCATATGCCATACCCAAGTTGGGGGGGGAGGGAGGGTACTCTCATCCAAGAGGGGCATGAGAGTGGGTGGGAGAACCTTCCCTGGAAACTATATAATAATAATTAATAATATTAATTATCCACCTCCAGAGAAAAGAATAGCTTTTTAAAAGTTAGATGTTCAAAATTAACAGGTATGTATGGGGAACAGAAGAGGAGCTGGGAGCACCCAGCACAACAGCAGCAGCTACTGCCTACCTACCAGGCCTCATCTCACGCACTCAGTACGATACACATGAGGCAGCAGCAGCCAATGACAGTGCTTTATTTACAAGTATATTCATTGATTAATTATTTATGATTTATTTTAAATGTATATCCCACACTTTCCCAAAAGGGGACTCATGGCATCTTACCAGAAATCAAAATGGCATTCCTACCCCCCAAAGGCCAATTCCTCCCTTGTTCCTCCCCATAACCTTTTCCCACTTCATATCACACATAAGCAACATTAAGAATACAAATTAAAACCACCCCAAAATCTAGCCCTCCTACATGCCACTTGGGTATGGCATTTGAATAAACTGACCACTTGTGTCAACAGTGTCCCATGAAATACCTCTGGGAAAGATTGTCTCCTTTGGTTGTCATTAAGATGACCCCAGTCAGCCCTCAGATCCCCTCTGATATTGTGTTTGCTCATGCTTTCATGTTCTGTTACCAGCACCAACCAGGCCTCCTGCCCCTGCACAGGTGGAGGTAGAACAGAGGCAGATACCAGGTATCTCAAGACAACATTTCAGAAGATGGACAAACAGATGGGCTAGAAGTGAGAAGGCCAGGCACAGGCTACGAGAGCAAAGGAGAATAAGTATTCAACTGGGAAGGGGAAAGGGTGGCTAAAGTGGAAAGGAAAATCTCAAACGCACACCTCTTTGGAGTGGGTTTTACGGAATCATTTGTCCTTGATGACACAGGAGGCCAAACTGCCACTGCGTGGGGTATTAAGAACGGGAGCACAGATTCATAGAGAGAAAGGGAAAACAGGAAGGATTATTGACACAGGAATGCTGGTTCTGGGGAGGTGCTGCTGATGGCTCCACATGATGGTGATTTGCTACAGCCTTTAGCATTTTGTACAATCCCATGGTCTCAGACAGCTTTAATTGCAAAGTACATTTAATTTTAATTTTAAAAAAAATTAATTTATTAGGCATCAGCTTTTGCTATAGTCTTTCGAAATAAAGCATACCATACAACAAATCATATGGACCACTGGGTTTACAGAGCATGAAATAAAAGAATAATTATCTCCAGTCGTTCTAAGGACAAATACCCAAAATGCCCCCCTCTATTTCAATATTCTTTATAACCCACAGCCCATGCAACAATTGCAGTTATAATTCCCTTGATCCCAAATACATATTACACAATAAATCCAGCAGGGCAACCCGGCCAAATCCAATTCCCAGTTGCCCTTACAACAATGGTAAAACTTACTACGTCTCAGCTTTTATCTCCTTCTGTCTTTTGGACGCCAGCCAGGTAAAGGTTGCCAAGGCCATTACATCCTCTGGGCTTTGCATGGAAAGAAGCCCTTTGTACCCTTGACCTGGCTCTAAATGTAGTGCCTCACCAATCAGTGGCTGAATCCAAACTGCCCTAAGCTCGTTATAGTAAGAGCAAGATAGTAAAAAATGCTCAACTGTTTCAACACCCCCTTGGGGGCAAGTACATACACGCCTGGAATAAATAACCCCCGTGCCATACACTTGTCAGTGAAGTAAGTTGCTGCAGGAGCTGGCCCTCTCAAGGGTATACATATAACAAAGTAATGAGTCTTGAGTTTTTTCTTTTCAGGGTCTTTCAGCTGATACAGTATCTGATGGGAGTAACAAGGTGTAAGTGAACATAAAAGTATAAAGGGGAATAGAGAAAGTCCAAGCAGCCCCACCTGGGCTGTTAACTTAGGCCGCTTTTAGATGAGCAGGCCGCTCTAGCACATTGAAAAATGCACTTTGAGAAAAGTCACTCAAGGGGCATTTAGATGCACCAGAAGTTGCCGGCCATCATTGAAATCGCGGCTTGCACATTATTTTTAAAAGTGCATTTGAAAGACCTTGAAATGTGCTTTTAAAAATAATGCACAAGCCGCGATTCCAAGGATGGCTGGCAACTTCAAGTGCATCTGAACACACACACATCCACTGCAACTTTTCTTAAAGTGCATTTTTTAATGCACTAGATCGGCCCAATCGCCTAAAAGCAGCCTTACTTGGGATTTGTAGCAGAACCCAGCTCTCCTGGCTTCACTGCAGCCAAGATCCCCAGGCCAATTTGTATAGCCTCTTAGCTGGTTTCTGCAGTATTGTTTGGGGTGAACATGGCTTGGGCTCCCAGCTCCCTTTCTTTGCCAGTTGTTTCTGGGTCTCCTCTCAATCCTTGCTTGCGCGCCCTCAGGGCAGCAGACTAGGAAACCTTTGCCTCCGGCCCTCCTCTTCCCTTGCTGTGCCCAGGCTCTTTTGTGCTGCCTACCAGCTGCCGTGCCCTTGCTGGTTAGCCAGCCCTAGGTCAACTATCTCATCTGCCACTTTGATCATGTTCAGCCCCTCTTCTCCTCCCTCCACTGGCTCCTTCTCCCCTTTCACATCCAGCACAAACACCTTCAAGTTTTTTTCTGCCTGTTTCCACCTAGGAACTTTGCTTCTCTTCTGCCCCCACATCTCCTGATCCTTAAACCATCTTTACCCATTCTCACATGCTGCCCCCCATGCTTGAAACTTCCTCCCTGAGTGCACTCTGCTCTTCCCTTGCAGCCTTGAATCAAATCCCTGCTAAAACCTACCTCTTCCACATTCTTACCCCCATAGAGTGCTCATTTATACTTCTCCCTATACTATCTCTAGGGTTGCCACCTTTAGCAGTTTGACCCTGAGACTTTTGCTGGTCCACAATGAGATGTATTATAAGTTAGTCTTTGAATTGCAGCGAGGTTCCTTTATGCTGTTATTTGAAATTTTCCTTACTCCTTATTTGTAGGAACTACTTATATACAGAATGCCCCTGACGAAGAGTTAGGATTCAAAACGCATTGGACTTTTATTACCCATTTTGGATTTTCAATACTGTATGGATATTTACTGAATTGCTTTTATTATATTGTTTTTAATGAACTTTTTTATTGTCTTACTTAAATCATATTTTTTCATACTTTCGTTTTTTGCTTGTTTTTACCGTAGCTGCTGCTGCTGTTGGTCATTCTAGATCATAAGCCTCTGGCAGCAGGCACCCGTCTCCCAACTGCTCAGTCTCAAGCACATTGCTACTGCTGTCTAAATAATACCTAGTACTACCGTGGCTGAAGGGGGTGCAGGATGAGGGGCTCTTTGGTGGCGGATGCTGGGAAAGTTGGTTTCTCCTCCAAGAGTGCCTACACCTGTGCTCATCACCCCCGTCTCACCAGGTAGAGCAGAAGCCTTAGAAGCCTGAAAGTGCCATTCTTCGGGGGTCGGCTGAAGGGCAACATCAAAGGATGCTGGCTGCTTAAAGGGCCCGTGTGGCTAAAACTCTATGACTGGAGCCGAGATGTGGAGCTTGGGAAGATTAGCAAAGCAACTCATGGTTCCATTCATGTTTGGTGTGTTAATTAAATTTAGTTCAATTTGTACATATCATTAAAACTCTTATTTTTCCCCTCAGTTTTCTCTTTTGTACATACTTGCACAAGATGGAGCTTAGGTCAGGAAAAAAAATCAAACCTTTTGCCCTAGAAGTAGGTAGTCTGCCTCCTCAGAGGAGTTAGGGTTGCCAGACAGCCAAATCTCTACTGGCCACTTATGCAAAAATACATGTTGCAGGGCTGCATTGGTGCCAGTACAGCTCAGCAACATAGATGTTTTATAAGTGGCTGGTAAAAATTTGCATATCAGGCAATCATAGGACAAGTTCCCTCACAGAAATTGCAACCTTCTCTTTAGTCTAAGCTGACTAATTATTTTCCTTACAAACCTTCCCTACACCACTCGCTGTCTAAGGATGCACTTTCAAATCCTCTATCTTCTTCATTAGCTAACATTGAGGAACAGGAATGTATGTATGATGTCATTACACAGTGAAATAGCACTTTTTTTCCTTACTTTTTTAAAAAGTTATTTTATTGTTAAGTTGAAATACAATCACAGATTAAAGACAAGTATGAACAGACACATATATATAAAATACACACAGTATTCTTGATAGCTTCACTTTGCTACTCTTCCATCCATATACTTGTTCGTCTAACCAATAATATAAATAATAATGAAAACTACAAAAATAAAATGACGTTTCTCTCGCATATACAGTTTCCATCCTTAAAGCTAATTAGAGCCAGACTTCAAATTGATTTAAGGTTAAGAGATGTTTTTGTCTTGTCCATGTCTATGTGTTCCACAAGCAAACTCCATGTCGGAGTCCATATTTCATAAAAATTTTCCAGTGTATCCTGACCTTTAGCCCTGCTGAAATTCTTTCCATTGTCAATACGTGCCAGAGTCTTTTTATCCAGTCTCGAGTAGTCGGACCCCCTGGCGTTTTCCACTTTTGCAGAATCGAATGGATGGCTGCCAGGATCAAATAGCACTTCTCAACCTTGTAACCCAACTAATGTTTTTTGCAGTTCACCTCTGGCCTTTTTCTCTCATTCCCACCTTTGGCAAAAACTCAATACATTCAGTAAAGAATTTGAATTAATTAAGGAGAGTCTATTAGACTTTAAAACATTACTAGGTGGTTTCTGGTTAGTTTTCTCAATTTCAGAACAGATATAATGACAGAGGCCCTTTTTAAATGGATGCCGCCACCCCTCCCCCCCCCTCGCCCATGTGTGCAACTGGGTGGGCAAGGGGGTGGGACATCTGTATGACTGTCATTGGGGATGGGTGGGGGTGCACGCGCACTCCCACACTCCACCAATCCCCCATGCACGGAGGCATTGGGGGAAAACGGAGGTGCCTCCGTGCTTGAAGATGGGTGGAGGTGAGTGGGCATCCGTGTGACGGGCCGCCCATGTGCCACACACATCCCTTGGTCTCCACCCATCCCCACCCCACCCCCACACGGCTGCTCCTCCCAGGCCTGTGTGAAAAGGGCCAGAGGTAATGCTATGGTAAATTTTCACAACTCAAAAACAGCGCATCCTATCTAAAAAGAGCATAGGACTACAAATGTAGCTACTTTAATTTTCTATAAGACAGTTTTTATCGCATTACAGTTTCTGAAATATTTAATAAAATGTGTAAGTAAGGTACTAATGAAAGAAGACATTTTAATGCAGAAAAGTGTAAATGTGATCAGATGAAGTGCTAGTGTGTTTATGATCATATTTTCACTTTGACGTTTTGCACTAAAAAGGCATTGGGGCTCAATGTCAAATGAAGCGTAAATGTGGTCATTATCCTCAATAAACTTTCTAAGAACTCTCAGTACAATATGTATAGTTTGAACACAATATATTCTTAACGACAGTGACATGAATGTAAAATAGAATATTACACAATAAAAATAACTAAAAGCTGTGATTTAAACATTTCATGACTATAAACTAGATTTTAGTTTGGTTCTTGAGTTCAATCTTCACTGGTGTCATAATCAGTTTCTAAATCACCGTATTCACATAGGATATTGTCCTCACTACTTTCTTCTGTATTGTCACATGTGCCTGGGTGTCCTCCGCATCCACGCCTTTGTGTACATCTAAGTTGTATCCTGACACACTTGCACTTACTAGAAACCGAGTATTTTGATTTGATACACTGGCATGTGGAAAGTTTCATCAATTCATTTGGGCCGGATTCTTGTGTCATTAGCTGCAGTTCAAGTCTATTTTCTGTACTTTCTGCACGTGTCCAATCCCATCCGTCCCATGAAGCAATAAATGGCCTAGTCACTAATGAAAATTTCCACATTGCACGTTGGTAAATTAGCTCTCTTTACATGCTGCATGTAAAGTACACTAGGGATGGGCGAAAGTGGTTCAGAAGTTCAGAGTTTGGACCGAACGCGACCAGTTCAATCGACCGAACCGAACTTCCGAACTGAACACAATTTTCGAACCGAATTTCCGAGCTCGGTTCTGTTCGCCATCCCTATAAGATAATATTCCATTTAGTTCAATGGGGTTTGAATTTCTCAACTTGTGACCTCAAACGAGTCTCCAAGTTCAGATAATCTCTGGAGATTTTCATGGTAAAATCTCAGTACCTGCAAACACTTCTTCCCTTTACCCTTGAAGCAACTGTTACTATCACAGCCTGTAAGAGTATGAAATGCCAGAAGTAACTGGCACATTGATTTGCCAAGTTTCTCAGCAATGGTGTGTACTGGTATGTACCTAATCTTAAGTTTGACTCCATTTTTGAACCATAGTTTGATGCCAAGTTTATCTGCAAAGTATGTCCCAAGCACACGAATATCAGTGTCTGGTGAACATATGATCACATTTTCTGTTTTGTAGCGATTGACAGAGTAAAGATCCTGCTGTCAGCTTCCTCTTGGCTAGAGAATAGTTCAGGAAGTTCTTTTATTTGCTCCGTACATATTTCCACCACCTGTTCATGAATTGCAAAGCCTCCGAATAAGGTTAGGCATGATTTTACACCACTCCTCAAAAGCAAAGTTAATGAAGTTATCCTTGTTCTTGGGATTGGAAAGATATGTATTCATATTTCTGAAAAGCACCTGGTTTCCTCCACTAATTTTAGTTCCGGAGATCCAATAGTTTAACGTCATCTTTTTCTTTCTGAAGCTTTGATAGACATATCATTATCATACCCTGTTTGATATTATTGTGACTGTGGCCGTTTTCGGATAGCCCCTCCTCCCCCCTTGCTGGGTAGGTGGGATGAGTGTGCATCCATGCAAACAACACGGGCGGGGGTGCACGTGCACTGCTGTGCAACACCTACCTCCATCCATCACCCACCCACGGAGCCATCCAGCAAACCGGAAGCGGCTCCATTGGTGGAGGTGGGTGTGTGCCCATGGAAAAGGCCGCACACGCACCTCCACTTACTGCTGGTGCACACCCATCCGCCCCACCCACTGCATCCATGCAAAAATGTCCTGTGTCACTTTCCTTAAATGTACTGAGCACGAACTGTTGAAGCCCATGCAACAAATCACCAAAAGTATTAATACCTGCTCTTGATTTCATTTTATGTAGGCATGCCATATGATCTATGAAAGTTCTCATAGTGCATCTTTCTGACAAAGTTTTTCATAAAGGTATCAAGTTCTACTATGTTTATTAGGTCCCTTGCCATTTTTAGACAGTGACCCGTCAACCCGAGAAGCCTGCAGGGAGAACATCTGAAACTGACCACCTACCTGCTTGTAGCTGCTGCGGGGGGGCTCTGGAGCTCCGCTCGCCTTGCTGCCACCGCCGCCGCTGCCGCCGCTGAGTCCCGCTGCTGGGGCCGCCGCTGCCGCTTCTCGTCCCCGCCAGACACCTGCGGGGAGAAGAACAGACAACAGCAAGGTTGGGGGCTGGGGGGGGAACGCAGAGGGCAGCCACGTGGGCTGTCCTATCCCCTCCCCCCCCACCCGGAAGTAGCGGGGGCATGAAGCCCCAGGGACAGCGGCGGAGCCGCAGGCCGCGGCCGCAGGCTCGCGGCCGAAGGGCCACGGCCAAAGGGCGCGGCACTCTTGGGGCACTTTGGGGGGCTTCAGGGGGGGTAGGGGGGGTATTGCGTGCTCTGTTGTGGGCTCTTGTTTATTTTTCAGGGCTAGGGTGGTAGGGTGGGGGTTGTTGATAGGGGGGTTAAAAGGGGGGTGGACCCAGGGACGTCCCCTGGTGAGAGCAGGGGAAGTGCCGGGAGGTTTGGGGGGGAGGGGGTGGCTCGGTCTCCCAGTGAGAGGGGGAGACCGAGGGGGTGTTGGGGGGTATGGCCTGCCCCGGCCTCTGGTGGGAGCAGAATGGCCGGGGGGGCGGGGGGAAGGGTTATGGGGGGGAGGGGGGGAGGGAGGGCCGGGGGGCAAACAGCCAGGTCTGAAGGGCCGGGATTGGGTGGACGGAGGGGAGGGCATGGCCATTGGGGTCGTGATGGGGCGCGGACGGTATGGTCCATGGGGTGGGAAGGCACGGGCCCCTAGGGGTCCACGGTGCCTGAGGGAGGTGGAGGTCATCACCCCCCCACTAAGGGGGAGGGAGGTGCCGGGTCCAGGGTCCGCACGTGGGGGGCTGGTGCTGATGAATGCGAGGTCCGTTGTTAACAAGGCCCCAATTATCCATGATTTGATCTTGGATGGGGCCGTGGACCTCGCATGCATCACGGAGACCTGGCTGGATGATCTGGCCGGTCCAACTTTGGCGGATCTGGTTCCAGCTGGGTATGCCGTGCAGCATCAGCCCCGCATGGGCGGCCGGGGAGGAGGCGTAGCTATTGTTTTTAGGGAAGACTGGCCTGTTAGGAGGTATCCAGTGCCGGAGATTGTGGGTGTAGAGGCTCTGCACGTGGTGATCGATTTGGCTGGGGGCAAGCTAGGGGTGCTGCTGGTGTACCGGGCCCCTTCATGCCCGGCGGCATCCCTTACCGCTCTAGCGGAGCTGGCCTCGGAGGTGGTGTTGGGCTCCCCCAGGACTTTGGTTCTGGGGGACTTCAACGTCCACGCCGATGCCGGCCTTGTTGGGGCGGAGCGGGAGTTCATGGCCGCCATGGCAACTATGAACTTGTCCCAGGAGGTGATCTGCCCGACCCACGTGGGGGGACATACCCTCGACCTGATCTTCGGCTCTGGCCTTGAGGCGGGGGGTCCGGTTGTGGGGGAGGTGACAGCGGTGCCCTTGTCGTGGACGGACCATTACCTCCTTCAGGCCGGTCTTTTAGCGCGCCCCCTCCAGAAGGGGAAGGGACCAGTTAGGATGGTCCGCCCTCGGAGGCTGATGGAACCCCAGCGGTTCCAGGAGGTCCTGAGGGAGCTTACCCTGGATGTGGACGGTCACTCTGTGGATGAGCTGGTCCGGCATTGGAACATCTTGCTGGAGGAGGCCATTGACAGGGTGGCTCCGAGGCGCCTTCTGCCTCGGTCTCGTCACCGCAGGACCCCTTGGTTTACTGAGGGGCTGCGGTGTATGAAGCGTGTGGGCAGGAGGCTAGAGCGACGCTGGCGTCGGACTCGGTCTGTCTCCGATCGTCTTCTCCATAGGGCCCATTTGCGGTCCTATGTGGAGGCTGTGAGGACGGCGAGGAAGGAATTCCTCGCCGTCCTCATAGCGTCTGCGAAGTCGCGTCCAGCGGAGCTGTTTCGGGTGGTGCGGGGGCTGGTTAGTCCGGCCTCCCTCCGCCTGGATGGGGACTTGTCCCGGGCCCGCTGTGAGGAGTTTGTCATCTACTTCGCAGACAAGATTGCTCGGATTCAGGCCGATTTCGACGCTGGGTTGATAGCAGTAGGGGAAGAGCGCGGGGGGGCGGAGGGTCCGTCTGGTCCATCTTTATGGGGCGAGTTTCAGGAAGTGACGCCTGCCGATGTGGTGGATGTCCTGGGGTCTGTGAGGGCCACGTGTTGTCAACTAGATCCATGCCCGTCCTGGTTAATAAAAGCTTCCGGGGAGACGTTGGGGACGGTGCTGGCGAGGGTGGTGAATGCGTCCCTTCGGCAGGGGAGGTTGTCGCCTTGCTTAAAAGAGGCTGTGGTGCGCCCCCTGCTGAAAAAACCATCGTTGGACGTAGACGCGCTCGCCAGCTACCGACCTGTCTCTAACCTTCCCTTTTTAGGGAAGGTTATTGAGCGGGCAGTGGCGCTCCAGCTCCAGGGTCATCTAGATAATATCGGGCTCCTTGACCCTTTTCAATCTGGGTTCCGCCCCGGCTATGGCACCGAGACGGCGTTGGTGGCCTTGGTGGACGACCTCCGCCGGGAGATGGATGCGGGATGTTCGACATTTCTCATCCTGCTCGATCTCTCGGCCGCTTTTGACACCGTGGACCATGGGCTGCTGTTGAGACGACTGCGTGACCGGGGGGGTCTGGACGGGACTGTTCTTGAATGGTTCCGTTCATTCCTCTCGGGGAGGAGCCAACGGGTGGTGTTGGGGGAAGAAACATCGAGCCCCCGCGCCTTACCGTGTGGCGTTCCGCAGGGATCGATCTTGTCTCCATTATTATTTAACATCTATATGCAGCCCTTGGGGGAGGTCGTGAGAGGGTTCGGGGTGCGATGTCACCAGTATGCTGATGATACTCAGCTGTACCTCTCGTTTTCTACCGACCCAGACCCTGCTGTCTCGGTGCTATCCCAATGTTTGGAGGCCGTGGCGGATTGGATGCGGCGGAGCAGACTGAAGCTCAACCCAGATAAGACGGAGGTGATGGTGGTGGGGAGGGCGAAGGGGGTGGTGGCCCCCCTGGTTGGGGGGGTTTGCCCCCCTGTAGCTCAGCAGGTCCGGAGTCTGGGGGTCATATTGGACGCAGACCTGCGGCTGGAGCGGCAGGTGGAGGCAGTCGCTAAGGCTGCCTTCCGCCAGCTTTATCTGGTACGTAGGCTGCGTCCGTATGTCTCTGGCCCGGACCTGGCCTCCCTCATCCATGCCTTCGTCACCTCGCGGCTCGACTACTGTAACGCGCTCTACGTGGGGCTTCCCTTGTTCTTGGCCCGGAGGCTGCAGCTGGTGCAGAATGCGGCGGCCCGTCTTCTTACGGGGACGGGTCGCCGGGAGCACATTACACCGGTGCTCCGAGCGCTGCACTGGCTGCCGATAGTGTGCCGGGCCAAGTTCAAGGTCCTAGTAATGATCTATAAAGCCCTATACGGCCTTGGCCCCTCTTACCTTAGGGACCGCCTCGCCCTTCGCGCCCCGGAACGACTCCTGCGGTCTGCCGGGGGTGCCCTCCTGGAGGTCCCCCGTGTTAAGCGGGGGGCCACGATGGAGCGGGCATTCTCGGTGGTAGGGCCGCGGCTGTGGAACTCCCTTCCGGAGGAAGCTCGCCTGGCCCCAAGCCTTTTGACATTTCGGCGGAACTGTAAGACCTGGCTGTTTGCCCAGGCCTTCGGGAGGGAGGGTGGGGGTGATTTTAAGCCCCCGCCCATTTATTTATTTGTTTTTCTAGCCCTGTTTTATATGATGTATTTTATATTTATATTTTGAAGTAAATTTTAATATTTTATTATTGTTGTTAGTCGCCCCGAGCTGCACTGCAGGAGGGGGCGGGATATAAATCTGTAAAAAATAAAATAAACATTAGCTATGGTCAAAGGTCGACTGGACAGTTCATACTGAAAGAATGGCCCTTTTTACACGGATGGCACCCACACATGAACACCCAGAAATCTGGGTCTTCATGCATGGGTGAGTCTCGTGTAAACTGCAGGTGGGCGGGTGAAGGTGTGTGTGTGCGTGCTCCTGCGTGCACACATGCACACCCACCTCCACCCATCCTCCATGCATGGAAAAACCGGTGGTTACTCCGTGCATGTTGATGGGAGGAGGTGGGTGTAGATGGGTGTGCATCCATCTACACCCACCACACACAGACTGTGGCACACACCAACCCCACAGAGCAAATGTCTTGAAGTCTATCTTTCTTTTGATATCACCAAAAGCCTGGAAATGAGTGGTCTATCTGAATGTGTGGATTTTTAACTTGTCTTTGCTTCTGACTTTGAGTGATTTATGGATGTAAATCTAGGTTGATTCATCCTTTTGATGGGGTCACTTAATGGGACTGCAGCAGTACTGAGCTGTACTTCAACTAAGTCCAGTAAGTTCCTGTGGAACTCCCTCCCGGCAGAGACCTGGGTGGCCCTGGACCTCTCCTCTTTTCAATGTCAATGCAAGACCTGGCTGGTCCGCCAGGTCTTTGGCGAAGGAGATAGGGGAGGGTGGGTTTTTATTTTTATGGAGGACGGTAAGGGTGGGGTATTTTTTTCCTCCCTTCTCTTTTCCCGGGGGTGTGTGTGTGCTTCCCCCCTTTTAGATGTTTTACATTTGTGGTTTGTGTATTTTTATATATTGTAAGCCACCCCACGCTGCCTTTAGCAGGAGGGGCGGGATATCAAATGTTTTAATAAAAAAATAAAAATAAGGCAGCATTGCCACATTCTTTTGCAGACAGTAGAGCAGTTGTGACATCCAGTGGGACAACAAGTCCTGTAGCTATATTCACAATTGGTTCAGGTTGATCTCTTAAGTCTTCAGATGCATCTATAGCAAAAAGGATTTCCAAAGTGATCCAAGAGTATGCTAACAATCCTCATGACATCATTAATGTCTTTCTTGATACCTTGCTGTTGAAGATCAGAATTGTCCAGACCACACATGTACTTGAAAGTTTCTCATAATGGCACTCTTTCATGTACTGTGAGGTACCATTTCATTGTTGCTGTCTCTTTCCTGCTTATCCCTAATATCCCCTTCTGTTGTGACTTGGAATCTCTTGCAACAGCTTGTTCTAGGCCTAATTCAGACCAGACGCTATTGAAACAGGATGTTGTTGATCTCGTGTCTTCTGTTAATGAACTGCTCATGCACTGTTGGAGCAGTCTTCGGGAGAAGAAACATTTCTGATAGATAAACAGGACCCCACCAAGCATAGTTCTGTCTAACATATATGAAGGCATAGAAAGGCATTTCAGAAAAGCACTGAAGAGGTTCATTCCAATTTTGAAGTTTCTCAGCTGCGATATAATCTAGAGCAACTTCCACCCCTGTAATGTATTGGTCCCATAAGTGAAAAGTTGATCGTTGTTGTTGCCCTTGCTTAAAGATTTTGAAGCATTTATTATCCAGATTTTTCAGCATTCCTTCAAGATCTTTGTATGCAAGAGTAAAAATTTTACTAAATGTCCTCAGCCATGTTTCCTTTTGATGAAATATTTGTTTGATGAAGATGTTTACATTTCAGTTCTTTCTTTAGAACCTTGCTTACTTACACATTTTTTTGAATATCTCAAAAACTATAATAGAGACATGATAAACTGTCTTATGGGAAGCTAAATTTGCTACATTTACAGTCCTATACTCTTTTTAGACAGAATGCGCTGTTTTGGAGTTGTGAAAATTCCCGATACTTCAACCCCCCAATTCCCCTTCAGAGATGGCCGATACATCTACTACCGACCATGAGTGGAGTTCCACAACGTACATTTTCTGAAAGCTCATGATCTGAACTATCATCAAACCTTCTCTAACAAAAGGGTGCAACAGAACTTCCCCCCCATCTTTTGGCCACTAGTCTAGCTCACTCTTCTAATTTATCTTCAACCCTTAAAGGGCTCTGAAGCAAATATCCCGCTCTCATTAGGGGCATTATCCAGTTCAAAACATATTACTATTATCAGATTTCCCATTTTTAAGGATTTTCTCTTGGAATATTAGTGGACTAAAGTCTAAATTTGTTGATCCAGATTTTATTTCCTTTATAAGGTTTTATGATATTTTATTTCAGGAAACCTGGCTTGTATCAGATGATATAATTTCATTACCTGGCTTTATTTATAGCAGGGGTGGGGAGAGGAGCATCAAATTATGTCTGACACACTGGGGCCTAATAACCCTCAATATATATTCCTCGTATTTCTTCTTTTTACTCAGAGAACATTTGGCACTCCTTGAATGTGCCTTGGATTTTCTAATTTTGTCTTTTGGATTTTCTAATTATGTCTTTTCTTGTAGCATCCTTGATTTTAGCAGGAAATTTAAATCCTAGGATGGGCTTGAACAGAACTGTTTCTAGTGTCTATGAAGAATTGGGGAGTCTTTTTAAGATCCCAGACTAAGGACACCAATATTAATAATTTAGGACAAACTTTTATATATTCTTGAGAGTTTTGCTTTGATTGTTCTTAATGGTTGTTTTATTAATGATAGTGAAGGTTTCTTTATTTATTTATCTTCTGTTGGTAATAGTGAGAGTTATTTATTTTAAAATTTGATAACCCAACCCCTCCTGCCTAGGCAGCCCAGGGTGGCGTACAATATAAAAGAAAATGTAAACGTAACACAAGCAAATACAGTTCACACACATAGAACTCCAAATGGGTCATAACAGCCTCAATCCAACCCCAACCCTCCCACTACCCATTTCCCCCACCAAAAGCCTGGTGGTTGATACATGAAGGAGAGATCTGGGGACTGGCGAACCTCCCCCACGAGGAAGTTCCACAACCAAGAATGCACTCTCCAATATGCCCCCCCCCCCCCGGTCAAACATGGAGGACCTCAAAAAGGGTGCTCCCAACCAGCCGCAGGGGCCATTCCAGAACCCAGGGAGTGAGACGGTCCCGTAGATAGGTGGGGGCCAGATCATGGCTTTATAGGTAAGCACTGACACCTTGAATTGGGCCCAGAAGATTATATGCAGCCAATGCAGCAGACGGTGCACCGGAGTTATGTGCTCCCGGCAGCCTGTCCCAGTAAGGAGGCAGGCTGCCACATTCTGCACCAGCTGCAGCCTCCGAACCGTCACCAGGGGTAGCCCCATGTAGAGCGCGTTACATAATCAAGCTTCGAGGTGAAGGCATGGACAATGGTGGCAAGGTCACAGTCGGAGATATGTGACTGTAACCATCGTACCAGATGGAATTTAAAAATGCACTCCTCAGCACAGCCACCACCTGGACATCCATGCAGAGGTGTGAGTTGAGGAGCATACTGCAAACCTAAGGGACCAAGGTAGGATGCACTCCATGATAGGGGCCACCACTCCTTCGGCCCACCCCACCAGCATCACCTCCATTTTGTTGAGATTCCGTTTCAGGCAGCTCACCCTCATCCAGTCCCCCACAGCTGCGTCTGCTGAAAATGAGAGGTAAAGTTGGGTGTCATCATGCCAAAATTACTATATAAAATGATAGTTCTTTCAGTGAAAATTCCAGAGAAGTTCTTCAAAGATGTGAATGAAAAATATGGATCTGGAAAAACAAAAGACCCAGAATCAATCATGTAGTATTAAAAATAATAATTAATAAAAACATCAACAGTTAAACACCTAGGGGGTATCAATATGTCTGACATAGCATCATATCACAGAGCAGCAACACTATATGGTGGTCAGATATTGGTTTCAGTCTTTAGGAGGGGTGAAATGGGTCAAAATTGACAAGGCTGTCTTGGGTGTGAAGAACTTCAAAGAGCAATTGGGTCCCACTTGCTGTAGAAAACAGAGATCGTGGAAGCCCACCTTTTTGCTGGATTAGCATGGCACCTCTGGGCTCGGTGTTGCTTAAAAATGGGCACCAATGGTAGTAGGTCAGAAAATTTACTGCCCAGTAAACTGGGATCTAGATCCTTGATTGCAGCCCTGAAACAGAAGGGAGTGGGGTTCTAGCTAGAGAACTATTCCAATGAGATAAATTCAAGCAGAAAGGACCTGGAGAAACTACTCCAGCCCCTGATTAATTTTTAGGACTACAACCAACTAGTCACTTTTATTTTTTTGACCCAATAAAAAAGCTGTTTTTCCAGAACATCCAAATTCCTAGAAGCAATTTTGCTATCCACAGCACGTAGCAGAGGGCTCTTGTCTCAAATATACTGAAATCAAAAAGACGCGGTTTGTTCCTAAAAAGTGAGAACATAAAAGTGGGAAAGACTTGAATATCACTCTGGCAAAAAAGGACCTAGCCAATACTGCTTGGATCTGCTGCAGCTGGATGATTGTGTCCCCTCCCCCCAGGTAAACTTAACTCCATAAGGCAGAGCAGCCCAGAGGGCAGCTCTCTCTGGGCGGCGACCGAAGGGCGAAGAGCCGTTGGCGGGCGGAGACAGCTACCAGCACAACTACAGGATCCATCCCAGCTCCCCCCTCTGTAACCAACCCACTAAGATGCCTGTCCTTATCTCACCCCCCCCCTTCTCCCCTTTCCCTCTACCCTGCTTTTCCCCCTACTTCTTTCCCCTCTCCTCCTGCCTCCCACTAAGCCTGTCATCTCTCCCAACTGCCCCCAC
>QEPC01010688.1:601231-613139 GCA_003113815.1 Sphenodon punctatus
GGCTGCAAGCCACGCACAGCACACTGACAGCCGGGTCCCTCCTGGGTCTGGCTGTTGTGCGCGGCTTGCAGCCCCGGCCCCACATCATGCTGGGAGAGACGGGAGACGGGACCTTTAAAAGAGACTGAGCCTGAGAGTGTAGCAGCGCTGGGGGCTTGTAGGGCACCGCCCCCAGCGCCAAAGCAAGGAGCCGCCGCTGTGTTGTCTACTCCTGTTGCCTTGACCTCCTCTCTGCCAACTTCTCCCTTGACCCCCTCCAATCCAGCTTCTGCCCCTTTCACTCCACTGAAACCGCTCTGGCTAAGATCACCAACGATCGTCTTGTGGCTAAATCTAACCGCCTTCACTCTATTCTTGTCCTTGATCTCTCTGCTGCCTTCGACACTGTTGACCACTCACTCCTGCTTGAATCACTTCACTCCCTGGGATTCCGGGACTCTGTCCTCGACTGGTTCTCCTCCTACCTTTCTGACCACTCCTTCAATGTATCTCTTCCTAACTCCTGTCGGGGTTCCCCAAAGCTCTGTCCTTGGCCCTCGCCGCTTTATCTACACCCATCCCTAGGCAAACTCATTGCCTCCCACAGTTTCCAATACCACCTATACGCTGACGACACTCAACTCTCTCTCCATTCCTTCCCTCTCCCCCTTGGTTCAAGCTCATCCCACCAACTGTCTCTCTGGATATCTCCGCCTGGATGTCTCAACGCCAACTCAAACTGAACTCCTTGTCTTCCCTCCCAATCCTTCCTCTCCCTCTTCCTTGTCAAATGCCATTGACAGGGTCTCCATCCTCCCTGTCCCCCAAACCCATAGCTTGGACTTCATCTTCAGCTTGCACCTTACCTTCAAACCCTACATTGACTGTGGCCAAGTCCTGCCGCTTCTCCCTCTGCAGGATTGCTAAGCTCCACCCTTTTCTGTCTGTCTCCTCTGCCAAAACTCTCATCAACGCCCTAGTCATCTCACGCCTCGACTATTGTAACCTCCTCGTTTTCACCTACAAAGCCCTTCACAACCTCGCTCCCCCCTACCTCTCTGCCCTGATCTCCCTCCGAACCCCTGTTCGAGCACTCCACTTGAAATATTAAGAGCATGTGGAGGATGACAGTTAGATTGCTCCAGTTTCTGGAATAGGCTGTTTCGATACAAATTAAACAAGGGGGCAAGCAGACATCCCTTATGAACCCCTTGCTGCTGGGAAGACTCTAGAAAACCAGCCCTGAAGACCTTATCTGACTTTAGCCCACATGTTATTGTAGTAAGCCATTACCTGTTTTAAAATAATATGGTCTATCCCCAGGCGGTCCAGTTTTTCCCAGAGCAACTTCGTATTCAAAGAACTAAAAGCTGCTGACAAATCAATGAATGCAAAGTAAAGCATAGAGTTATACGTTACATACTTGTGGCGGAGGTACTGAAGGGTAAGAGTGTGATCCAACATAGACAAGCCTTGTCTAAATCCTGCCCGAGCTTCATGCTAAATACCAGCATTCTCAACCCAGGTTGACAGATGGTACCACAAATGCCAAGCAAAAAGCTTAGCTGATAGACCTGTAGGCAGTCACCCTTTTTAAAGATGGGAACTATAGTGTTACCGCAAGAGTAGAGATAATGAGCCGAAAGAGAGCATGGGCAGCTGGGGCCAGAAGGGCCAGACAGTGAAAATTGTATGTTTCAGTTTAAAACCTTTTTCATAGTGAATAAACTGTTTTCCATTATATGTCCAGTAGTCTGTTAGTCCTTCCCAGCCACTGCTGCGAGACAATGGGTGCTAACAAATAGGACACTGACCCAGCTGGTCTGTGTCATTCCCCGCATGTTTGATCTAGTTCTGCCAGATGTGGGTCTGGTTCGGACCCCAGAGGGGGTGGCAGCTGGGCCAGAAACATGGGCCTGGAATGAAGTGGGCCCACAGTCCAGCCCCATGAGCCGCCCAGCCAGACCCGAGCTGGGTGGGCACATCTTTTTATGCACCCACCGGGTCCAGCATTGGTGGTCACCATGGATGCCTGTTATTGGCAGCCTGTCATGATGGGGGCAGGGGGGGAGATGCAGGGGTGGAGCTGGCCAGCCATGCAGCACTCCCAGCCCCCTCCCCTGCTGAGCAGGCTGCAGGGATGTCTGTTCCTGTCACCAGAGCTGCCCTGGCCAGGGGTAGCTCTCCTCACCCTCCAGGCAGGATGACGGTGAAGCCATCACGTTTGCCAGTACCCAATGGAGCAGCATTTAGTACAGAATGGGAGAGTGGGAAGGGGAATGAAACCGGTGTGGGGGTTTGGAGGTGTGTGGATGGAATGAATGGCGTGCGGGCGGGCGGGTGGGCCTGAAGGAACGAATAGACAGGGAAGGATCCCAGAGGAGGTGACGTGTTGCAATAAGACTGTCATCCATTCAAAGTGCTTGAGGCAACTCTGAAGATCTTCCATGGCACCCCACAGCAATCCGTAACCAGTGATGGGCGGGTGGTGCGCTATTATATTTGCCCCATCATTAGCAGATATCGGGGGGAAAGATAAAACCAATCACACACTGCAACAGCCACACACCAGTTTGTTATTCAGCTGCTCCTCTGCCAACTGTTGGTGGTGCATGCTACCTGGGGCAGGGCCCATTTCCACAGGACCTGTTCCCTTGAAAGAATAGGGCAAGGGACACCTCCAGTAATCCAGCCCTCCCCCCCAAAAAACCAAAAAAAACCACACACACACACACGCACGCACGCACGCACGCACGCACGCACAAAATCCCAGTTCCCTGCTTTGGAAGCAGAGATGATGCAGACTGATCGAGAATGACAGTCCCAAGCCCTGACCCCACCTAGCTTGTAGCAGTAGCAAGAAGGTGAAGATGCCTTAGAGCCATGGGGATTGGTCCTTAGCCAGGCACCGCAGTCATGCACTTTGTGCTGGAACAGGGATGCGTCCCCATATCTCAACAGCTCTTTCCTCCCATCCAGGCAGAGAGCTCTCCCCTCACAACAAAGACAGAATTACCCAGACCAGACCATCTTGTGTGGAGGGAAACTCAGACAGTCACAGAGCAACCTGCAAGAGAGACTTGGAAACAGGCTGCAGAGACCTCAGTGCAGTAGTGGCTGGTGCGTTCTGAGGCTGGTGAGGCAGTGGGCATGGCCAGTAGTGGGTGGGGCCAGCCCAAAGGTGGGAAGGGCCAATGGCAGGCAGAGCCAACCCCAAAATTGCATACTTACATAATCAATGGAATAGAACATGAACACATGCAAGGACCCCTGAATGTGTTTGATAGCAGGAGTACAACAGCTAGCCCAGATTACAGAAATGACCAATACCTTACTTAAGGTGCAATTCAAGCAACATTACAATATTGAAAGCGCACAGGAAGCTTAGGCCCCACCCAAAATGCACAGAAAATGCTGCAAGACTCAACTGGATTATGGGAAATCCTAAATGCTACAGCGAGTTTTACAGAGGGCAAAGAGGCATGCACAGTTCAGGAGAGGGCAGGAAGCATCCACCATGTGACATTCAAAGAAGGACACCAGAATACATGCAAAATGCAGGAAAACAGATTTATGTAGAATCCTAACATGCACACCATAAATGCTGCAATTGGTCCTTCCTATAAGCTGAAAGTTCCCAGATCAGTAAACAAGAGGGGAAAAAAATACATGGAAAAATCCTTAAGATCCCAGATTTGAAGCAGAGTGGGGACAAAATTCAAAGTGGCTATTTCCTCCTCCTCGCCCTCCGCGCCCTGGAGTGGCTCCTTCGGTCTGCCGGGGGTGCCTTCTTGGAGGTCCCCCGTGTTAAGCAGGGGGCCACAATGGAGAGGGCATTCTCGGTGGCCGGGCCGCGTCTCTAGAACTCCCTACCGGAGGAGGCCCGCCTGGCCCCAAGCCTATTAGTTTTTCGGCGGAAATGCAAGACCTGGTTGTTCGTCCGGGCCTTTGGGGAGGGGGTGGGTAGTTGAGTTTTAATTCCCCTATCTCAAGTAATTTATATCCCAGGCCCTGTTTATATGTCATTTTAATGTTTATATGGTATTTTAAGTGTTTGGATTGTTTTAAATTGTATTTATTGTTGGAAGCCGCCCCGAGCTGTGTTCAGGAGGGGTGGGGTAAACATTTAATAAATAAATAAATAAATAAATAAAACAATACTGTTACGGGGGGCGGGGACAGGGGAGGATACTTCACCATGTTCCACCACACACCTGGCACACCTTGCACCCCACAGGGTCTCTCTGGGTATAAATTATTATTATTTCCTTATATTTATATGCTGCCGCCCGCCCCCCATGCCTACGGCATCTCGGGGTGGCTCCCAACATAATATAAAACAATTTTTTAACATAAAAAGTCTACAACATCTTAATTAAAACAAATTTAACACACACACACCCCACAGAAATTAACACCCCCCCTCCCCTCCGAAGGCCTGGGCGAACAGCCAAGTCTTACAAATACATCAAAAGGCCAACAGGCCCGAGGCCAGGCGAGCCTCCTCCGGGAGGGAGTTCCACAACCGCGGCCCGGCCACCGAGAACGCCCTCTCCATTGTGGCCACCCGCCTTACAAGGGGGACATCCAGAAAGGTGTCCCCAGTGGACCGAAGGGATCGCTCTGAGGTGCAGAGGATGAGGCAGTCCCTGAAATATGAGGGGCCCAGACCGTGCAGGGCTTTGTAAATCAATACTAACACCTTGAATCTGGCTTGGTATGCTATAGGCAGCCAGTGCAGAGCGCGGAGCACCGTTGTTATGTGCTCACACCGCCCCGTCCCTGTCAGGAGATGGGCTGCCGCATTCTGCACTAGCTGCAGCCTCAGAACCAGAAACAAGGGAAGCCCCATGTAGAGCGTGTTGCAGTAGTCTAGCCTCGAGGTGATGAAGGCATGGACGAGAGTGGCCAGATCGGGCCCGGAGAGGTAAGGTCGAAGGGGTCCCCGGGGTGAGCACAGAGTGTGGGGGTACCCTGCGGTGCTGAAGCCCCATGACAGTACCTCCTATCAAGGCCCCTGTCGGAGACACCCCAACGGTCCCAGCTTCCAGGAATACCGGGCATGAAACCTCTGCACCAGGAGGGGTGTGTGGACCTGCGCCGCAGATTCCCAAGTCCTTTCTTCGGGTCCAAACCCCACCCAGTCGACAAGGTAGTGTAACCGGCCCCTATAGACCCAGGAATCCAGGAGCACTCGTACCTCATACTCAGACATGGGGTCGGGGGGGAGTGTCCTGCATGGGGTAAAGTGGGGCATGGGCTGCTTGAGCAGGAAGACGTGAAAGGTGGGATGGATTTTGAGATGCGGTAGGAGGTCAAGTTTGTAGGTCACCTTGTTGAGCTGCTTGTTGATGGGAAAGGGACCGATATACCTATGGTCGAGCTTCTGTGAGGGGCGTATGGACAGGTAATGCTGTCGATCCAACCAAACAAGATCTCCAGGGGTAAATGACAGGGCAGGGCAACGGTGTTGGTCACAGAGTTCTTATATCGTTGCCGGGACTTGATTAAGGTTTCCAGGGCCAGCACCTGTGTTCAGCGGATTTGGGCTACCAGAGCCCTGGCTGCGGGGATGTGGTTTGACGTAATCTCTGGGGTGGCTAGTGGAGGATGGAAACCGTACGTCACAAAAAACTGAGAGTTTCCTAAGGCCGCACTGGGGGGGGGGGGCGTTGTTATGGGTGAACTCTGCCATAGGGAGCCAGGTGTACCAATAATCTTGCAAATGATTGATGTAGCATCTCAGGTACTGTTGCAAGTCTTGGTTGGTCCTTTTGGTTTGCCCATTTGCTTGGGGGTGGTATGTGGTGGTAGGTGGGATCCGGACATTCAGGACCCTGAATAAGCTTCTCCAAAATTTTGAGGTAAATTGTGTTCCTCGATCTGAGACAATTTTCCTTGACGACGTGTCGGAGAAAAAGCAATGTCGTCTTGTGAGCCGTGGGAAGTCCTTTGCAGGCCACGAAGTGAGCCATTTTGGAAAAGACGTCGACGACCACTAACACGGTATTGTACCCCCGGGAGGGAGGTAGCTCCACGATGAAATCCAGTCCTAGCACTTGCCAAGGCCCCGTAGAAAGATGCCGGTGTTAGGATAGGCAGGGGAAGGGACCCAAGGAAGGAAGTCCACGGACACAGCAGTATATACCCCAATGCCCCACACTCCCAAAATTCACACACACCTGCTAACCCCCACTCGTAATGTTCTGGAGGACGACCCCTCAGGTTGTTAGATGGCCCTATATATCCCATTCGGGATGAGGCCTTATCATCACAGGGGTGAAGAGGCAACACACAGAGTGGAGTTCGCCCACCCACACCCACCACCACCAATCCCCCCCACCACTCTCTTCCACACCGTGCAAGGGTACCAACAGAAAGGTGGGGGTATAGTGAGGGAATCACAGGGGAGGTTTCCCAGGTACAGGGGATGGTACAAGCCTACAGGGAGAATGGGGAAGGGCTAGGATCCACAATGAAGACAAAAGGACACACTGGGAAAGGAAGTGGTTATACACCCGCAGGCTCACACCCACACTCACGCAGACACGGCACCCACACTCCTACTCACTACCACACGACCATGCAATCCAAGTCCAAATGCTCACCGTTCACTCCTACAGATGCCCACATGCTCTCTCACTCCCACACAGTCGTTCACAACAACAAGATTCCAAGCTTCACGATCAAGGGGGGGGGGCAGTCTCACAGCGCTGCTGATCTCCGACAGCATGTGAGTGCAAGTGACCCTAAGTAGTGGAAGCCCTGCCCTGCTTCGCCCGCAAGTGCACCAAGCGGCGCAACGTCGGCGTTCCCCCATCCGTCGGTGCGGGGGGCATGATTTCAGCGCCCGCTTGCCCCGCTGTCAATGCAGCTCCATTCCCCCTGGCCCCACCTCCCCCGGCCGCTGCACTGCAGCCCAGAAGTCCTCGCCAGAGCACCCTAAGACGCTGCCAACGGATCCCTACCCTTACAGTACCCACCCACCACCACCACCCCCCATGGTGGGGGAATGGACGAGGCTTGAGGGGATACCGGGCATGAAAAAAGCGGACCAATCGAGGGGCCTGGATCGCTGAAGCAGGTTCCCAAGAATGCTCGGACGGGGGGGTAGCCCTTCCAGTTGACAAAATAAGACAAGACCCCACGAGACCTGCGAGAATCAAGAATAGAATTTACTTCAAATTCAGTGGCCATGGTCCCAGTAGAGACTGGACCAGGGGGCGTGGGTCCCGGGAATAAGGGGGGGGCAATAGGGCTTCAACAGAGAGACATGAAAGACAGGGTGGATTTGAGTGGAGGCAGGTAAGGCTACCTGGTAGGTGACATGGTTAATTTGGCGAACAATAGAAAAGGGCCCCATAAAATCAGGCGTCAAGCTTGGCCGATGGGCGAGTCGACTGATAACGACGCCGATTTATCCATACCAGATCGCCAACCTGTAGGGGTGGTGCTGCCTGTTGGCATAGGTCAGCATTTTGTTTATACCTATGACGTGCCTCTTGCAGCGTCAATAATGCAGGACGGTGTACGTGCTGCAATTGGGCAAGGAAGGCACCTGCAGCGGGGACGGTCACAGCCGGAATCTCAGGAAACACTAACCGAGGGCGATACCCATAGGAAATAAAAAAGGGGGAGGACCCTATGGAAGCATTAGGGGAATTATTGTAGGCAAATTCAGCAAGAGGAAGGAGATCAACCCAATCATCTTGTAAGTAATCTATATAACAGCAGAGGTACTGCTCCAAAGTTTGATTTGTTCGTTCGGCCTGGCCATTCGTCTGGGGGTGATAAGCCGTAGAGGGCGCCAACTGAACCGCCAAAAGCAAGCAATAAACTGCGCCCCCCGATCTGACACAATAGTAGTGGGTAATCCATGCAATCGTACCACATTTTGTAGGAACAATTGCGCCGTCTGTACGGCGGAAGGCAATCCTGTGCATGGGATAAAATGTCCCATTTTGGTAAATTGGTCTACCACGACAAGGATGGTATTACACCCTTTTGACACGGGTAGTTCAACAATAAAATCCAAGTTGACCCTTTGCCATAGTTTTTGGGGCAAGGGGATCAACTGAAGCAGGCCTACCAGTCTTTTCTGTGGTACCTTGGTGCGACAACACACAGTACACCCATGAACATACGCTTCGGTGTCCCTTTCCATGGAGGACCACCAAAAATGTCATTTCAACAGCTGCAAGGTTCGTTTCTGTCCCGGGTGGCCTGCCATGGGAGCATCATGATGCGCCCATAATATTTGCTGTCGGGCAGCACAAGGGACACGAGGGTATTTTTGTGCAATGGGAGGTTTAAATAATTGTGTGTAGTATTAGTCTTGATAGCTTTGTTTTTTACTAACCGTTGGAATTGGGCAGCCGTAATACCTGCTGCTGCGAACCTTTTTGGCGGTAGGAGGAACTCTCCACGCAATGCAGCGTCAGGTGGGTCTTCATAACATCTCGATAGGGCGTCAGCCATTGTGCTCTGTCGTCCTGGTCGATATACTACCCTGAAGTTGAAACGGGCTAGAAAAAGCGCCTACCAGGCATGTTGACCATTCATAATTTGTGCGGTCTGTAGAACAAGATTTTGTGGTCAGTAATTATCTGTACTGGGTGCATAGCCCCTTCTAAGTAATGCCGCCAGTTTTCCAGAGCGGTCTTTATTGCTAGGAGTTCTCTATCCAAGACAGTGTAGTTACGCTCGGCAGGACTCAGTTGCCGTGAATAATAGGCACAAGGCAGACGCTTTGAAGTACCCATTCGTATTTGTGATAAAATGGCTCCAATGGCCACATTCGAAGCATCAGTTTCTACAACAAAAGGTAACGTAAAATCCGGGTGTTGCAGGACAGGGGCCTTTGTAAAGTTCATCTTAAGGCGTTCAAAGGCTTGCTGTTGGTCTACTCCCCATACGTAGAGCTGTCCCTTTTTAAGTAACTTGGTCAATGGGGCTGTCACCTTAGTATAGCTATCAATATATTGGCGGTAATAATTTGCGCTCCCTAGAAAGTGTTGTAATTGCTTCACCCCCTGCGGGGTTGGCCAATGTGTAATGGCACCCACCTTGGACAGTGCCATCTGGATCCCTTGGGGCAAAATTATAAACCCCAGGAACGGAACCGTAGTCTGGTGGAATACACACTTTTGTATCTTACAATACAACTGGTGGTGTTTTAGTCACGAGAGAACCTCACGTACATGCTTAACATGTTCTCTTTTAGTTTGCGAATATATAAGAATATCGTCTAAATAAGCTATTACGTATTGGTCTAGAATGTCTCGAAAAATATAATTGATAAAATACTGGAAAGCAGCAGGAGCATTAGCAAGTCTGTAGGGCTTTACTAGGTACTCAAAATGCCCATACCTGGTGCGGAAGGCTGTTTTCCACTCGTCCCCCTGTCTAATACGTAGCAAATTGTAGGCTCCCTGCAAATCTAATTTTGTAAAGATGGCAGCCCCCTGTAGACGATCCAACAATTCAGGGATTAAGGGCAACGGGTATCTGATTTTAATGGTAATGGCATTAAGGCCTCTATAATCTATACAGGGTCGTAGACCGCCATCCTTTTTTGGTACAAAAAATAGGGGAGCCCCCCCCCAGGGGAGGTGGAAGGGCAAATAAAGCCTTTAGCTAAATTCCCCTCGAAATAGTCTTTCAAGGTCTGTAGTTCTGGTCCCAAAAGGGCATAGATCCTACCATATGGCAGCGTTGATTCGGGTACGAGATCAATTGGACAGTCGTAGTCTTGGTGTGGGGGTAGCTGCAAGGCTTGTTGTTCTTTAAATGAGTCGTGTAAATCTTGATATTTGGATGGTAGCGATGGGAGGCTCTGTGAAGTGGTTGCTTCCAGTGTACGCAGGGTCCGCTCTTGGTCCAAAGGGATGACAGGTTCGGGTGCAAGAGGAAGAAGGAAAGGTTATATTTTTCCGTTTCCAATCTATAGAAAGATTATGAGCTATTAGCCATGGTATGCCCAGAACTATAGGAAAGGCCGGGGTACAAGCTACATCGAGTGTAAGCAGTTCACGGTGTTTCCCAATGGCCCCTAATAGTTCCTGGGTACAAGTAGTAACGGGCCCTGATGTCAAGGGGGAGCCATCGATGGCAAGGACCTGCTCGAGTCTTGCTTTTGACCTCAAGGGGATATGATGTTTTGGGGCCAAAAGCTGGTCAATTAAATTTCCTGATGCCCCTGAGTCTATAAGGGCTCTCACTACCACGGATTGTTTTGGCGAGATGGTAAGCGTGAGAGGCACCCGCAATTGTCCCAGAGGAGCTACTTTCACCCTTGTCTTTTCGGCGATTGTGATGCGGGCACCTTGTTGAGTTACCGGGACGACCCCCCGCTCGTCCCAGCCCTTCTCGTTTCCCTGTTTCCTTCGTGTGGGAGGCAGTGCTGGGCAAACTCTCACAAAATGGCCTGATTCCCCACAATAAAAACAGAGGTTTCTGGTTCTCCGCCGTTCCCGTTCGTGTGGGGCAAGGGAAGCCCCTATCTGCATGGGTTCAGGTTCGTCTACCTTGTTAGCCTTGCTTTTCCCCGTTAGTCACTGCTCCTCGCGGTACCCAAACTCGACCCCCTTCTTGCCGCCTTTCTTGGCATCTTTCCATAAGTTCTGGTCTATTTGACATGTAAGATTTACTAGTTCTCCCCACTTTTCAGGGATCGCAGTGAGGGATAATTGATCCTTAATGTCATCATTTAGCCCTCGACGGAACAGCACCTTCAACATGCTATCAGGCCAATTTACCTCTACTACCAATTGCTGAAAGTGTATTACATATTCAAGCAAAGGCCCTCGCCCTTGCTTGAGACACATAATAGCAGTCTCCGCATCTTTATCCCTATGGGGGTATTCGAATAGAAACTGGAATTCCTGTATAAATTTCTCAAAATCTTGCAACAAGGGGCTATTCTTTGTGAGAATGGGGGTAGCCCAGTCTAGCCAAGTCCCTCTAGCTGCCCTATCACAAATGCTACCTTAGTAGCAACCGTGACATTGGTTGTATCTTAAATACTAGCTTACATAATGCAAGGAATCCCTGAAACGGATGTCTATCCCCACTAGATTTATTAATAGGGGGTGTTAGGGTTCACAAGCCCATGACCCCCTTCCTTGACAGGGTTGGAAGGGGCTACTACCTCTACTACTGGAGGGGTACCTGCGGACCCTTCCTCTGCACCCCCCATTGCCGCTTGTTCCGGTTTCTCTTTGATGTTCTTGATTTCAAAGGCAAGTGCTTGAATGGCCTAGGTCATCTCATCTAAATGGGCTGCTATGTCCATGGTATGTGCCGGACATACTGTTAGGATAGGCAGGGGAAGGGACCCAAGGAAGGAAGCCCACGGACACAGCAGTATATACCCCAATGCCCCACACTCCCGAAATTCATGCACCCCCGTGAACCCCCACTCATGAGGTTCTGGAAGACGACCCCTCAGGTTGTTAGGTGGCCCTATATATCCCATTCGGAATGAGGCCTTATCATCACAGGGGTGGAGAGGCGATGCACTGAGAGTGGGGATTGCCCACCCACACCCACCACCACCAATCCCCACCACCACTCTCTTCCACACCGTGCAAGGGTACCAACAGAAAGGTGAGGGTATAGTGAGGGAATCACAGGGGAGGTTTCCCAGGTACAGGGGATGGTACAAGCCTACAGGGAGAATGGGGAAGGGTTAGGACCCACAACGAAGACAAGAGGACACACTGGGAAAGGAAGTGGTTATACACCCACAGGCTCTCACCCACACTCACGCAGACACGGCACCCACACTCCTACTCACTACCACACGACCATGCAATCCAAGTCCAAACACACTGTTCACTCTTACCGACGCCCACACGCTCTCTCACTCCCACACAGTCGTTCACAACAACAAGATTCCAAGCTTCACGATCAAGGGGGGGGGGGGGGG
>QEPC01010688.1:639780-661252 GCA_003113815.1 Sphenodon punctatus
GATACTCCCCCAATTGCTGGAGGGGATGTGGGGAGAGAGGCACATACATACATTGCTGGTGGGGCTGCCCAAAGGTGGAAACCTTTTGGAAGAAAATCTGGGGTATAATAAATGAACAGTTGAAGGTAAATCTTCCGTTTCAGCCTGAGATTGCACTACTAGGAATCTACCCCCCAAACATCTTGAAGGTTTCACAAATCAAACTATGTCAAAAACTATGTCTGGCAGCGATACATACCATAGCAAAAACATGGAAACACGCTAAAGGACTCACCAGATTGGCGTGGCTGCAAAGACTTTGGTATATGGTGTCAATGGAGTGTATAACAGCTAGCCTGGAAGATGAGTTAGACAAATTTTATGAAAAATGGTCTATTTGTTGGACAATTCTCACGAATCATATCAAAATGGACAAGTTCACGAATACAACGTGCTTGAAGGAAATATATTAAGGAGCCATTTGGGAAAGGGGGGGAAGGAAAGTGGGAGGTTGTTAAGGGGGGGGAGGGAGGAGTATAAATAGTAATGTGGAAAGTTGGGAGGTATCCACACAAGTAAAGATACTACAGTATCAATATAACAATGTAAGGTCCATTGGCCGTCCGAGTGCAGAAATGAAAAAGGACGGTGAAAAAAAGTTTTTGTTGTACATGAAATGTAATGTATGTTACTGTTGATACTAAAAAATAAAAAATATATTACAAAAAAAAAAAAGAATTACATTATGGAAGACTTCATTATCTTATTGACTGGCAGGGATTTGGCCCTGAGGAACGTTAATGGGAACCCGCCACACATATATCCGCCCTCCAGCTCCTCCGGCTTTTTCATCATTGGCACCCGGAGAAACCAGGCCCGGCAGGCCACCAGAGAGCAGGGGGCCCTCGAGGGGGGGTACTGTCAGCTTCCGCGGCCACTTCTCGGCCTGACAGCTGCATCTGGCGGCTGGAGACCCCGCCCCCAGTTCCCCGGAGGACGAAACAACGCACAGCATGGTGCTGCTGCCGCCGCCTGTGCCGCTGGCAGCCCCCGACACAGCACCAACAGCTGGACCCTTCCATGATGCAGTGGGGCCACGCCCCCCTGCGTCGCTCTGAGCACCTCCGGGCGCGTGTAGGGGCGGGGCTTGTCCCTTATCTGCCGCCCTTGCAGAGAGCTCTGTGCCGGTGAACAGAGCATATGCCTGGAGAAAGTATGGCCCCCTGCCTGACAGCTAAGTACCCTTGATCCAATACTTGATTGTGCTCTCCTTCTTGTGTTTTCCTCGTGCTCCTTGGTCCCTTCCCTTATCCCCCCTGTGGCTCTGATTGAGCGCTAGTGTGTCTGAAATTCCATTGTGTTTGTGGCGTGAGAGTGTACCCATCCCCCTCCATACCCAGAGAGTGAGAGTGCTGAGAGAGGGCCTTCGGGCCCGGGTGACTCCTCCTTCCCCTCCCGGGTTGTCCTCCTACCTTCAACTCCACAGCGTGAGAGCCCTGGGTCACGCTTCTCTGCCCCTCCTGGGTTCCTTATCCCTGTCTCCCCTCACCATCCCCACAGCGTTTCCCTCCCTAGTTTGGTGTGAAAGGGACTGTTGTGTGGAACCCCTTCCTGATAACTGCTCTGTGCCCTATGATGATAGGGGCCTAAGTTCCTGGTGTGAGAGCACGCGGAACGGCCCACATACTATCCTGACGGGCTTCCAGGACCCTCGTTTAGTCATACAGAGCCTCCTGTCTGAGTTGGGCGTGTGTGGGCACAGGATTCCCTTTCCCCCTTCTTCCTTGACCCCACTGACAGGCCCCCACGTCTCCCAGCAGGCTTTTACCAGCCAGGATGGGCAAGGATCTAATTCACAACTGGCTACCCTCCACCCCAAGCACCTCCTCCACATTGGTTGAATACTGATTGAAACTGATCCAAATAAACAGGACAAGACTGGGCTTCCATAACCCTGGACTCTGACTGCAGATAAAATGGCAGCACCCAAGTCGAGTCCCAAAAATCCCCAATCCAATGGCTTAGTGGGAAATGGGGTCAAAATTGTAAAGAGACTGATGAAAAAAGCCACAAACTCTGGTTCAGAACCATACCTGGCAATGTTAAATTATCGGGCTACTCGAATGGGTCAAGGCAAGACCCCAGCAGAATTGCTGTTCAATATAAATATTAGGAGCAGACTCTTGTGGCTGGAGGATGACTCAAGCAGCCCAAAAGGTCCAAACTTACAAACAAAGGCCCTTTTTACACGAGACTCTCCCACACATGGACACCCATCATCCACACGGGGGAGCGTCCCATGTAAACGTAGTGGTGTGTGGGTGCACACTCCTGCGACCCACCCATCCACCATGCATGGAGCAACCATTGAAAATGCAGGTTCCTCCAGGCATGAGGATGCTTGAGGATAGGTGTGCACCCATCTGCACCCGCACCCCTGCGCCACTCCCATGGTGGTGCACACACAGACCACCCCACCCCCCAGCAGCAGGGCCATAGAGAGAGTACAAAACAAAAGCACTATTATGATGAAGGGTCTAGTGCACTGCCATCCTTGAGACCCAAAGAAATTGTACTTGTTCACGATGGTAGCAGATGGTCTGAGAGGGCTGTTGTTAACAGGGTAGTTGCTCCCAGATCAAATGAAGTACAAACCACTGATGGACAGACTTTGAGATGCAACAGATGACACTTGCAGCAGGTCCTGAAAGAAGAGGCAGATAACGCCGATGCCGAACGTCCACGCCGATGCCGGCCTTGTTGGGGCGGAGCGGGAGTTCATGGCCACCATGGCAACTATGAACTTGTCCCAGGAGGTGATCTGCCCGACCCACGTGGGGGGACATACCCTCGTCCTGATCTTCGGCTCTGGCCTTGAGGCGGGGGGTCCGGTTGTGGGGGAGGTGACAGCGGTGCCCTTGTCGTGGACGGACCATTACCTCCTTCAGGCCGGTCTTTTAGCGCGCCCCCTCCAGAAGGGGAAGGGACCAGTTAGGATGGTCCGCCCTCGGAGGCTGATGGAACCCCAGCGGTTCCAGGAGGTCCTGAGGGAGCTTACCCTGGATGTGGACGGTCACTCTGTGGATGAGCTGGTCCGGCATTGGAACATCTTGCTGGAGGAGGCCATTGACAGGGTGGCTCCGAGGCGCCTTCTGCCTCGGTCTCGTCACCGCAGGACCCCTTGGTTTACTGAGGGGCTGCGGTGTATGAAGCGTGTGGGCAGGAGGCTAGAGCGACGCTGGCGTCGGACTCGGTCTGTCTCCGATCGTCTTCTCCATAGGGCCCATTTGCGGTCCTATGTGGAGGCTGTGAGGACGGCGAGGAAGGAATTCCTCGCCGTCCTCATAGCGTCTGCGAAGTCGCGTCCAGCGGAGCTGTTTCGGGTGGTGCGGGGGCTGGTTAGTCCGGCCTCCCTCCGCCTGGATGGGGACTTGTCCCGGGCCCGCTGTGAGGAGTTTGTCATCTACTTCGCAGACAAGATTGCTCGGATTCAGGCCGATTTCGACGCTGGGTTGATAGCAGTAGGGGAAGAGCGCGGGGGGGCGGAGGGTCCGTCTGGTCCATCTTTATGGGGTGAGTTTCAGGAAGTGACGCCGGCCGATGTGGTGGATGTCCTGGGGTCTGTGAGGGCCACGTGTTGTCAACTAGATCCATGCCCGTCCTGGTTAATAAAAGCTTCCGGGGAGACGTTGGGGACGGTGCTGGCGAGGGTGGTGAATGCGTCCCTTCGGCAGGGGAGGTTGTCGCCTTGCTTAAAAGAGGCTGTGGTGCGCCCCCTGCTGAAAAAACCATCGTTGGACGTAGACGCGCTCGCCAGCTACCGACCTGTCTCTAACCTTCCCTTTTTAGGGAAGGTTATTGAGCGGGCAGTGGCGCTCCAGCTCCAGGGTCATCTAGATAATATCGGGCTCCTTGACCCTTTTCAATCTGGGTTCCGCCCCGGCTATGGCACCGAGACGGCGTTGGTGGCCTTGGTGGACGACCTCCGCCGGGAGATGGATGCGGGATGTTCGACATTTCTCATCCTGCTCGATCTCTCGGCCGCTTTTGACACCGTGGACCATGGGCTGCTGTTGAGACGACTGCGTGACCGGGGGGGTCTGGACGGGACTGTTCTTGAATGGTTCCGTTCATTCCTCTCGGGGAGGAGCCAGCGGGTGGTGTTGGGGGAGGAAACATCGAGCCCCCGCGCCTTACCGTGTGGCGTTCCGCAGGGATCGATCTTGTCTCCATTATTATTTAACATCTATATGCAGCCCTTGGGGGAGGTCGTGAGAGGGTTCGGGGTGCGATGTCACCAGTATGCTGATGATACTCAGCTGTACCTCTCGTTTTCTACCGACCCAGACCCTGCTGTCTCGGTGCTATCCCAATGTTTGGAGGCCGTGGCGGATTGGATGCGGCGGAGCAGACTGAAGCTCAACCCAGATAAGACGGAGGTGATGGTGGTGGGGAGGGCGAAGGGGGTGGTGGCCCCCCTGGTTGGGGGGGTTTGCCCCCCTGTAGCTCAGCAGGTCCGGAGTCTGGGGGTCATATTGGACGCAGACCTGCGGCTGGAGCGGCAGGTGGAGGCAGTCGCTAAGGCTGCCTTCCGCCAGCTTTATCTGGTACGTAGGCTGCGTCCGTATGTCTCTGGCCCGGACCTGGCCTCCCTCATCCATGCCTTCGTCACCTCGCGGCTCGACTACTGTAACGCGCTCTACGTGGGGCTTCCCTTGTTCTTGGCCCGGAGGCTGCAGCTGGTGCAGAATGCGGCGGCCCGTCTTCTTACGGGGACGGGTCGCCGGGAGCACATTACACCGGTGCTCCGAGCGCTGCACTGGCTGCCGATAGTGTGCCGGGCCAAGTTCAAGGTCCTAGTAATGATCTATAAAGCCCTATACGGCCTTGGCCCCTCTTACCTTAGGGACCGCCTCGCCCTTCGCGCCCCGGAACGACTCCTGCGGTCTGCCGGGGGTGCCCTCCTGGAGGTCCCCCGTGTCAAGCGGGGGGCCACGATGGAGCGAGCATTCTCGGTGGTGGGACCGCGGCTGTGGAACTCCCTTCCGGAGGAAGCTCGCCTGGCCCCAAGCCTTTTAACATTTCGGCGGAACTGTAAGACCTGGCTGTTTGCTCAGGCCTTTGGGGGGGGAGGGTGGGGAGGGACGATTTTAGTCCCCCACCCATTTATTTATTATTTTATATGTCTAGCCCTGTTTTATATGTTATATTTTATATTTAATATTTGACAGTTTTAAAATGAATTTTAATGTTTTTACTGATTTATTGTTGGAAGCCGCCCCGAGCTGCGTTGCAGGAGGGGGCGGGGTATAAATTTGAAAAATAAAATAAATAAAAAATAAAGAGGAAGTAGAAGGAGCATCACAGCCAGAAAACCAACAAGAGACAACAACAGAGGAGCACACAAATAAGCAAATAATAGAGAACAGACTTGGCCAGCAGGGGAACTTCACAGATCCAGCAGAATCCAAATGGCACCTGATAAACTCACAGAACATTGTTAATAATGTAAATTTTTAAAGTTGATTGATAATTTCATGTAAGAAAAAGGAAGATGTAAAGATTATAGTTGTAGCTTAAGGTATGTTACTGTAACTTTAAGAGCTGGAGAGTTGGCATCACCTTTCCTAAGGTGAGAGGCCATACCAGGGGGTGGAGCCAGAACTGGAGAAGTGGGACCCCAGCTATCAGGCCTTCTCAGGGTTGCTCCCCACAATTATGTTAGTGTTGGTTCTTTAATAAAGCTCTATTACTTTTATGCCTCTGGAGTCTTTGTGCCTAAGGAGAACTCATCTAAACATGACAGTCCTGGAGGCACTCAGCTGTCGGTTGAAGCGAACCTGTTCTGGGGTGCGGGCCATGGGATAGGCCTTAATGAGCTACCACATCAGGGGGTATGCTGGGTCCCCCAGGATGAACAACTTCATGGGTTCTCCCTCGATGTTGGTGATTGTGTTGGGCCCAGAATCTTCCCTGTACATTCTGGCAAAAAATGGGAACTGCCGCAGAATGCGGGCATCATAGCTCAGCCGGAAAACATATCCATGAACCGGCCACAGTCATTCACAACCACCTGCAGGACCACAGAATGGTAGATCAACCAGTTGATGTACTTGTCACGGCTGGGTGTGTGTGGCCCCCAGATGCATGGACTTCCATTGGAACTGCACTATGGACTGCCAGTGTGATTGCTGTGGGAGGAGCAGAGTTCCCCACCCCCACCCAGCTGCCATGACCCCATTGGAACTGTGCCTCAACAGACTACCAGTGTGAGGGATCTGTGACCCAGGGTGTTGAGGGTGTCTGGAAGGGACTGAACTTGGCAGCCTGCTAGGGGGACTGGTTGTTTTGGGCTGCATGCGTCTGCTTTCATGTGTCTCCCTTCTGCTTTCCCCTTTTCTTCCTGTGCTCACCATGAGGTGTGTGCTTTGTTCCCTGCAACCGGATTCTGGTGGGTAGAGACTGGTTCTCACTGTGGCTGGCTGGCACCTCTCTGTGCCAGCATGGTTGCCAGGGGCTGGCTTCCCAACCTCCTGGACTACTATGGAGGGCTGGTGGATATGGCTGCTGTGGCTTCTTTTGCCCACAGTTCACCATGTCTGTACATCATGGTCGAAGGCGGGGGGCTTGGAATGGGGTGGGGCCAGGGCCAGCCGCCTGCATGTTTGTTTTGTTCCTCTGCCCTGCCCAGAACGTGTGGCTGGTGGGACGGCTCTCTAACCACCAGGGGTCGCAGGCATGTTTGTTCTATGCCCTTTATGACCCGGGGAATGGTGGATGCCATTTTTGCCGCCGTTACATCTGTTTTACCCAGTGTTGCATCTAAAAGTAGTGTGGAGGAGAGTATAAGTTTGGGTCATGTGGTTAGGTTCATACAGTAATTATCCTGAGCTGGATTGTTGAAGGTTGGGGACAGCTGAGGGGCAACATAGCAGCTCCTTCTCCTGCTTTGAAACTGACCAGGCAGCCCTGGGCTGCAAGACAAAACTCCCCACTCTGAAACTGACCAGCCAGTTCCATGCAAGTCCTTCCTTCAGCACAGAGCATGAAATGAGCCAGGCTGTGCTTTGAAAAGCACAGCGGCTGTGTGGGTGATCACAATGCGTCCCTACAGATGGCTGGGGAGTGGACTTGGAGCTTGGTGAGACCTGAGCTCTGCCACGGCACTGCCTCTTCAGTATTAGCTGCCAGCAGCAGCTGCCACCAGCTGTGAAAGAATTCACCCAGGATCCATGCTGGAGTGAATATTCCATTATATTGGAATATTATTGGTAAGGTACTCTCTGTTTAGAATATGGTAGAAAGGGCCCTCATTGCTTTGACGAGTCCGGAACTCTTGCTTAGAATAATCATTTGGACCCCCCTAAAAAAGAGGGTTGGAGGGGTTTTAGCTCTACTAGGTTTCTATGGAGACTATGCTGTTACTCCTCCATTTTGTGTGCCTATTTTCACAGGTAGTTCCCCTTCAATCAGAAATGTTTTTGTAAAATGCAGGATTTTGATATGGTGTCACGGAGAAACATGGGGTCACACACGTGTAACACGGGACTACATGTTTGGTAAATGTGTGGTGCCAAGGGTTTCACTAGGATGTAATGTTACTATACATGTACACTATGTAAGGTCAAAGGTTCCACATGTTTGTAATGTTAACTCTGAGAACTGTAGAACTCAAATTAGGCCTCTCACACGTCACCAGTCTACAGGAACTACGAGATATAACAGAAAGTGTATTCAAA
Organism: Sphenodon punctatus; assembly: GCA_003113815.1. Taxonomy (NCBI): domain Eukaryota; kingdom Metazoa; phylum Chordata; class Lepidosauria; order Sphenodontia; family Sphenodontidae; genus Sphenodon; species Sphenodon punctatus. The sequence goes on from QEPC01010688.1 coordinate 647,499, forward strand.
GCATCTGGCTTGCTAGACAGCCTGTGGAGATGTTAATGAACTTCCATGTTTACCTGGGTTGGCTACGTGCCCTGAACCACGATCCCCAAGGCGGGAAATCCGAGACAAAGGAGCCTAAATTCCTATTTAAATGGGAGGAAGATACAAAGAAAGGACACACTTCTTGCAAAGGCCAGCTTGAGCATCTACATACAAAAGGCAACAGCTGGAAGCCATGAACTGAAAGGAAGGACTTTGCTTTCTAGCAACTCTAAGTCTGGAGACCCAGTCGCTTACATCAAGGACTGAGAAGAACTTATGGACCTTGCTAGGGGTAAGATGAATAACTTAGGAACTCAACCAGTATAAGTTAGGAATGCGTTATATTTACCTTTGATTTCTAGTTACCACTCTGTTTAACTATCTTGTTTATGTAAGCAATAAATTCACTTCTTATTTTATAAAGAAGTGGTCAGTGTCTAATATTGGAACACAAGTGAACTACAAGAGCCCTCAAGCTCTTGAGAACCCAGAGAGTAAAGAGTCTGTAAACGGGAAGGATCGGGCCCTTGTGTGACAAAGGAGTTTCATTGTGGCACATTTGAATTAGCCAGTGAGAGAAACTGATTAAAGAGAACTGTGCGCAAGGGAAACTGAGTCACTCAAACCTGGTAAAGTGGGGGTGCGGACTCCCAAACCCATGACATACGGCTCTACTCCACTCCTGAAGAAGTCGCCTGATGTTGCGATGAAACATTGAGGGATAAGAAGCTTGAATGTATGGATTTCTCCTGCCTTCGTTAGTACTTGTCGAGGGACTTTATAAGAAGTCTGAATATATTGATTTTTCCTGCTTTTGCTAACATTTATCATCACTAGAAAATGGAGTTTTTTCACCTTGAAATGAACTTTTAGTTTTCATTCTGTATAGGTAACCATCTGTGATTTGTATGTTTATATGTTGCCATCGCCGTTTGTCTCTTGTACAAATACGTCAGGTACATATTACTGTCACTGTGATCGTTTATAAAATTGGCTGTGTTTATAAATCTCTGATTCCTCTTTATATTTTGTAAATTTTGGACTTTAACTTAAATGGGAACTATTTTAGAGCAGTTTCTTCTTTGGGAGTTAATATTCCAGGTACAAACTGAACGGGGGGCAGAAGGGTAGTGAAATTCCCTGAGGCTGCACTACCCAGCTGGGCTGAACTCCCATCTGTATGCACAGGCTCAGCCTCCTCCCTGTGCTGCATGGAGCACTGGGCATGGGACCCTGCTGTACGCATGGAGCTCTGGTGCACACAGCTCTGCACTGTGCACACACTGGGTGCAGTGACTAGTTCACTGGGGTTGCCATAAACTTGGAACTAGCAAAGGAATTTTTAAAGGTATCACAGTGGCTGGTGTCCTGATGTGCTTGGATTTGAAACACTTGTCTTCCATTTGGTATCATGTGGATTGTGGAATACTGTTTTCTCCATTGCTGTACCTTAATTGGACTGGAGTCCCCTTGTATTCCTCAAAATAAATAGCATTCTTTTTATGGATTCAGGACTAATACTTGTGATCTTTGATTTTCTCTCCAGCAGTGGGAAGGGAGGAAGTAGCAGAGAATAAGAGCAAGATGCAAGAGGGAATGCTGGTGAGATGATCCTAGATGGGCGCTGTGATCTTCCCCCCAGCAGTGCACCTGCTTTGCTTGATCTCACTCTGTGGACAAACTTTAGTAATTGCATCTCATCTAATGGGGGGAGCCATGTCATCAACTTCAAAGGGGGCGAGGCCTTTTGAAAGTCGATGGAAGAACCTGCAGAGGTAGGGTGACCATATTTTTAAAAGGAAAACCAGGACACCCCCCTCTCCACCAGGGTCCTCGGCCCTACCCCTTCCCTCTGGAATCTCCCCCGCCCCTCACCCCCTGTACCTTACTGGCATCCGAAAGTAAGTATTGCTGCTGCTGCTGCTGAAGGCAGGCTTACTGTGTGTTCAAGGTGGGGGGAGGTGGCATTGTACAAGAATGTAGGTGAGTGATTTTTTTGTAAAAAAAATAATAATTCAACACTGCACGCAATATAGCAATGTCCACTGCTTGTGGAGCAGAACACCACAATTTTCACAATTCCATCTTCATTATTGCCACACACCCCCTTCAGTTTTGCTAATAAACCCAGCAAGGAGTTTTGCTAACAAACTCAGTAAGCATCACTGAGCTTTCCTTTAAGGAAAATAAGGGTAATTTCAGACGTGACGATGAAACCCGGTAAATCCCGCGGTGCGGCCAAAGAACCGTGAATGTCTGATCAGTGGCATCCAGATGTTCGCCACGGTCAATTACTCGGAGGGGGCCAAAGCCAACCACGCTTCTGGAGGTCGGGACGGAACCATCCCTGGAAGCATGGTGAAAGCGATTTCCACCTGAAACTGCCAAACGTAACGACTGAACACCAACCACCAGGCAGAATCATAACGAAAGATCCCCAGCCGTGGCGAGAGCACGCAGCATCGCTGCCAAGCAATGCGCAACACACAGACCAGGGAGGGAGATTTAAAGGGCACACAGCAGCAGGGGAACGTGGCGGGATGGAGGAAAATGGAAGGGAGAGGAGAGCGGAGGGCGAGCGAGGCAGGGGGGAGGAGGGGGAAGGAGGAGGAGCAGGAGGGGGCGGAGGGAGGAGGGAGCAGGGGGCGAGGAGCAGCAGGGTCGGGGGGGCAGGGGACGGGGGAGGGGAAGATAGGGCGGGCCAGGGAGCAGGAAGGGGGAGAGGAGGAGGGGGTAGGGCACAGGGGGCACTGTATGGACAATAAACATGAGATGTAGCTACGACAACAGCTTTATTGTCTGCTTCATGGTAACAGGAAGGGGACAGGGGATTGGATCAGCTGCGAGCCGACAGGTGGGACCTGCCATGGGGAGGCTCCCACACAACTGTGGGTGGGCACGTGTGCCGGGATGGCTGGTGATGTGACCCGCCTGTGCGGACGGGGTGGGGAGCCTGGGATCAGGGGTGGCCCGTGGCAGTCAAGTACAACAAAAAGGCAGCAAAATGTATACAATCCACACAATAATTTTTATATATGAGGTATACTATATGATAATACACAAAAAGAAACTCCAATACAATAAAAAAATGCAACAATGCCAGTAGTTTGGAACTCAAAAGAACCCCAACAATTGGCACATGTATAAACACTACTAAAAGGCAGTTAATACCGCTACTGTACTCATAACAAAGAGGCAAATGCGTTTCTGATGAAATCCTTCCTCAGTGCATAAATCCATAGACAAACAAACACTACAGGAGACTGCAGATACATACCACATAAATAAAATAAAATAAAGCGAGGACATGATCATATGCAATTTTACAACAGGAAAGGGAACATAATAGATATAGGGGTGCAAAACAGACACCAGGAAGGAAGAATGAAGAAGAGAATTGTTAGGCCCGTGGCAGCCCGCGGGGGCCCTAGGGCTAGCCTAGCGCGCACAGGCCTGGGGCTCACTAGCTATAAGCCTTGCCAGGGCAGGGCGGATCCGCTTAGCATAGCAGTATTCCCGAGGGTTCTCCGCGTTCACATAGAGCGGCACAGGTCCTGGTGGCCGCTGGAGCGCGGGGAATGCCAGGGCAGTCTCATGGGTCTCGCAGATGTTGTGCAGGACACAGCAGGCACTGATCATGAGGGCCGAGGTCTCCACAGCAAAGTCCAGGTGGCCAGCAAGGCACCTCCAGCGCTGCTTGAGGGCACCGAACCCTCCCAACCACGGTTCTGGAGGCGCACAGCCAGGAGTTGAACAGCACCTGCACAGGGTCCCTGGGGACCAGGTATGCTTTCATGAGCCAGTGGAGGAGTGGGTAGGCCAGATCCCCCAGGATGCAAGGGGGCATCAGCACCCCCTCGATCCTGCTCATCTCCATGTCTGCAAAGTCCCTCCGGTACATCCGGGCATAGAGGAGCGAGATGGAGAGGATCTGAGCATTGTGGCTGCGACTGGAGTGTCTGGTGAAGATGTCAGTGAACCCGCCCTGGTGGTCCACAACCACCTGGAGCTGCAAAGAATGGTACCCGTGCCTGTTGATGTACTCTCCAGCATTCCCACTGGGGGGCCGGAGGATCTCAATGTGGGTACCATCCACAGCCCGCAGACAGTTGGGGAACCCTCCAGCTCCGAAGCCTGCCACCACAGCCTCCTGGTCCACCAGCTGGATCACTCGGTCCAGTAGCACGGCCTCGCAGAAGTCCCAGAGGATGCCTGTGACGGTGCTCACTCTCACACCAAAGTGCTGAGGCATGGACCGGCAGGAATCCAGTGCTGCCAGTGCCCAGACTGCTATGGCCACGCACTGGACCACTGGTATGGGGGAACGTATGGGGGTGTGCAGCCACTCCAGCCAGGGCTCAATCAGCTCTGCGAGCCGCAATAAGGACCGCCTGTCCATGCGGAAGTGTGTCCTCCACGCTGCATCATCCCATCGTGCAAGGGCCCCGGCCCACCATTCCTGTGCCCAGTGCGTTACCCAGAGCCGCCTCTGCGTGGGCATGGCAAGCTGTACCGCACTCCCCATGGCCGCCCAGTGCCAGTTGTGTCGACCGCTGCCTCTCAGAGGACAGCTGAGTGGCGGCAGGCGAGGCGCAGGGCCCGTTGGTATGCCCCAGATGCCCGCAGGGCCCTGAGCCTGGCCTGGGAGTGACTGCATCCGTGGTAGGCCAGAGCGGTCCTTGCAAGGCACCCCCTGATGTGGACGGCCAGATGGAGCACCTCGGTGGCGAGCCGCAGGAGGCTTGTGTGCTGCTGGTGCCACTCCACGGTTAGGTCCAGGAACATGCAACATGGGGCCCTCAGCCCGTGTCCATGGTGGAGGGTGCCCGTGGTGCGATCCGGGGCCCAGCACTCCTGCCTGTGTCCTGGGCTCACCCCAACTTCATGCTCCACGTGCGCACCTGCCGGGCAGGCCCCAGCGCACGCTTGTTGGCCGCCCTCGCCCCACTGCCAGCTGGCCAGGGGCTGCTCAGCTGTGCCAGTGGGGCTGTCCCTGGGTTCTTCATGCCAGTTGCACTCACCTGCCGGCCGGTGTGTACCTACAGACGGCACACACACACCTCGGGTGCACCTGTGCTCCCGTCAGTGTGTTCCGCAGCGGGTTGCCTGTTGTCATCACCTCTCTGCTATCAGTGCTTGCTGGACATTCTGTGCACTCAGTTCCTGCAGCTGTGCTGGGTCCGCTCCCCACGCATCGCTCATTAGCTGTGCCCTGTTGCGGCCTGCAGCCTTATCGCGTGTCCTTGGTGCTTCCCTGGTTCCCTCCCCAGTCCACATGGGATCGTGGGGCCCCTCTTTTCTTGCTGCTCAGACCTTTTGCCCGCTGGGCCATGGCCAGCAGTGCTTCCCTGGGGCTCCCGTGACCCGGATCACCTGGCGCACCCCATAGCTGGACCTTCGGGGAGACCATGGCCCCATGTGACCTGTGGCGTTCCCTGGCCATTCAACTGCTCCTGTGCTGCCCGGATACCCTCTGTGGTGCCTATGCAAGCCTGAGTTCCAGCCTTCGCTACTTTGGCTATGAGGCGAGCGGTAGCTCATGCCAGCTCCATGCGGAGGCACTTGGCCTCCATCACTTTCCCGATGGGCACTTCTGGAGATGAGGTGCTCGCATGTGGCGTGGTCTGTGGCGGAGACCGTGTCCACCCTCTCGGTCTGTGGCCTGCCTGGGTTCACTACCTGTCTGGAGGAGGGGGGCCCTGCCCATTTCCTTCTTCTGCTGCATCCACAGGAGCCGTGGCTACCAGCAGTCTTGTGGGGCAGCGTATTACCACCTGTTTGGAGCTTGGGCACCTGCCATAGATCCCTGCTGCTGACTACATGTTGTCAGAGCCCACCGGACCAGAGCTGGCAGCGCTGGCTGCGGTGTGGTCCTATGCTGATGTTCAGGTGGGGCTCACCGGGGCGGATCTGTTTGAGGCCTACTACCTCATTGCCCACCAGATGGTAGGGCTGGGTTACCGCTGGGGCATGCTTCAGTGGCCCCACTATGTGCATCTGGTGGGCCAACCAGTCCCAGCCCCCTTTGTGACCCCCTGTAGCTGGCTGTGAGTCGCCTTGTGTCTTCGGTGTGATGGATGACAGCCCCACCGTGTGCTCCCTGCACCTTAGGGCACTGGCCACTTGCTCCACACCGTTCCGGCCTCGCAGCTGTTCTGGCTGGTTTGCTTGCCTCTGTTCTGCTCGCCTGTGTTGCTGTGCCCCCTCCCTGGGCATCCCTTGTCCTCTGCTGCCTGTGGTGTTCCTCTCCATGCCCGGCCCTCCCTTTGGCTGGTTCCTGCTGCCGGACACCGCTACCAGCTCTCCCTGTGGTGTATGTCACAGGTTGGAGGTCCACACCCCCACTTTACCAGGTTTGAGTGACTCAGTTTCCCTCGCTTACAGACCACTTGAATCAGTTTTCTCTCTGGATGATTCAATCCTGTAGCAGGGACAACTCCTTGTCACCCAAGGGCCCGATCCTTCCCGTTTACAGACTCTTTCTCTCTGGAATCCCAAGAGCCTGAAAGCCCTTGTTGCTCACTTGTGTTCCAATGTTAGACACAGATACTTCTTCATAAAGATAAGAAGTTATTGTATTGATTTATATAAGCAAGGCAATTGATACAGAGTGGTACTAGAAATCAAAAGGTAAATATAACACATTCCTAATCTATACTGGTTGAGTTCCTAAATAAGGATCTTACCCTACAAAGTCCATACGTTCTGGTTCCTCAGTCATAGGTGTAGAATGACTGGGCACTGATCTCTTAGTTGGTAGAAAGCAAAATCATGCCTCTCAGTCCATGTCTTCCAGCCTTGCTTGCTGGCAAGATTCAGGATGCAGATGCAGTTGCTCAAGATGGCTCTGACCAAGCGATACTTAAGATGGCTTAATGGCCCTCTTTAAATAACAATTCCGAGTCCTTTGTTTCTCCTTCCTGCCTTGGAGAAACCTGGAGGTCCATCATGTACACGGACAGTAACCTGGAAGATCCATTTGCATCTCCATAGCGTTCTGTCTGGCGAGGGTTCCCAATACACATTCTTTTAACTGTCTCCACTTCCTGGAGTTTGGTCAGTGTCACAGTCCTGATTTGAGTTTTACAGTTCTTAATTGTAACATTACATACATGTTGAACCTTTTGCTGTACATATTTACTAGACTTGTAGTCAACGTGTAGGCCAGTATCACACGTGTGCAACCCTATGTTCCTCCGTGACAGCCCCCCTCTAAGACAGCATGTGCAGTGGACACGACAGAGTTCCGTAACATGCTTAGACTAGTGTGGCCCTGCGTGATAGTGCTTCTGCAAGCACATTCTGTTTACCTTTTACGTGTTCAATTCTCATGTCAAACTCCTGCAAGAACAGGTTCCATCTCAGCAGTCTGGAGTTGGAGTCTTGCACGCTATTGAGCCATTGTAGGGGTGAGTGGTCGGTATGGACTGTGAACGTTCTACCAAATATGTAAGGTTTAAGTTTCTTCACAGCCCAGACTATGGCCAGACACTCTCTTTCAATCGTTGCCAGATTATTTTCCCTTGGGAGCAGTTTCTTGCTAAAGTATGCAATGGGACGGTGTATTCCATCCTCCACTTCTTCCGTGAGGGTTACTCCCAGACCTGTGTCAGAGGCGTCAGTCCAGATATGGAATTCCTTCTCATAATCAGGACTGATTATTTTATTTATTTATTTATTTATTTAATAGATTTTTATACCGCCCCATCCTGCACAGCAGCTCGGGGCGGTTTACAACAATAAAAACCATCTAAAACATTTAAAATACAATTATAAAGCATATCAATAAAACAGGGTGGTATAAAAATAAACAGGTGGGGGATTAAAAATCACCCCCCCCTCCCTCCCAAAGGCCTGGGCAAACAGCCAGGTCTTACAGTTCCGCCGAAAAGTCAAAAGGCTTGGGGCCAGGCGAGCTTCCTCCGGAAGGGAGTTCCACAGCCGCGGCCCTACCACCGAGAATGCCCGCTCCATCGTGGCCCCCCGCTTAACACGGGGGACCTCCAGGAGGGCACCCCCGGCAGACCGCAGGAGTCGTTCCGGGGCGCGAAGGGCGAGGCGGTCCCTAAGGTAAGAGGGGCCAAGGCCGTATAGGGCTTTATAGATCATTACTAGGACCTTGAACCTGGCCCGGCACACTATCGGCAGCCAGTGCAGCGCTCGGAGCACCGGTGTAATGTGCTCCCGGCGACCCGTCCCCGTAAGAAGACGGGCCGCCGCATTCTGCACCAGCTGCAGCCTCCGGGCCAGGAACAAGGGAAGCCCCACGTAGAGCGCGTTACAGTAGTCGAGTCGCGAGGTGACGAAGGCATGGATGAGGGAGGCCAGGTCCGGGCCAGAGACATACGGACGCAGCCTACGTACCAGATAAAGCTGGCGGAAGGCAGCCTTCGCGGCTGCCTCCACCTGCTGCTCCAGCCGCAGGCCTGCGTCCAATATGACCCCCAGACTCCGGACCTGCTGAGCTACAGGGGGGCAAACCCCCCCAATCAGGGGGGCCACCACCCCCTTCGCCCTCCCCACCACCATTACCTCCGTCTTATCTGGGTTGAGTTTCAGTCTGCTCTGTCGCATCCAATCCGCCACGGCCTCCAAACATTGGGATAGCACCGAGACAGCAGGGTCTGGGTCGGTAGAAAACGAGAGGTACAGCTGAGTATCATCAGCATACTGGTGACATCGCACCCCGAACCCTCTCACGACCTCCCCCAAGGGCTGCATATAGATGTTAAATAATAATGGAGACAAGATCGATCCCTGCGGAACGCCACACGGTAAGGCGCGGGGGCTCGATGTTTCTTCCCCCAACACCACCCGTTGGCTCCTCCCCGAGAGGAATGAACGGAACCATTCAAGAACAGTTCCGTCCAGACCCCCCCGGTCACGCAGTCGTCTCAACAGCAGCCCATGGTCCACGGTGTCAAAAGCGGCCGAGAGATCGAGCAGGATGAGAAATGTCGAACATCCCGCATCCATCTCCCGGCGGAGGTCGTCCACCAAGGCCACCAACGCCGTCTCGGTGCCATAGCCGGGGCGGAACCCAGATTGAAACGGGTCAAGGAGCCCGATATTATCTAGATGACCCTGGAGCTGGAGCGCCACTGCCCGCTCAATAACCTTCCCTAAAAAGGGAAGGTTAGAGACAGGTCGGTAGCTGGCGAGCGCGTCTACGTCCAACGATGGTTTTTTCAGCAGGGGGCGCACCACAGCCTCTTTTAAGCAAGGCGACAACCTCCCCTGCCGAAGGGACGCATTCACCACCCTCGCCAGCACCGTCCCCAACGTCTCCCCGGAAGCTTTTATTAACCAGGACGGGCACGGATCTAGTTGACAACACGTGGCCCTCACAGACCCCAGGACATCCACCACATCGGCCGGCGTCACTTCCTGAAACTCACCCCATAAAGATGGACCAGACGGACCCTCCGCCCCCCCGCGCTCTTCCCCTACTGCTATCAACCCAGCGTCGAAATCGGCCTGAATCCGAGCGATCTTGTCTGCGAAGTAGATGACAAACTCCTCACAGCGGGCCCGGGACAAGTCCCCATCCAGGCGGAGGGAGGCCGGACTAACCAGCCCCCGCACCACCCGAAACAGCTCCGCTGGACGCGACTTCGCAGACGCTATGAGGACGGCGAGGAATTCCTTCCTCGCCGTCCTCACAGCCTCCACATAGGACCGCAAATGGGCCCTATGGAGAAGACGATCGGAGACAGACCGAGTCCGACGCCAGCGTCGCTCTAGCCTCCTGCCCACACGCTTCATACACCGCAGCCCCTCAGTAAACCAAGGGGTCCTGCGGTGACGAGACCGAGGCAGAAGGCGCCTCGGAGCCACCCTGTCAATGGCCTCCTCCAGCAAGATGTTCCAATGCCGGACCAGCTCATCCACAGAGTGACCGTCCACATCCAGGGTAAGCTCCCTCAGGACCTCCTGGAACCGCTGGGGTTCCATCAGCCTCCGAGGGCGGACCATCCTAACTGGTCCCTTCCCCTTCTGGAGGGGGCGCGCTAAAACACTGGTGCCTCAGACAGAGCCCTCTTAAGTTTGTCAAACACATTGTTGTGCTTATCTAACCATTGTACCCTCTCTGGGCATTGCTTCTTACATTTGTCAGTTAAGGGGGTCGCTATGTGACTGAAGCCTGGGACATAGCGGCAGAAGTAAGTAGTCATGCCTATGAACCTCTGGATCTGTTTCTTGGTTGTGGGTGCAGGCCAGGAGCAAATAGCCACCCCAAGCTGTTGCAGGAGGGGCAGGGTATAAATGCGATTAAATAAATACTTTGTCTTTTTGAGGACGCAATTTGCCACTTCCCACCTCGTGCCCTAGATACGTCATGGTACCTATAGCAACTTTACACTTTGCTGGTTTTATTGTTAGTCCTGCCCCCTTAATCCTGTGTAGTACTTTGTTTACGTGTGCCACATGTGTATCCCATGTTGCACTGTAAATCACCAGGTCATCTATGTAAGCCAAGAGAAAATCGTGCATCCCTTCTAGGATGTGATCCATTAACCTCATGAATGTAGACCCACTATTCTTTAACCCAAAAGGCATCACAGTGAATTCATACAGACCCTTGTCAGTTATGAATGCCATTTTGGACCTGTCCCTTGGGTTCATTTTAATCTGCCAATACCCCTTGGTCATGTCTAGAGTGATCAGATAGTTAGCCCCGGCAATCCTTTCAATCATGTCATCTGTTCTAGGCATGGGATATGCATCTGACACAATTATGGCATTTAGTTTGTGATAATCAACACAGAAGCTTATGGAGCCATCAGCTTTAGGCACTAAAACTACAGGGCTTCCCCCATGGACTATTTTTTAATTATTTTTTTTTAAATAAAGTTATTTTTATTGTTAAATTGAAATAAAAATACAGATTAGAAAAAAATATAGAAGGAAACCAATATACAGAATACACACAGTAGTCTCGGCAGCTTGACTTTGCTGCTCTTCCATCCATATACCTGTTCATCTAACCAATAATACAAACAATACTGAAGGATAAAGAAATAAAAAGACGTTTCTCTCACATATACAGTTCCATCCTTAGGGATAGTTAGATGCAATCTTTATATTGATTTAAGGTTAAGAGATGCTTGTGTCTTATCCACGTCTATATGTTCCACACGTAAGTTCCAAGTCGGAGTCCATATTTCATAAAACTTCTCCAATGCATCCTGTAGACCTGCAGAAATCCTTTCCATTGTTAATACGTGCCAGAGTCTTTTTATCCAGTCTCAGATAGTTGGACCCCCTGGCATTTTCCACTTTTGCAGAATCGAATTGATGGCTGCCAGGATCACCACCCTCCCCACGGGAGCTTTGGAGTGTTTCTCCAGTTCTTTGGTCCACAGCCCCAACAATGCTAACTGTGGTGTACAAGGTATCGTTGTTCCAGTATGCTTCTATTTTCCCCCATACTTTTTGCCAAAAAGTTTTTATTAGTGGACAGTCCCACCATTGGTGCAAGTAAGTGCCTATCTGACCACAGTCCCGCCAGCACAAGTTACTGTAACCCCTGTTTACCTGGTGGAGCCTCTACGGAGTTAGATAAAATCTGTGAACTAATTTTATTTGCGGCTCTCGAACCATCAGGGAGCCAGCACATTTCTGCATATGGGTCCATATTTTGGACATACACTTGTCTGTAATCAGAAGGTTTAGTTCCTCACTCCATACAGAGATGTATCCTGCATCTGGGGGCGTGGAATAAATTTCTAATGATCTGGTAGAGCCTGGAAATGATTTTTCTTTATGGAGTATTGTTCAACATCTCCGATTGTATGGGATGTGGTTTCCTTATAAAGTCCAGCTTATTTCTTGAATGCATTAAATAACTATGTAATTTAGTGTACAGGCACCCATCAATTTTCCCCCACATTGCGTGTGTAAAGTATCTCTAGTTAGTATATCCTCATTCACATAGAAATGCCTGACCTGCCACAGGCCCTTTTTTCCCCACCTCTCCAAGATTGCCTTCTCCCTACCGCTCAGGGAGAGAGACCCACAGAGCACTGGCTTGAATGGAGACCTGCCCTGGGTAATGTCTGCTTTATATTGGCACATTTTCCAGATTCTAGCCGCAGTATCAATGAATGGGTGCAATATTATATTTTTTATTTGCATTTTAGGAGCAGATTCTTCCATTAAATAGAGTCTGAACATAGTAATCTGCACAATTTGTTTTTCCAGCTTCACGCAGGCAGGCTCCCTTCACCCATGGACTATGAGACCTGTATGACTCCCAGTTTCAACATTTCCTCAATCTCCTGGTGGATCTGTGTTTGAATTTTCCCATTTGTGCAAAAGGGACCAGATATGATAGGACCCTTGGTTCCTGTGTCAATGACATGCACAATAATATGTTTCCCCAGCTGGTTTGAAAATATTCCTTTGCACTCCTGCAGAAGTTGCATCATCTCATGCCTTTGGGAGGTACTGAGGTCTGTGGAAATGCCAGTTTCCTCCAGCGAGTCAGTTCCCTGGCTTTCCTGTAGGAGGTTTGGTAGGGGGTCATTCAAGCCATCAGCTGTGGCATCTTCTTCTACCAATGTAGCTAGACAAGCCTGTATGTCCCTATCATGATTCTATTTATGTGAAATTCTTATGCCTGTGTTCTGGAGTTAGGTTTGTTCACACAATAAGTGACCTCATTCTTCTTATCAATTATATGATATGGACCATCACAAATGACTTACCTGCCCACCTTGTTAGTTGGTTTCATAACTAGCACAGTGTCTCCTGGATTATAAAATCTGTCCTTGGCTTTCTTGTCATATGTTATCTTCTGGACCTCTTGGCTACTGGCCAGGTTCCATTGGGCCTCCTTTAACACGGAGGTTATTTTCTCTGAATTGCTGGACTATCTAGTTACAGGCTGTCCTTCAGTTTCCTCTAAGTTTTCCCAGGAGTCTCTTAGCAGGTCTAGGGGACCCCTCACATTCCTCCCAAATAGCAATTCAAAATGAGAATACCCCATAGATTCCTGGGGTATTTCCTTATATGAAAATAGGAGGTATGGCAACAGTTTGTCCCAATTATTTGCTCTGTTGCTCATAAAGTTAGTGTCAGGCTCCAGGGGATGGAGCCGGGGAGGGGAAAAAAAGGTGGGAGGAATCAAGGTCTGGGCACAGGGGGAAAAAGGCTTTCCTGAAGGCAAACTCCTGAAACCTCTCAGTCGCTCTCTTGTACCCGAGAGGTTATGCACTCAGCATCTTTACCAGGCACGCTGGTCTAAGAAGACACGCGACTCATCCTTTAGGTCAGGATCTGGAGTCAGAGGGGGAACCCACCACAGGGAAGGGAGATAGGATCCCACGAATGGGAAACTTCACAGGGGTAACTACGTAGGGGTGGGACTTGGGAGGATCCCACGAATGGGAAACTTCACAGGGGTAACTACATAGGGGTGGGACTTGGGAGGAAATACCGGTTACTGAATTTACCGGATTAGATCCGGTATACTGGTATCGGATCTTTTCCCATTGATTTCAATGGGCAACTTTTCCCATTGAAATCAATGGGAGAGAAAAGTAAAACCGAAATTACCTGCAAATGCAATTCAATTACTAAAAAAAAAGTCAAAACACAAGTGAATCTAACTGCTACCTAACCCACCAGTACCACCAGTAACAACCACTGCCAGTACCACCAGCCATCTCCCAGCACACACACAAAAAAGTAGAAACACAAGTGAATCTAACTCTGACTAACCCAACCAG
>QEPC01010688.1:699347-716838 GCA_003113815.1 Sphenodon punctatus
CGTCCCCGCAGCGCAGGCTGGAAATTCTGCGCTGGGGTAAGCGGGGCAGGAGATTCCGCGGGGGGAGGGGAATTCCGCGGGAAATCTGCGATTCGCAGACCCGCGTTTCCCTCGGGGCCCTGCTCATGTGTTGGGCCTGATATTATCTGGGATAGGTCCATGGCTGTCATGGCAGCCATGAACTCCTGCTGCACCCCTAAAAAGTTGCCTCAACGTGTATGTTGAAATCACCCAGAGCAATAACCCTAAGTGATCTCAACACCATCTCTGAGACCAGCTCAGTTAGAGCAGCCAGGGAATCAACCATGCAGCAGAGTGGTCGGTACACCAAGAGCATCCCCAGCCAAATCCAACGCAAGGTGGATGCACTCCAAATTGGATAAGTTAGGCATCAGATACCCCCAAAAGGCCAATGTATCATTACAGACAATGGCCACTCTGCCCTCACACCCGTCCCCCAAACCTCAGCTGATGCTGCACCAAGTACCCAGCTGGCACCAACTGGGACAATATTGGCCTAGATGCCTCATCCAGCCAGGTCTCTGTAATGCATATGAGGTTGGTGGCTTTGTTCTGAATGAACAGTAGATGGTTTTTTTCCCTGTGGGATGGGTATGGTCAAGGATCTTATACGTTATGTTCTTCAATGTCATTACTTTCTGGACATTAGAAAATGTCATTTTACTCCTTTCCTAAAGAAAGTCCCATATTTTTCAAGCAGAGAAAAACTAGTCTGGTTATTGCAGCAGGACCAGGAAGATCTGATTCAAAACCTAGCTGCATTTGCCCATAGGGCAGCAAGAATTAGAAATCAATACCCCATTCTAGCTGTGAGAGGAACCTAGGAATTAAATGCGACAAATTATAAAAAAGGAAAAAATTCTAGTGACCTGATATGTTATAGTGGGTTGGAGTTTGGTGTTTTTTTTCTCTAAAGGCTAGGTCCTTTGGGATTAAAATTAGAGCCTGGCGTGCCTGATCAGTGCACTGTTGGTAAGGGCTAAGGCCTTCTATGGATGGCAGCTGGAGACTGGTAAGCCTGATTAGTTCATAAGGGCCAAGACCGAAGTACACCACATTTAGACCCTGGTGAGCTTGATACGTGCCCTGTTTATAAGGGCTAAGGTTGGTTTTTAAAGTTATTTTATTTACAATACTGTTTAAAGAATGGAAAATTTTGTTATTAAATGTATTGTGTTATGCTGTGTTATGAGACATTGAAATGTTTTGTATTGTATCATTATTTTATGGCCAGGGTGTAAGCCAGTGCCTAATAAACAATAAACAAAAGATGTTTTATTAGCCACCAACCTCACATTAAGCAACATCAGATCAGGGGCCCTACTGGCCTCAACTCCCAAATATCCCGAGAAAGTGGGGAGTGGATCACGGGAACTCACACCATGTGTCTCTCCCAGACACCCTGATGGTCTATCCTCCCAGCCCCACCATACCTCCCATGCCCAACCCCAATAGCTGCCCCCTATTCTCCCCACCCCAGAAAGGCTCCCCTCCCCAGCTCCTAATTGATAATTCCCCCCTCTAAAGTAAGAGCACTTAAAGGGCCCGTCAGGGCTTGGGGGAAGGGATGGCCAGAGAGGAACCCATGAGCCCAGCATCCCCAGAGGCAGGCTGACAGGCAGGGAAGTCCCTCCCCTCTCCCTACACAACCCATACCCATAAAAATCCCTCTCCCCCCTTTCCCCACCCCCGTCCCTATATTCCCTCTTGCGCCTCTCCCAACCCAACCCATATCACCTCTTTCCCTCCCATGCCTGAACCCCCCATCATATGGGGGCCTTGGCACTTTCACCCTCTTCCCTCCCAGCCCATTCCCCCAGGCCCATATCCCCCGTCTCACAGGAGGGCTGGGACACTACCTCCCCCACAATTCCCCCCTGCCCCCCCACCCCCCCAGGAGGCTGGGGCAAAAAAATCCTAAATGCCTGCCCATACCCCCCTCACAGATATGGGGGAGTGAGCCCATGAAGAGCCTGGAAGGTGAAGACCAGGAGCTTGTGATGAATGCGTTCACAGAGGGAGCCAGCGTAGAGGAGGGGCTGAACGTGATCAACATGTTGGACAACGTGGATGACTTTGGCAGCAGATCGTTGAATTATATGGATATGGAGGGTGGGGGTGGGGAGATCAGAGCAGGGGAGACCAGTAAGGAGGAAGTTATAGTAGTCAAGGCGAGAGATGATTAGAGCATTGACATGGGTTTTTGCAGTGGAAACAGTAAGACAGGACCATATTTTAGCAATATTTTACAGGGCAAAGCAACAGCCTAGGATTTGGCAACAGCCTGGATCTGAGGCGTAAAGCCAGTTCTACCTCTCTTTTTCATCCAACCCAGTTCCGGCAGTCTCCGTGCTTACCTGATGTCTGGCGACTGTGGGGGATTGGATGAGGGCAAGCCGTCTGAAACTAAATCCTGACAAGACAGAGGTGATGTTGGTGGGGAGGGCGGTGGGTGTGATGTCCCCCATCACTGACGGGGTTTGTTCCCCGCTGGTCTCTTAGGTTCGGAGTCTAAGGGTACTCCTCGATCTGCAGCTTCACTTGGATCTCCAGGCTGAGGCTGTGGCAAGGAGTGTTTTCCACCAATTACATCTGGTGCAACGGCTTCAGCCGTATGTCTCGGACTCTGACCTGGTGACAGTCATTCATGCCTTCATCACCTCCAGACTAGACTATTGTAACGTGCTCTACATGGGGCTACCTTTGGTGACAGTCCAGAGACTGCAGCTGGTGCAGAATGTGGCGGCCCATCTCCTTACCAGGATGGGTCGTTGTGAGCACATTACACCAGTGCTCTGAGCTCTGCACTGGCTGCCAATAGTCTTCCAGGCCCGATTCAAAGTGTTGATGCTTACCTATAAAGCCCTATATGGTCTGGGCCCCTCCTATCTGAGATTGCCTCACTCTCCGTTCCCCGGATTGACCCCTGCAGTCCACCAGGAGTGCCCTTCTTGATATCCCCTGGTTGGTGCGGGGGGCTACAATGAAGAGAGCATTCTCAGTGGTGGCACCTAGGCTGTGGAAATCCCTTCCGGTGGAGGCCTGGGTAGCCCCGGACTGTGCCACATTTCAATGACAGTGCAAGGCCTGGCTATTCCATCAGGCCTTTGGTGAGGGAGGTGGGGAAGGGTGGGTGAGGGGGGTGGGTGGGTGTTTTATTTTCTTATTCTTATGCTTCCCTTTTATCTGTATTTTATGTATATTTTTAAATGATGTTTTAACTTTTGTAAGTCGCCTCAAGCTGCCTAGGCAGGAGAGTCGGGGTATAAATAATGAAAATAAATAAATAAAGAACTCATTGCCTCCCACGGTTTCCAATACCACCTATACGCTGACGACACTCAACTCTCTTTCTCCACTCCTTCCCTCTCCCCCTCTGTTCAAGCTCGTCTCACCAACTGTCTCTCGGATATCCCCGCCTGGATGTCTCAATGCCAACTCAAACTGAACATAGCGAAAACTGAACTCCTTATCTTCCCTCCCAATTCTTCCTCTCCCTCTTCCCTGTCAATTGCCATTGACGGGGTCTCCATCCTCCCTGTTCCCCAAGCCTGTAGTTTGGGCTTCATCTTCGACTCGCACCTCACCTTCAAACCCTACATTGGCTCTGTCGCCAAATCCTGCCACTTCTCCCTCCACAACATTGCTAAGATCCACCCTTTTCTGTCTATCTCCTCTGCCAAAACTCTCATCCACACCCTAGTCATCTTACACCTTGACTACTGTAACCTCCTCCTCGCTGGCCTTCCCCGCTTTCACCTTTCTTCCCTCATCTCTGTACAAAACTCTGCTGCCAGGATCATCCACCTAGCCCGTCGCTTTGACCATGTGAAGCCTCTCCTCTCCTCTCTCCACTGGTTCCCTCTTCCTGAGCATATTCTGCACAAGCTCCTCGTCTTCACCTACAAAGCCCTTCACAACCTCACTCCCCTCTACCTCTCTGCCCTGATCTCCCTCCGAACCCATTCGAGCACTGCGCTCCTCTTCCATCCCCTCCCTCACCCTCCCACGCCTCCTCTGCTCCCCCAACCGCCTTCATCCCTTCTCTCTCGCTGATCTACGCACCTGGAACTCCCTCCCTGCCCTCGTCCGCCTTGCCCCCACCCTCCACACCTTCAAGTCCCTTCTCAAAACCCACCTCTTCCACTCTGCCCTTCCTAACTCCTGCTAATCATCCCCACCCAGGATTATCCCCCACCTGTTATCTGTATACTCTCAATTTACTGTAACCAAGCCAAGAACGTGTACCTGAGCTCTCGCATCCTCATGAATGTCGCATCCCTTGTTCCCCCTTCCCTGTCTCCCCAACCCCTGTCTTTAGATTATAAGCTCTCAGGCAGGGACCATGTCTATCTTATTTTCTGTAAAGCGCCGGGTACATCGCTGGCGCTATATTTATTTATTTATTTATTTCTCAAATTTCTACCCCGCCCCTCCTAAAACAGCTCGGGGCGGCTTACAATAAAAAGTAATAGCATATATAAAAACATTTAAAACAATTAAAACATTTCAAAATGCAAGTATTAAAACAGGGCCAGGGTCATCATAAAACAATAAATAGGGTAGGGGAGATAAAAACCCTCTAACCCCCCTCCCCAAAGGCCTGGGCGAACAGCCAGGTTTTACAACTTCACCGAAATGTCAAAAGGCTTGGGGCCAGGCGAGCTTCCTCCAGGAGGGAATTCCAAAGGTGTGGCCCGGCCACCGAGAATGCCCTCTCCATTGTGGCCCCCCGCTTAACGTGGGGGATCTCCAAGAAGGACCGATAACCATCTGGATAAATGCAAAGAAGAAGAAGAAGAAGATGATGATGATGATGATCATCATCATCATCCTAGGCTACGCACCGGAGGGACAGACTGGATGGTGACATCCTCAATGGAAATTAAGATGAAAGTAGGTGGGGAACGTTTTGGGGGCAAGATCCTAGCCGGTCCTAGCCGTATTAAATTTGAGTTGGCAGTGTAAGTAAGTAATATTTATTATAATGTTGATTGACCACAGGCCATTTACAACAATTTAAATAATTAAAACAACATAAAACATAAAACAGATAAAACACTATCCGAATCATCCGCCAATACAACCTGAAAGAGATCCATACAAGTCCCACCCCGCCCCCCAGGGAGGTATAGGCAGCATGAGAAACAACAGACCCCACTCAACCCCATCAGTACAGGCAATTCCATCAAAATTAGACCACCATTCCAGCCAAAGTCCAGAGCCCTTCACATCATCATCTATTCCCCAGTTTGAGAGCCCAATTTACCAAGTTTAATAGGCCCGCTGCGGAATTTGATTTTAGGCCTAATTGGTATAGCTGAGAGGGAGGCAAAAAAAGCCGACTATGTAGCTGAGATGGCAAGTAGAGTTCCCTCCAGTAACTGGTCAAAGGACATTTGAACAATACATGGGGCAAATCCTCAACCAGCCCCATGTTGCAGCTACAAACCCGCTCATTGTAGGGAATGCCCCTACGTCTGCCTTCCAGTACCTTGGTAGGTATTAGATCTAAATGCAGGAGGGTTAATGCTCGTCTTAAATTAGGATCCGTCAGAATTCTCAGGTAGGGCTCACACGAGAATTCACTTTTAATATGTTGGTACAGCGGGGTACACCACAATGCCTGGATAGCCCCAAGGACCTGCTGCACAGCTTGATCTCTCTGCTGCTTAATTATTAATCTCAGCCTCTCCTTTGCCGGGATACCTGACAACAGCTCAGGAGACAGCCCCAGCTTTAACAGGTGAATCCGGACCTTAGCCCACCATATACTAGGAGAGGACCACGTACAGGCCTCCTCCAAGCAGAGACGCCCCGTCCTCTGACATGGTAGTCACCCTTATCCAGTACCTGAGAGGACAAAGAAAAAGTTCCATATTCAAGGGAAAGGAGCCTGTTTCCATCCTCAACAGGCATGCTGGGGTGCTACGCAGCACTCCTAGCAAGGAACTCAGGAGCCCATTGTGAAGTGAGTCCAGTCCTCTGCCCACGTAGTGGGCCCATGTTTCCGCCCCGTAAAGGGTACTAAGTTTAAATTTTAAATTAAAAAGTTTCAAGGCTGGGGGAATAAACCTACCCCCATGTATTCTCCAAAACCTCAACAGTCCCCCTATTGCCTGTTTTAACTTTAGACTAGCCGTTTCAAAATGAGGGGACCAAATTGTCCTGCCACTAAAGGTCACCCCCAGATATTTACAGGTTGGAACTTGCTCTAACTTGACCCCATCAAGCAACCATGAGTGTCTTCTCAAGCCCTGCCCTGCCACCACCACCTTGGACTTCTCATAGTTTATAGAAAGCTGCGAGTTACTACAAAATTTGCTGACCACCTCCAGCATTCTATCCATACGCACCGCTGAAGGTGAGAGAAGCACCATGTCGTCAGCATATAGTAAAATTGGGACCCCACCCTCACAGGCAAAAGAAAATCCCTATGAAGTTGATCTACGATACCATTTATAAAAAAATTAAATAAAAAAGGAGCCAGCACACATCCCTGTTTAACCCCATTAGTAGCTATAATGGGTTGAGAAAGATGTCCACTACCCCCAGGCCTGATCCTAAGAATAGTTTGGGAATACAAAGCATGTACCAACAGAACCAGTCTCCGATCCATGTTTGTGGCATATAAATGCTCCCAGAGAATAGTCGAACCAGGTCGAACGCAGAGCGAAGGTCTAAAAAGGCCATAATAAGCCTGCTAGAACGGATTTTAACATATTTTTCAACCAGATGCCAACTGTAAAGATCTGGTCGACTGTCGAACGGCCGGCTCTAAAGCCAGCCTGTTCCTCTGGAATGAAGCTAGACCCTTCAGCCCAGGCCTCCAGCTTCAAAAGGAGGTAACGTGCAAAAACCTTGGCCATCACACAGAGAAGGCTAATAAGCCTGTAGTTCTTAGGCAGGCTCCTATCACCTCCTTTATGAATAGGTATCACTATACTAATATTCCAACCAGTGGGAATAATCCCGCTGGTACTAATAATTGTGAATAATTTGGCAAGGATAGGAGCCCACCATTCCTGATTGTGATTAAAGAGATCTACTGGGATCCCATCAATTCCGGGAGCCTTACGAGATTTATATTTACTAAGTAGCAAACATATCTCCTCTGGATCCACCGGGGGCCAGGGAGGAACATCTTTTAATAAATCGCGAGCAAAAACTATGGTATCCGGCATTCTTGAAAAGATCCCACTGAAGTGGGAATGCCAAGCACCCCAATCCAGAAGGCCTTGAACCCAAGTAGGTTTAAAGAGTTGGCAGTGAGACATCCAAGCAGAGATGTCACAGAGATAGTCAGTGATACATGACTGGATGGAGAAGAGCATGGGAGTGGAGAGAGAGAGTTGTGTGTCATCAGCATAAAGGTGGTACTGGAAACTTTGAGATTCAGTGATTTACCCAGATAAAGAGTGTAAAGGGAGAAAAGGAGAGGGTCCAGGACACAGACCTGGGGAACTCCCACAGAGAGGGGAAATTATGTAGAGGACCAGTAAGAGAAACATTGAAGGAGCGGTTCAAGTGATACGAAGAGAACCAGTCGAGAGCAGAATCCTGGAAACCTAGGGAATGTAGTGACTCAAGGAAGAGGCCATGGTTGACTGTGTCAAAGGCAGCAGAGAGATCGAGGAGGACAAGAATGGAGTAGAGGCTAAGAGAAAGTCATTGGTGATTTTAGAGAGGGCAGTCTCTGTTGAATACAGAGAGAAGAAGTCAGATTGAAGAGGTTCAAGGGAGGAATTTGAAGAGAGGAAATCAAGATAGCGCATGAAGACAAGCGCGCTCAAGGAACTTAGAAGAGAAGGGTAGGAGCAAAATGGAACAATAGTTGGAAGGGTCAGAGGGGTCAAGAGTGGCCCTCTTAAGGAACGAAGAGACAGTAGTGTGTTTGAAGGCCAATGGAAATGACCCAGTAGAGAGGGAGAGATTGATGATGTGCAGCAGTCACAGAGAAGGTGCAGAGGTAGGGGCATTTGCCATTAGGAGGCAAGAGGGGATGAGGCCAAGGGGGCAGATGGAGGGACTGGATGACGAGAGGAGGAAGGAGACCCCATCAAGGGAAACTAGGGAGAAGGAAAAAAGAGAGTCAGGAGAGGGAATAGCAGAGAAGGAAATGGGGCAGGGAGAAGGTTGAGAAGGAATAGTAAGGCGGATTTTATCAATCTTTTGTTGAAAAAGGATAGAAGATCCTGTACAGAGAGAGAGGAAGACGGGGGAAAACAGGGAGGCTTGAGGATTCAGAAGGAAAGCAATTGTTGAGAAGAGATAACAGGGGTTGCGAGAGTGGGATTTGATTTATGAGGAGTAATAGCAGTCTTTAGTCAGGGATAGGGCATTGCTAAATGGAGAAAGAGCAAGCAGAAAGAGTTAACACCATGGGTGCTAACACACAAGATGTTGCTCCGCTTTTGCCGCCATTAGGCCCAGATTCACCTGCTCCTGTCATGGGGCTGCCAGATGTTTGCCTAGGGGGCACTTTACTGGAAATTGTCACTGGAAATGTGGAGCCAAGCACGCCATGTGGGCAGCTCTGGGCAAATCCAGGACATCCTTCTTCCCTAGGGCCACCTCCCATGTGTTGGTGGGGGGAATGGGGCATCCAGCACAGCTGTCCTGTGCCCCTGTCGTGACACATGCACATTCAGCACCATAGAGTTGTGGCCAGCAGCCTAGGGCTCATGAGAAGCAACTGCAACTCTATGATGGAGGTTGGAAGCGCAACAAGGAGGAACACCTGCCTGTTTGGTGTGGTCCTGAGTGGAGCTTGCAGGTGGCAGCGGGTGTGTGTGTGGGTCACAGAATAACCACAGGCTCTGGGATCTCCCCTCTTGTGTGAAAATACCCCATAAGAGATGGGAGAGAAGGAGTTAACTCCTGTGCTTCTCACTGCTTGTCGGAGTAGAGGTAGAAGGAAGCAGTTATTTGCTCGTTTAAACGCACTCTCTTGGGGGGGGGGGGGCGAGGAGAGAGCGTGGATGGCCCAGTAAGCACGAAAAAGGCTTCTGGGCGCTACTATACAGCGGTCTGCTTCTGAGCGCTGGGGCGACTTACCTCTCTTTTGCCACTCTAGAAGAAAGCATTGCGGGACTCTAAGGGGGCTGGGCTTGTAACTGTTCCGGGCTCATCATGATCTGCGCTCCCTGGACAGCCCTGCATAGAGACCTAGAGAGCTGCTGCAAGGAGGACGCCCCACACATTTAGCCACCCCATGTGCACCTCCCTTCCCAGCCCCGGGGAGTGTAACCGGGCGATCAGGCTACACCGCCGGAGCACAGACGCACCTTGGCCTCTTCAAGAGTATCCTCCCCACCCCCATGGGGGCAGCACACTACAACCAAGAGCCACCTGCACAGCTGGATTCCTCCCCCTGTGACCCGTGGCTCCTAGACTCCGGGACATTCCCCACCCCCAGCCCATCTCTCACTCCAACTATCTGATTGCGCTCAAGGGAAAGAGGATCCCTGCCTACCCCCAGCCGGTGTCCTGGGCGGAGGGATAACCATTCCAGTGGCTCTGCCCAGCGCCGGGAAAGAGCCTTGCAAGGCAGTCCCCCTTAGCTGGGGGTAGCGGTCCCAGCCCAGCACATGGGTAGAGGCGGCGCCTGTGCCACAGACTCGCCACTGCTGCTGCTGTCCAAGGATCGGATCCTGCTGCCACGCGGGGCGGGAGACCAGGAGGGTGGGTCCGCAAAGAGCTGGGCTCAGCTCCGCCCGCTCCCTTGCTTGTTCGCTGTTGCTGCTGCCCGGCTGCGGGGCGCTGTTGCAGGCTGTCGCGGGCTCGGCCGGGCGGGTGGGTGGCGCAGCGCGGTGCCCGGAGCAGCAGGGGGCCGCGGGCTCCCCATGAAGAGGCGGAGGATGAACAAGCTCTACATCGGGAACCTGAGCCCCGCCGTCACCGCTGACGAGCTCCGGCAGCTCTTCGGGGACAGGAAGCTGCCCCTGGCCGGCCAGGTCCTGCTCAAGTCCGGTTACGCCTTCGTGGATTACCCGGACCAGAACTGGGCCATCCGCGCCATCGAGACCGTCTCGGGTAAGCGCCCTGGCGCACGCTCCCCGCCCCCACCCCTAGCCAGCTAGTCCTCCCTCCCCGGGGAGCCCCCGCCCGGCCGGGTACCCCAGCGCTCCCCCGGGTGGGCTCCTCTCGGGTCCTGCCTCCCCGGCCAGCCCCCAGGACCCCCGGTCTCCTCCGCTGTGCAGTCCCACTCCCCGTGCTGCCCCTCCGCCGGCTCCCAGCGCCGTGCCTTCCCGCTCGATGCGCATCGCCCCAGCCCAGCGATTTTTCGGGGATTTTTTTCTCCGATTTTATTGAGAGGCACCCGGACCCCGGGGACGCCCACCTCCCGGCCCCTCGCCTCCCGCCCAGCCTCGGGCACCTTTCTACGAGGTGCCCTGTCCCAACTCGACGGGGGCCCGGAGCAAAGCGGGCGAAGAGGGAGCTGGGGGGGTGCAGCCCAGCCAGGGAGGAGGAGAGAGACAGCCACACAGCAAGCAGCGCCAGGCCAGTGCAGCCCAAACATGGGGGGCTCTGGGGCTGCCCCGCTAGGCGGCCGCGGCCACATGCGCCCCTCGGCCCGGCTAGGGGAAGGGAAGGGCCGGCGGGAGAGCAGCCGAGCGGCGCTCGGGGGTTATCCCCGGCCGAGATCCTTCTTTCGTGCCTCCAGAAAGCGAGCGCAGCCCGGCGAGCTCCCGGCTGTCTCCGGAGGCAGCTTGCCCTACACTTCTTCGTTTCGGGGGGCAGCTTGGCGCCGCTTTTTGAATCGCCTGCTTCTCTTGACAGCCGGCATCCTCACTCCTGGGGAGCCCCCTCAGCCCTCTTTTCTCCCAGCAGAAAGTACTTCTGCTGTTCGGAGCGTCCGCCGGGCTGAAGCCCGGCTCTCGCTGCGGCTTTGCCCCAGTTTGCTGATCTCTTCCGGAGGGTGAGCGGCTGTTGTTGTTGTTTTTAAAGGTAAAGTGGAATTGCATGGCAAAGTCATGGAGGTGGATTACTCCGTCCCGAAAAAGCTACGGTAAGGTCCTGCTTTCCTTCAGATTCTAGTCTTTCTCCTCGAGGCTGCAGAAAATGCCTCTCTCTGATGATCTGGCAAGCGGCTCTGTTCCCTAGGGTGCTTGAAGGTAGTGTCAGGAGGTGCATTTTTACTTTCATTCTGCCCGGTTGAATGACTTACCCCTATGGATTGTTTTCCTCTCGAGTGTCTTGGTTCCCTTCCTCCCGGATCTGATTGTAAGGCATGACTTGGGTGGAAAGGCAGTTAACTTGTTTATGACAATCTCAAAGTCTTCCCCCGCACTTTAAATAACACAGTGGCTGGGCACAAGATTTCCAGCGATATGTAAAAAGTTGATACTTACCTTGTCAACCACAATTTCTTAACCAAACCTTACAATTCGTTAGCCTTTTCCTGCAAAGAACAACATTCACATCTTTTTTTTGGGGGGGCAGCAGTTTTTCCCGAGTTTGCAGCACTCTCTGGAGAGAGAGAGAGTGCTACTATT
This sequence comes from Sphenodon punctatus, assembly GCA_003113815.1. Taxonomy (NCBI): domain Eukaryota; kingdom Metazoa; phylum Chordata; class Lepidosauria; order Sphenodontia; family Sphenodontidae; genus Sphenodon; species Sphenodon punctatus. Next base: position 710,867 of record QEPC01010688.1, read on the forward strand.
TTGGAGTTACAGCCACTTAATTTTCTGAGCAGAAGTTTTGAAATCTTTGTGACCCAAGTACACTGTTGTGGGGCACACAACAACACAAAGCTCTGACAAGGTAGCAGTCTTGGAACTGCTTTTGGTGAAGATTTGTAGCTGTCTCCTCAGATGTGTGGTTTGCATAGAGTGCAGTTTTTCCTTTAAATTAGATCTTATTCAGATTGCTGAGTGTGACTTTTCTTCAGTTGATGGTGCTTGGTGCTCAGTAAACAGCTCATTCATAAAGCTTTTGTGGTTATTTAGGTTTGGGGGAAATGAATGCCAGCTCCTTGACCCGTATAAGTCCAATTTGCTTTATAATTTATTCTGTTTTCCTAGAGCAGCTGTTTAACATGAAGATTTGCAACACTCACAAACTCAGCTGCAACCTTTTCCTATACTTTTTTAAAAGTAGCTGGCTTTTTTTAAAAAAAACAAACCTCTGAGTATAATTGTTTTGTACAAGCAATATAGGAGCTCTGTACTCAAAAGGAAAAGAAGTAGTTTCAATACCTATTGATTTTTTTCTGAAACACCTTACTTATGTTGTAGTTTATCTGTTGCAAGGAGAGGAAAGCCACACTGTACTTGGAAGGGGAAAGGTGCAGGGTGCATTTTACTATCCCATTTCAGTAACTTTGTTATATCCAGTGGGATTCCTTGATGCTGAACATTCAAGGAAAAAATAAACCTTCTAGCAATGTTCCAATAGTAGAGAACAGCAAAATTCCAAATATATTTGAGATATTATATTTGTAGTGATAGGGATGGAGATGTTAGGGCACTGTCTGAATGTTTGGTTTTCTGTTTGTGTCGTTTTTTAAACTGCTGAGATTTTTCTCCACTCCCCTTCCAGTCAGTAAAGTGAAAGTTTTACTATCAGTTTTGCAATGTACATGCAGTGTTGCCTCAGATTTTACTACAATGGTTTCATAAATTTGGACTGGAATTTAAAATACAAGTTTTGTGAAGAGGAATTAACTTTTGTGTTGTTAATAGTGGATTTTGTTGCTACAAAAATGAGTCATGTAAGAAATTGACTTAAATAAAGAATGCCAAATTGCATGTAGAGAAATGGTTTTCAGAATAATTTTTTTAAAATGTTGAATTTATTACAAAGCCACACTTGGGAGTTTTTTGAACCCGGAAATGTCTACAAAGTGAAACGCTGCCTTGGGATCACCCGGAAACTGCAGGCTTGAGAAATACAAGACATGTGCAAAGACCATTGAATGTATTAGTTTACTGATGTTGTCCCTTCATTGTTTTGATTAGATGTGTCAGTGGGATTGGCTTTCAGGTATGTTTTTACAAAGAAAAGTTGACTTTTTTTGTACAGTTGAAACTGTGGAGAGTAATGGTGAATAACTGGCTATGGATGGTGACTTTAGATTGTTAATACCCATGTGTGAGAGAGTAGAAATATTAGGGCATTATGTACAGGAGCACGTATTACCATTTTCAGACCAATTCAATCTTTGCAGCAACTCTTTTCCCCAGTGTACTTGCACTTTTAGAACTTTTAATTCAATGAATGAGGTAGAGATGGATGGTTAGTTTTAAGTGCAAGTCTGTTTGGGATAGGCTGATTTGCAGGTGTTGTATGTAGGAACCAAAAAGATGAAAAAAGGGATTTCATCCTTATCACAGTCCGCATAAGAGCTTGGCATTAGTAAATGCTGCCTGTCTGGAAAAAAAAGTCACTGAACAAAAGAGAGATGAAAGTTAATGTTGTGTTGCTTGTTTTGATCTCCTTTTAGCCCTTCCTAAATTTTGTTAAATCTTCTCTTATTGATTCTGTCAGATTATTGGAATCTAACCTTTTTCTCCTTTAGGGAAAAAAAAAAAGTTTTTGCGCAAGTTATATATGTGTGCTAGTGGTGTCTTGGCTGCAACATTAGTTGGATTAGAAATTTAATCCCATTTTCTCCTCCCCCCCCCCCCCCCCAAACAACAAACCATACCATAAAACCTCCTGAGTTGCACATGGCTTTAAGATGGGAGAAAGGATCACATAGTCATAGCTTGGTTTTCCTGTAAAAAAACCTCATGAACTACAGTAATGCTGTTGTAAACTAGAATTTCACCAGCAAAGCAAAACTCCTTTTCATTAACTTGTGCCTTGATTTGGCCCTAAAAGAGCATTTTTACTGTACCTCCACAGGCCCCTCAAAAACGTGGGGTCAAATAAAAATTCTCATTGAATGAACCTACTGTGAGCTATACCTGATTGAGATGAGTTGAACTTTTCATATTGTTACCATCCTAAAATCTGAATGGCCTAGGAAAAGAAACCAAGTGAGCAGAATAGCAGATGAATTCTCATCAATTTTAGATTTATTTATTTTTTAAAACTTAAAATCTCTTTTGATGCAGGAGCTTTGTTACATATTTTATAGTTTTGTTTGATAACATCTTACACCATGCTGTGTTTGAACTGAGAGTATAATGGTATAGTCTCATGCCTGGATTTATTGAGAAGCGAAAACCAGATCAGATATGTATGGTTAAAGTTTGTCTGCTAGAAACCTCTCTCTGGGCACTGATTCTCCCTGCTATTTAGTAAAATAAAATTTATTTTAACTTTAATTAGGAATTAGACTTTCAAAGAAACAAACTAAAATGCTTCCCGTTCTTACTGGAATGCCTGTGTGGCAAAGGAATAAAGATTGTTGAGGAAACCTCCAGAAGTAGCAGTCTCCATATGCCCCATTGCATGACAGTGCTGGGGGGGGGGGAGTAGCCGGAGGTACTGCAAGCAAAAGCTATGACTCTGTGTTTCAAGAGTTTTTAAAATCACTACTTGTCTTTCTCAAATGGAAATTAGTTTTTGTCTCCTATAGGAGGGAATGTTAAAGAAAACAGTATCATAATTGTTTTTTGATTGTATGTACTACACTGTGTATAGACAAACCTAGGATTTTTTAAAACTCCATTTGTGATACTGGTTTTAAATTAGGTGAAACAGAAAAGACTTTATTTGGTTAAAGCAGAATGTAATTTTCCTGTTTCAGGAATGTGATAAACCAGAAGTTTAGTATCTTACTGTAACTGTGCAATTTGTACAGATATATTGTAAATACAAACCTTTGATAATTGCACTCTCTAAATGTGTAGTTTACAGAAACATTAGCAAATTATTACTGAAACAATACAAAACTCCCTGTTAATGGTAATTTAAAGTAATATGCATTTTGACAGGAGTAAGTGATTGTAAATATGGAACAAATAAGTAACGGCTATGTAGCAAATAAGTGTATTTAGTGGCTTCATATTTGTAATTCTAAAGTTTCTTTATCTGGAAAAGCAGTTTATTTAACGCCGCTTTATTTTCAACATGAAGTTGAGTAATGGATTGAATTAACTAATTAGAAAAATCTTCACATCTAACTTAATAAAACTTTTTAAAAACCAATCTAGTATTTGCTGGCAGAACTCCAGTAGCACATTTCTAATTTACCTTAAGAACTCAAATGCCTAATGCATGCATATCTGAAATTTTAAATTATGTAAAGTTGTTTCAACTCAATAAAGTGTTCCAATAATCTGGGAATCTTCTGCACTTTTATGAACCTTTTCCCTTGTGAAATGTCCCTTTCCCTTTCCTTTGTGAAACCTTTTTTGCCCAGGACACAATGTATCCTGGGCATTTCCTTTCCTGTTTCTGTGAATATGTAAAAATTATTCAAGTGGTGGAGGCAAGGGGATTGGCCATAATTGCTCTTGTTTCTACTCTTAGAAATACTGAAGAAACAATGATCTTTCTGAGTTTTCAAAAGGAATTATTTATTTTAATCACCATCTTAAATTAGATAATTAAAAGCTGATCATGTTTCTCTGTGAAGGCACCCGTCATTTAATATTTTGATGTTGTTTTTAACAAGAAAAGGGGGAATTGTTTCAATATGGTAATAATAATAATAATGTTTATATAGCGCCTCCCTGCCACTGCACTCGGAGCACTTCACATAGAAGTAAACATTAAGTTTGAAATGAGGAAAAATAAGTAAATATTTTACTATATCACCAACTATTTTCACTTGAAACTGAAGCAAATAATCAACACGCAGAATGTTTTAATAGAAAAAAGTATATTTGATCTTGAAGCATGAATTACTGTTCCAGTCCAAAAACTGGATTTTTGCAGCCATAGGAGCAGTTTCCCAAAGTGGTGTGGAGACTATGGTCTGGGGCAACATGTGTCATTTGCATGAGTCATTTGATTGTAGTTACTGGATGTAAAAGCACTGTGAACATGGGACTCTGAAGATGATGAGAATGTTGGAATGGCCTGTGGTTACTGAATATTTTAGTAAGGATGTAACAAAGGGGAAAAGGTCATGGCATAAAGAGGAGTGGGCTACCAATGACTCCAGTTGTTTAGTCATGTTTGCCCTTGACATGCAGTGCTATGACAAAGGATCAACTTACATGAAAGCCATGTTAGTGTTCTAGCTCAGGAGCCTCAGCCCTTAGTCCATTCAGAAGAAACCAGCAGTTCCGTGTAACCCTTCTTCTTGGCTGTCGTCGGCATATGTCCAAAGTGATATTGGCTGTTTTTGCATGAGACGCTCCCATGCATGGACATCCAGTGTCCACGTGAGGGAGCATCTCGTATAAATGTGGAGGTGCATGGGTGCGCGCTTCCGTGACCCACGCATCCCCACCCACCCCCTACGCATGGTGCAACCAGCAAAAACTCAGGTTGCTCCGTGCGTGGGAATGGGTGTGTGTGTGTGTGTGGGTGGATGTGTGCCTGTCTGCACCTGACCACTGCCGCAGTGGTGCGCACGCAGACTGCCCCCCGCAGCAGGCAGTCCATGTAAAAAGGGCCTCTGTATCTATGATACAAAGGAAGGAACATGACTTTGTAGATCCATCAGTAGTTTCATTTTTCAAAGTCTTATATTTTTTAAGTATTAAAGATTTAAATATCAGCTCCACTTGTGGAATTCTCTGCAGGTTAGACAATTGTTTATGTGGTATTTCAAAACGGAACTGAAAGGTTCACAGAATATAACAAATACATAGACCAATTCTTTGTTTAGGATTCTTTCTGGTGCTATGTAAGCAGAGTTTGAAATCAGTGTGTCTTGAGGGTCCATCTAATAACCATATAAAATTATATTTGTGTCTTTTTCTTTTCTTTTTTTAAACAAAGAGCATGATTTAGTCACAATTAGACCTGAGGGAACTGGATTACTGAGACATGGTGGCATTGCATTTATCCTTTAAATAGTACTTACCAGCACACATGGCTATTATAGATTAATTAGCTGATGTTTGTGTAGTAGTTTTGAAGCAGTAAATGTTTGTATGTTTTAAGTATTTTAACAAAATGGAATGAGATATTGTAGCAACACAAAGCACTGAATACATTTTCTTTGCTCTAAAGTTTGTTCTTATTTTTAAAAATTTTAAAAGCTTTTATTTTATGCTTTTGCTGGTTGCTTTCAAACTTGCAATTTTTACTTAGTGGCATGGATGGTTTCTATTTTGAGCAGTTAAATTGCAGTCTTTTTCAGCATTATTTTTAAGGTACCCCACCCCACCCCACCCCTCTTTTGATCATGAACTTCATTCTAGTTTTCAACGTATAGGAACAGTGGCAGAAAATACTTGCCATTTTTGGGGTATGATACTGTGGTAAAGAATTGCAAATCTCTTTGCGTTTGGTCTTCAAAGGGAGGGAAAAATAATGGATAATGCTCTATCCGTTTTGCTTTAGACCTTGCCTGGATAAAAAGTATGATTTCTTTAGAAAGGGGCACTAGTATAGTCTGAAACTGCTTTTCTGAATAGTTTTCTTCATTTCACACTGCTTCACAAGATGCTCATCTGGTTCATAGTATGATATTGGTGTTTCACCTGCCTGAGGGTTCCCTCCAGAGGCCTGGATTGGAGGGGGTTTGCTGCCACTCACCCTGATTGCTTCCCCTCCCCCCCCCCCC
>QEPC01010688.1:722166-749822 GCA_003113815.1 Sphenodon punctatus
TGCAGAATTTCTCCTCCAGATGACACATATACGGAGGAGATTTCTGGAATTTAGATCACCTACAGAGGATCTTTTATAGACTCTTGTGGGTCTGAGTTAGGCTCCCTGCCTCTGGAGGCTGTTTCGGGGCATTTCTTGAAGATAGCTGAGTAGATCGAATGAGGTGGCCCTTATATAGATGTTAAGTCTCTACACCTCGGGTTTATAAACTGTGGGTTATGTATAATCATCTCAGACAATTGATTGTCATATCTATTTTTGGGTTGAGGCCAATAATGAATGTTAATATGGGAATTTTGCTGTACCTTATTTTATTAATTGTTAACTGGTATAAGGCAAATTAGTTGAATCTATTTTATTGTTTTAACCTTCCTTTATTTTACTAATTTAATAACATTTTGAGAATGGGTGTTTTACTGTACACTGATTCTCTTTTGTAACGCAATGACCATGTGTCACGCTTAAATAAACTTACTTACTTACTTACTTACTTACTAGTATGATATTTTATTGTTTTGTTTATTGGCAAGAATTCTCTGTTTTGTAAGAATTCTTCCACATCTTACTGTAAAAGTTTAAATTTCTAGCATGGAATAATTTCACTGCATTGTCCCTGTGGAACCTTCCAATTCTTGCATATGTAACTTCAGTTTCGCATATTTATAGACCTCACTGTACCCATATTTACATGTAACAACTTGCTCGAAAAGGTACAACCACTTGTTTAAACAATCTACTCAAAGTCCACCCAATAAATAGAAAAATATTACACATCACACCAGCCTATGAATCTGCATCTTATTTTTAAAACATTTCTCTGTTTGTTCAAAGCAAAAAGTAAATTGTTGCAAAATGTATTTCAGTGTATGCCTGGGTTTTTCCCTCCCTTACCTCACATTACTATATGGAATATTACACATGAGACTACATGTGCTAAGACTCAGATCTGTGTGTACTGTACTGTACATTGGGAGATGGAGTAACTGCCCCCAAACTACAAAATAATCAACATCATCATCCCAGGACAATAGGGGGAGAGCTGTTCTCACTTTTTTATGCGGATGACATGGCCCTTATCTCCTTAACTAGAATTGGTCTACAATGTTTGTTGGAAGAGCTAACTAATTATGCTCAGGAAAATGCACTTAAAATCAGTATAGCCAAATCGAAGGTTATTATGTTCAGGACAAATAAGGCCAGGAGTTGGTTTATAGGAACAGAAAAATTGGAGGTTGTTTCATCATTTACTTATTTAGGCCTTACTTTGAATAAGACATTATCATGTACATCCCATGTCCATAAACTTGAGTTGAAAGCAGCACAGGCTGTGGGAGGCATATTGGCGTTTTATGGACACTCTGGGAAATGCCCTTTAAGAGAGGCCTTAAGGGTGGCAGAAGCAAAACTTGACGCCACTCTTCTGTATGGTGTGGAATTGTGGGGATTAGATCCAGTGGCACAGGAAGCGGTCGAAAGGGTGCAGGCTGGGTTTCTTAGAAGACTGTTGGGGGTTCAAAAATCAACCTCCCGAGTGCTGGTTAGGCTTGAAACAGGAACAATTAATGTAGCAATTAAAGCAAGGCAACATGCATTGGCATATTGGATTAAGATCCAAGCATTGTCTCCCAACTGTGCCCCCAAAAGAATGTTTATGGAGCTGCTGGATCAACCCAAGGGGATGAAATCATGGGCAACTGAGATATGAGCTGAATTGTAGGTTTAGGGTATATTGTGGTAACAACAGACAGACTAGTTATCTCTGTTGATAAGGAATTTATGATAAGATGTCTGGAAGACATTTCCGTTCAGGAAGATAGGGCAAAAGTACGCAATTTAAGGTACATTCCATTGATTTATTGTAATTGCCCATTGGAAATGCCTTGTTACTTGAATATGCCCTCTTATCGTTTGAGATGGGCTATTACAAGGTTGAGATTTGCGCAACTGATCTCTAAGGTCCAGGAGGGGAAATGGGTTGGAATTCCCCTGAATCAAAGATTGTGTCCGTGTACTGAGAGGAAAGTAGAGGATATCCCACATATGTTGTGGGACTGTCCCCTATATGTTGAGGAAAGGAGAAAGTGGCTGGTTACAAGGGAACTATTCAGTCAAAAAGAGGGCACCCAAGAGAAAACAGCGAAGTTGCTTCAAGAAACGTCATTAAAAATATTGACTAAGTTGGGCAATTTTGTTTTAGCGGTGCAGGCAAAAAAGGAGAATGACCTCAGATCTGAATTCTATAAAATTTTAAAGAGCTTTGGATTATTTAAGTCTGGAAATAGGAAATTAAGATGTCCTTGGTAACTTATTGTAAGTCTATAATATAGGGAAATGTCCCTTAAAACTCAAATCAACTTTTGATTTATTATATTAACTTAATTGGTATGGATACTGTAGGGATGGTCGAAGGGATTAAAACAAACTTTGCTATATAAAAGTGTGATGTGAGGGTACAGTTGTGGCAACTAGGTAGGGCTCTGTACCTATATCTGTTTTTGTTTTCTCTTTGTGTAAAAATGTGTGGAAATTTTGTGTTGTATTTGTCCTGGGTTTTGTAAGGGTGTACTTCATCGCATTGTATTCTAGCTTACTGATATGGTTATGATTTGGCCGAATGGCCGTAAATAAAAATCTTATCTAATCTAACTGGTAACAGGACAAGAAAATGACAGTTCCTTCCTAAGAAGCAGAAAATGCCTTCCTTGGGGCATCTTCTTGGACATTTTCCATCCCAATGGAATAGAAATATGGATTGCATTCACAGAAGTATAATTTCTAAGATAAGGGAAATGATTGTTCCTTGCTGTCTGCTTCATCTGGAGTACTGTATCAAGCTTTGGGCTCCTTAGTATGGCTGCTTTTATACGAGCGGGTCACAGTCGTGCGACCTGCTCACACGATTTTTCAAAATCCCGCACGGCAGGATTAGACGTGACGATGGACGCAATCATGCGCATTCAAGGTGGTTGCATGTTGTTTGCCGACCGTGAACTAAATACCTCGATGTGTGAGGTATTTAGTTCGCGGTCGACAAGCAACGCAGGACTGCCTTCGATGTGTGTGATTGCGTCCATCGTCATGTCAAATCCCGCCTTGCGGGATTTTGAAAAATCATGCGATCAGGTCACGCGACTGCAACCCGCTCGTATAAAAGCAGCCTTACAGAAAGGCTTAGACATACTGGAGTAGAGGGTTCAGAGAAGAGGACCAAAAGTGATAAAGGCTGCCTTCACACCTTACAAAATGGGCTATTATTACAAAATGGGTTGTTGTAAAAGCCACATTTAGTAGCTCTTACAATGATCCAAAATCTTGCAGCATAAAAGGGGAATAGTGCATTCACACATTACAAAAATTGTGGAATTATAATACCCAGTATTGTCTCAAGTTATTATAATAGCCCATTTTGTAAGGTGTGAAAGCAGCCAAAGAGAAGGCAAGGCCTTGGCGGATAGGCCAAAGGAACAGGGGGTGTTGTCACACAAGACAGAGCCACACATTAGCCCCCCTTTGCCCCAGATTTATCCACTCATGTGAAGTATGGTCACCAGATGTTAGCCTGGTTTGGGCCAGGACAGCTCCACACAGTGTCATCTCCAGAAAGGTGGAACATACTGTGGGGTAACCTGGTCTGAACAAGGTAACACGCTGCCCTGGGATCTCCTCCCATCTAATGAGTGGGGGGCACGGGTTGGGCTGCATTCTCCACCATAGAGTCATGGTCTATGGGGATGGGACGCAGACCGCAGGTGGATTGTGGCCAGGGGAACCACCAGCCCATCTGCTGGGGTCCCTGCAGGGGGCAGGGCACAGAGCAGCTCCGGGCTCCAGCAGGCTCCCAGCCTGTGTGATAACACACTGGGAATGATTAGCTTAAAGAAAAGAAGACTACAGTTGAGGGGGAACAAGATTACAGTTTTCAAATACGTAAAAGGCTATTCTAAGCAAAAGGTACCCAATTGTTCTGTGTCAACAGTGGGTAGGAGTGGACTAACGGGGATTTCCAATTAAGGGAGAAAAGATTTAGGCAAAGTATTAGGAAGAATTGCTGAACCACAAGTATGGTTGAGTGGTGTGACAAATTCCCATGGGAGGCTGTGGAGTCTCCGTAGCTGGAAGTCTTTTAAAATAGGTTAGATAAATATCTCTCAGGGATGCTCCTGATTAAGGATCTAGATGGTCTGTTAAGATCCCTTCCAGCTGTAATATTCTAACATTCATGGGAAGAATTGGCCACAGCTATACTGCTGCTCACCAAAGAAGTGTAGCAAAAGAAACTGGATGAGGAAAGACCTGTTGTCATTACAGGTAGTGAGCTTCTGCTGTTCTCTGTTAACCCAATTTCTTCTGCAGTTTGTGCTTGAAATACAAGATTGGCATGTAGTTTTGGGAGGAAAATTGGTTTAAACTCATCTTTCACCTGTTTTAGTACTCAGAGATCATTAGAAGGAAATAGCTTCTTTTCCTAGCATTGTGATGGAGCAGGTAGGTGGAGATTACTCAAGTAGTGTAGTATGGGACAATTTATTACAGAAAGCTACAGCAAATACCAAATGCAAAGGAAGCAAAGTGATTCACAAAGGACAAAGATGATGGGAGCTTGATCTGTATGGTGTATTGGTCTGAGTCTGTATTCAAAATCTAAATTGAAAAGATACAAAGAAAGGTCTATTTCAGAGCTAGCCCTGTTCCTGTTTCAGATAAATGAGTCCCATGCAGTTCGCAGTTAGAAGCTGTGGCTCTAATCCATGGAATCACTTATAATGTTAAGCACTTTGAGGAGCAGGCTGCCTTCCTACCTTGGCTTGATGTTGTAGAGTTTGCTTGCACAAGCCAAGAAAATGTTGGAAACTAATTGGAGGATCTTAAATTCCTTTGAGGAAGGGACCTTCTACTATATTGCAGTTCTGAGCAGCAGTACAGTTCTTTCAATATATATTAATCTTTGTTTATGGCTAACTTTATATATATCAAATCTAATGGAGATAAGAGTACTACACGTCTCTGCCTTGTCTGTTTAGACTACAAGTTCTTTGAGACAGGGAATGCCTGTATGTGTGTGCATGTGCATGCACATACATGCACGTGCAATATAGGGGCTGTCATAATGCAAAGAACTAACAATTCCCAGGTGCTGTGAATCCAGTGGTTTTGGATTGGCTTGTGCAGAGCTTATATTCCATTTGTAGAAAGTGTGACTTGCTTCAGTAGATAAGCATACTGTAGCAGGGAAACCTGTTTAGTGACGGGGAAAAAAGGGTGCAGGTATCCAGATCTGCCGAATGAGCATATGGGGCCAACGCTACAAATAAGGAGCTGTCTAACTGAGTCAGACCAATGGTCCATCTTAGCCCAGTATTGTCACCAACTGACACAGCAGCAGGGTTTCAAATCAGGCTCTCTGGGAGAGGCCTCACCCAGGCATGCTACCAGAGATCCTGAATCAGAGATGCCAGGGATTGAACTTCAGACCTTATATGTGCAAAGCATGTGCTCCACCACCTGAGCCACGGCCCACTCCATAGAACAGGTACTAGGGTGGAGAAAGGATAGTGTATAATAAGAACCAGCTAGAAAGTTTAACAAAACATATATAAGGAACTGCCTTCAGTTTGAGGTGGCTGGCTGGAGAGTTGGGAGCTTATGTGGGCTCTCTGCAAGCACAGGCTTGGTCCAAAAGATTTCTGGGCTGCGTGGGCTCAGACCAGCCAGAGAATCCTACAGCGTGGAGCCAGCTATGGAGGACAGAGCCACCAGGAGGATACACTACATTTTGGGAACACCCAGATGGAGACATTCCTGTTATAAGGCCAGAAGGGGCCTTGCAACTGTGTTTGGAGGCAGAACCCCATGAAGGGGAAAACAGTCCTGAAACATCCTGGTGGTGTAGGCTGGGTGTGAGGGGAGGTTGGAGGCCAGACCCATACTTATGGTATTGGAACTTGACTGTGAGTATTTACCCCAGGATTGGGGCTGAGTGAGTGCTTGTTCAATCCTGGGTTGTAGGATACAAGTATATGGACTTCTAAGTAGGTGTGGAGGCTCAGGTAAGAGGCTGGAGTATTACGTGGATGGAACCGCAGAGCTAACATCCCCAAGGACCTACAAGTACCTCCTACAGAGCCTGTTGAGCATAATCAGGCTACACATAACATTTGTTAATAGGAGAAATTCACTCGCAGGAAGCAGAGGTTTTATTGTCAGGCTGAGGGGACTGGTGCAGGCTGAGAGCCAGTACACTTGTTCGCTACCCTAGCTGTCAGATGGCAATGATTTGACTTCTGCTGGTATCTTTTAAACTCCAAAACAAGATCACTAGAGTTTGGGGCACCATTGGCATGGTGAAGCATTGCTTTGTGCTGCTGCTGGAATTCCTAGGTGCAGAGAGGATGACTGTGTGATCTTCAGGTAACTAGGGGATTGTTCAGACACGTTCCAGCAAACAGCAGTAAACCGAAGTAACTACTTCAGTTTAATTAAATCAGAGTAACTACTCTACTTTTGGTACTGTTTACATTGCACCTGCAAACAGAAGTAGTTTGCAATCTCCCCCTAATGGACATGGCAAATAATAGTTTTACTTTGAAGTAAAAGATTCACACCACAGTAATTTTGAAGTAGGAAAGCAAAGTAGAAAGTACGTACTCCTGATTTTTCTGAAATGCATGCTGCTTTTCCTACTCCTAACTTCAGTTTCTGTCTCTATACATTCAAACATATATATGTAGTTAAGTCTTATTTCACTTGTGAAGTATCTGTGGAACATGGCCAATACTCAGGGATAGGATAGGTTATAGTAGTACAATTGCTTACCACTAAGTGGTGATAACCAGGAGATTGTGTGGTTATTACTTCTCAGTGGTAAGCAAACACGTATGATATGAATACTACTAAGGAGTAGCAATTGTGAAGATAGGAGAGTTAGGGATATTATCACACACTCTGGAGCATTCACATGTTCAGAGATATCACTTTGTTTTTTTTACCACAGAGTATTCTGCCTCTCACTGTAATGTGTGAACAAGACCTAGGCGATTGTATGTAGGGTACTCATCTATGGCTTTGAATGGAGGGCTGCCTGTTGCCTGTAGAGCAGAGGTGGAAAGAGAGAGCTGGGAAGTGTAGTGCTGCTTGTTAGTTTATGCAGGGGTGGAATATGTAAAATATCTCCAATTGATAAGCTCTTAATATAGTTTGACTAGGAGCTATTTAGACCTGCTCCTACATTTATCTTTCCAACAGCACTTTTGCTTAGAACTCCAACACATTTGGCATCTCTCCCTTTCTCCTCCTTGTCCTCCTCCTCCTCTGGCACTCCTGCTCGAGCTCTGACAAATTAACTGCAATTCATCCTCTCTGCTTCTCCTTCTGCCATCCACTCTGCTTTCACTGAAACCCGTCTTCCCTTGTCTCCACTTGGCATGGAGTTCTGTGACGGCCCCCCGTGCCTTTGACTGTGGTCGTCCTGCTTGGATGGTGTTCAGATCCTCTTCTTCTTTAACCTCTGTGAGTACCTTGCACCTACCTGGCTCTTCCTTTGCCCTTTATCCTAGAAGCCTCCTCCCTTTGTCTTGAGCCCTCCCCGGCAGGTTAAGCTGTGGTACTGCCAATCGTGAATGCTTGAGTATCACGATTCAGGGTGGCCCTTCCAGAAACTGGTTTTATAAAATGGCATTTTAAACAATTCATTCTGGGTCTTTTTTGCTTTCTCTTGGGATCACTGCAACAGGGCTCTGGATCCTGGGGTAAGTATTCTCTGGATCCAGCCCCAAAGACCCAGTCCCACATGGGAACTTCACTGCTCACCTTTATTTAAGTCTCCAACACAGTCCACATACACAGGGGTCTGGGCATCTCCCTTTAAGGCCCTGCCTGGCTAGACACAGTCCCTCCCAGCCAGGTATCTCACCCTGAGGTCTCCCCATTCCAATAAGCAGTAAAGACATTGTACAGTCTCGCAGATTGTGCTCACTTACAACTTAGTAGGCTTGCAATATATGCAATTTTTTAGAGGGCACTTATCAGAAATACAGGTTGCAAGGCTGCACTGGCTCCAATGCAGCCTGGCAACCTGTATTTCTGATAAGTGCCCTCTACAAATTTACATACATGGCAACCCTAAACTTAGGCTCCATGCCATGCACCCACACTGTGGGTGTTTTTAAATGAGACGCGCCGAGCTACTTATGTGACAGTGGTGCGTGGGGAGGCGTACTCCCATGACCCACGCAGTGGCCACACATGGCCATGCATGGAGCACTCCAAATTGCCTCATGCGGGCCAGGGTGGCCGCCTCCATGGAGAATGCAGCAATGCTGGGAGCGGGAGACACTAATTTGAAGCACTCCCCATGCATGTTGCGTGCATTGGCACCATACAGCTGCGTCACTCAGCGACCACAGACCTCGCCCTCCCTCTTATTTAAAAACACCCTCTGCATTGGTCTTTCAGCCCCAAACCTCTTCTTCTGTGGGTTGGGGGCAACACTGACGCTGGGGACAGCACTATATCAATGTTTAATAAGAATTTAAAGTTCGGTACATATTGACGTTAATAAAATGGAATGCCCATTAGAAGAAATGGAGGTAACAGCAATGCTAATTTGGAAATACATTCTATTGCCATTTGCAGATCCTATTCCCTCTCTTGCCATCCCTCTGAGGTGACAGAGAGAAGTGGACTGCAATCCCCCTCCACTAAAACAAAGAGAGCCCTAGCCACAGGAAACCCACAGGGCAGGGATGTTTAAAGAATTAAAAAAAATAAAACAATCCAGCCCACAGTCTATCAATAAAGTTTGATTTCTGAATATTTCCCCCTGCACAAAAGCCATGCAATTTTATTTCGAGAATCACAGTTTCACTCTTCAAAAATCCTAAAATCACCAAACTTAGGGTGAAAACAGACATGATGCTAACCACCCTTTAATCACCTTGGTGGTCATTTATGCATGTTTCAAGGCTGCATAGGGCACCAATACAGCCCTGCGACATGCATAAATAACCACCAAGGGTGGTTAAAGGGTGGTTAGCGTCATGTCTGTTTTCACCCTGTGTCAAATCTCAGGATTTGAAACCCTCATGTTTTTATCCCAATCATCAGAAATCTGCCCGCTGTGCTGTCTTTATCCATGAACTATGAACTGACTCACATCACACAGGTCTGCTGGATTCTCTGGCTGGGAAGTAGAGCATGGGAAGCTGGAAGCCAGAACTCCTGGGTTCTCTGGGAGGGGACAGGGGGTTAGGGGGTTAGAAGGAGGGGGGGCTGGGAGCCAGGAGTTCTGGGTTCTCTGGGAGGGGAGTGGGGGCTAGTGGGTTAGAGTAGGGGGGCTAGGAGCTCAGCTCTTGGGCTCTCAGGGAGGGGAGGCCTGTGGGTGAGATGGCAATCTAACTAGAGGACCTAGTTACAGAGAATGAATGATGCCAGGCAGCATGCTCCATCACCAGATCTGATGGCTGATGGGAGTGGGCTTGTTTTTGCAATGAGTGCTGAAAGCTGCAGCACAGGGTGCTGAAGTGTGGATTGTGGAGGAGGCTGTGCTATAGCCCCCAGATGAGGAGCTTCAGAACCCTGTTCAATAACCCGGCAAGGCACAGAACTCTCCACCAGTTCTTTAACAGGCACAGGGTGCAGCAGAGCACATCTTTCCCCCTCCCCCAGGGCAGGGGTGTTTAAAATTAAAAATAAGCCCCCCTAATCTATCAGTAAATTCTGATTTCAGAAGATTTCCTCCTGCACAAAAGCCACACCGTTTTATTTCAAGAATCACAATTCTGCCCTTTTCAAACATTTTAAAATTACCAGACTTACAGTCAAATCTCAAGATTTGAAACTCTCACCATTTTATCTGAAGCATCACAAATCTGCCAGCTGTGCTGTCTTTATCCATGAACTATGAAGTGACTCACATCACACAGAACTCATGGGTTCTCTGGGAGGAGAGCAGGGGCTAGCGAGTTAGAGCAGGGGGACTGGAGCCAGGACTTTTGTATTCTCTGGGAGGTTAGTGATGGCAATCCAACTAAGCGGAACCAATTACAGAGGATGAATGATGCCAGGCAGCCATCACCTTTCAGTCCCAATCCTTTTCCTCTGCAAGTTGGGGACAACACTAGAGTTGGGGGCATTTTAAATAAAAAAAGAACCCCCCGCTTCCGTCTATCAATACAGTCTTATTTCAACCTCTCTTCTCTAAGGCCTTCACCTTCAAGTGTTAATATCTGGACTTCTGGGGATGGGTTAGAGACATGGGGTTCACTGGGGCCATGTTTCAGGAAGCCCACACATCAGACCCCACCATCAGTGTCTCCCCACACTCCCATTTTGGGTATATGACATCACCTTTGGATGCTAATAACTCCACTTCTGGAAGAACTAGAAAGTTGAAGATTGCTGACACTATGTCTGGAGCAGTCCCTCTATCCATCTCTGCCCTCGGCTTCACTCCTTACCCCCAATTTGTGGGTGGTCCAAACTGGTTTTTTTGCCCCATATTCATAACTCTTCTTGGAGGGGGTCCAATCACAGCAAAATTGGTGTCCTTGGGGTTGTGGGGACTGTCCTTTATCTAATCTTGGGGTCAGGTTTTCCTGGGTAAAACCCCACCTCGATTTTGAAGACACTGTCTGGGACTAAGCCTCTAGGTCTTTCCTTTAATATTCAGCTTCCACAGGAGCTGAAGTCTTGATTCCTTTTGGTGCCATATTTGGGGGTTCCCCTGCATCAGATCCCACTGTTGGTTCCTCCCTGGCCGCCACCTTGAGGGTGTGATGTCATCAACATTAATTGCTAATAACGTTTTTTGGGGGGGGCTAGAGACTCCCCAATCGCTGGCACCATGTCTGGGTGGGATCCCCTTTACCTATCGCAACCATCGGTTTGTCTGTGAGTGGTCATTTTCCAGGTTCTGGAAAATTGGATTTTTTGCCCCCTAACTCGGCTTAGGTGTGTGTGTGTGTGTGTGTGTGTGAAATTGCACAGAAAAAAACATATTCTCCTCTCAGGGGAGTCTCCTCTATCAAATGGTGGTCTTGTTTTACCCTGAGGGTGACTCCCCACCCCCGATTTTCATAATGGCCACCACTTCACTTCCTGGTTCTTTTTTAGTGTTTTCTGGAACTCTGGGGGTCAGAACAAATTCAAATCTTGGGGTGCCTTTAGACATAGCATCAACGGGTGTCTGAATGTGTGATTTGACCTGGATATGAACACCAATTTGGCCTTGTGTTCACCATGTGGAGCTGCTTAGACACACAGCCCACCTTGGGGCAAATTGGTGTTTTGCGCACCACCCGATCTCAGCACGCAAGCGCTGCCTCCTCGTTCCCCATGTTGTACCTGCTAACACGCCATGCAGTATCATTAGACACGACACTGGCCACGTGTTCAGCCAAAACATGCAAATTGTCCTTGTGATGCAATGGTGTTCGCATCACGTGTTCAACGGGTGACCAAATTGGTGGTCGGATTGTTATGGTGCTTACACACAGCAGCCAAACATGTGCTTAGGGGTTATGACACCTGATCTTTGTTTTGTCTAAAGACGCCCTTGGATTTTTGGGAAGCCCCAAGAGTGCTAATGTAAACTGTGTTTCTAGATCTTCGTGATCTGCTTGCTTTGTCTCAACCTGGCTCTGAAAATGAGTCTGTCAGATCCATCATTCCTGTCTGCCTGTATATGGCTGCCTCCAAACAGAGTGACTTTATTTCAATTCCTCTCTCAAATTCCTGTACCAAAAAAGACAATTCCTGGTCTGCTTTGGTCCTAATGGGGTTCTCCCACAAGTTTATATTTTTATTTATATTTATTTAAAAACTTATACCCCGCTCCCTCCAGCCCTAAGGCAGCTCGGGGTGGCTCACAACATTTTAAAACCATACATTAAAACCAATATAAAAAGAGTTACTAAAACAATGAATCATTAAAACAATAAAGGAGGTAAAACCCACTGGCGTAAACCCACTCTCACTCCCCCCCTCCCCCAAAGGCCTGGACAAAAAGCCAGGTCTTACAGGCCCGACGAAAGGCCAATAAGCTGGGGGCCAGACGAACTTCGTCTGGGAGGGAGTTCCACAGCCGTGGCGCGACCACCGAGAATGCCCTCTCCATCGTGGGAAAGAGCCCCCGGCTGATCGCAGAGGTCGCTCCAGGGACCGGGGAGTGCGGCGGTCTCTCAGATAGGAGGGGCTGAGACAGTGTAGGGCTTTAAAGGTCAAAACCAGCACCTTGAATCGGGCCCGGAACACTATAGGCAGCCAGTGCAGAGCCCGGAGCACTGGTGTAATGTGCTCCCTATGGCCTGTCCCCGTTAAGAGACAGGCCACCGCATTCTGCACCAGCTGCAGTTTCCGAGTCGTCATCCAGGGCAGCCTCACGTAGAGCGCGTTGCAATAATCTAGCCTTGAGGTGATGAATGCATGGATGAGGGTGGCCAGGTCAGAGCTTGAGACATATGTCTGGATCCTATGCACAAGGTGCAATTGACGAAAGGCTCCCTTTGTCACCGCCTCCACCTGACAATCCAAGCAGAGGCCAGGGTCCAACGGGACCCCCAAGCTCTGTACCTGTGGGGCCAGTGGGGGGCAAACCCCCTCCACGAGGGAGGCCATCACCTCTGCCACCCGACCCACCAACATCACCTTCATCTTGTAGGGATTCAGCTTCAGTCTGCTCTGCCTTATCCAGTCACACACTGCTAGCAAACATTGGGAAAGCACCGAGATTGTAGGGCCTGGGTTCATTGAAAAAGAAGGGTACAGCTGGGTGTCATCAGCATACTGGTGGCAATGCACACCAAACTGTCTCACGACCTCCCCCCTACATACAACCGTATGTAGATGTTAAATAACAATGGAGACAGAATCGAGCCTTGCGGTACACCACACGCGAGATCCCAGGGGCCAGATGTTTCTTCCCCTAGCACCACCTGCTGACTCCTCCGTGAGAGGAATGAATGGAGCCATCCTAAGACAGTCCCGTCCACTCCCCCCACGAAACCGTCTCAACAGCAACCCATGGTCCACTGTATCAAACGCTGCTGAGAGATCTAATAGAACCAAAAGTGTAGAATGTCCTAAATCCATCTTTCGGTGGAGGTCGTCTACCAAGGCCACCAATGTAATCTCAGCGCCATATCCTGGATGAAAACCTGATTGAAAAGGGTCCAGGAAACCGATGCTATCCAGATGTCCCTGGAGCCCATTCAATAACCTCCCTAAAAAGTTAAACCCTCTTAGTACTCCCTGCCTCCTCCCGGCCCTGCACAACCTACATCTCAAACTTCTGGGTGGGGGATCATCTTCTCTGTTTATGTCTCAGTCCCTCTGCTGGCCAGCTGACAGTACAGTGATTCCTCTCCGGTGCCCTCCCAAAATTCACTTTATAGTTAAAGTGAATTTATCTGCTGGTCCCTTTACCTGCTGGTTAAAATTGCTAGACAGAACAGAACCTGTTTACACTAGAGTGGGGAGGGGGAGAGTTTTTCCAATAAGTTACCTGGGTGGCAGTGTCCCCTGTATCGGCACCATCTGGGTCCTTCTGAGAGGTGTCACTGCTGACGCCCCTCCACCCCCAGCATTGCAAATGCTAACCCTGATTTGTGAGGGCAGATTATTTAATTTAATTAATGTATTTATTTTATTACATTTTTATCCCACCCCTCTCACATAAGGCGACCCGGGGTTAGACCTGCCTGCCCTGGTTCTCCCCTTAGATGCCTAACCTCACACCGCAGTCCAGGCTGTAAGGGAGCTTAGCAGGGACCAGTGGAGTAAGTGAACCTAGTCTGAAGTGAGGGGAAACAGCTTCAAACTCTTTTGAGGGCCCAAATTAATAGGGCAATGCTCCCTTGATTCCCTTTCCTCCTGCTGCCGTTTTAGTTCCATTGAAGCTCCAATGGGGCCACTTTCCAAAAACCACCTGCTCAGCAGTAGTCCCTATCAGCTACATTGGGACTCCTCTGGAGAAAGTGCTTTGTGGAAGGCAGGCCTGTAGTGTCTAAATCACCCCTCAGCCCTTTGTTTACTGATTTTATTGCCAAGCGGGAGACAGTTGTGAGGAAATGGGTTTGACTGAAAGCTGCAGCGGCTCCCTTCGGGGAAAAGCTTTCTGTTTTTTTTTCTCCTCTCCCTTTGACATCAAGGTCAGTAATCAGTTCATGTTGGTGTCAGGATGATTATTTAATATATTTATCTCCATACGTAAAATTGTTGAACATTACCAAACACCCCCTTCTGCCCCCCACACCCGTCTCCCCCATTAACCCCCCAATACCCTCTTCCTCCCTCATTGACCCTCAGGATCCCACACCTGTCTCCCTATTAACCCTCATATACTCCTTCCCCATTCACCCCAGACCCACACCCCTGTTTCCCAGTTAACCCCCAAACACCCCTTTCCTCCCTGTTCATCTCAAACACTCTTCCCCACTCATTCCAAGCCCCTCCAAATACCCCATACCCCTTTAACCCCAACCACCTCTTCCCTCCCCGTTTCACCCATCATCCACACCCCCTCCCTCCCCTCATTAACCCCCAAATGCCCCTTTCCTCATTCACCTCAGCCCCCATGCCCCTCTTTTCTCCCCTCCTCCTCCCTTTTCTTCCTCCCCACCTCCTCCTCCCCTGTATCTTTACCCTCCCTTTCTTCCAACCCTTCACCTCCCACTCCCCCTTTTTCTCTTCCCTTTTTGCTCTTTCCCTCCATACGTGCTCCCCCTCCCCTTTATGAGGAGACATATAATCTTGCTGGTACTCTCTGGCCCTTGAGCCTGCACATGTTTTTTAAAAATTAAAAAATTCCTTGATTTATTTTTTGGTGGGGAGGGGGAAATACTGAAGTATAGGGAGAGAACTTTACAAGAGTCTTTCTTCCCTGTAAGGGAAATTTGCTTTCTGGGAACCGTTTGGAGTTTCAAATCCTAAAATGTCACTGTTAAATGTTATGATTATGTAACGAAACTCAAGTTGGTAACAGAGCAGCTGATGGAATGTAGTGCATGGCACAAAAAAAACTCAAGGGAATTCCATGCTCAAAAAACCTCCTGGTTTAAGACCGCAGTTAAGGTTCTTACAAATTCAACTATGCACCAAAAGGTATGAAAATATTGAGTTAAGGCTCCTGCTTTAACTTGTGCACCATGTAAGCAGTAAAGATGTTGTACAGTCTCACATATTGTGCTCGCTTCCAATTTAGCCTCCATGCACCCATGCTTTCCCTTGATCTTTCAGCCCCAATCCTCCCCCAGCCCCATCCACACATCCTTCCTCCCTCACTGATGTCAAGCCCCTGACATTCCTGTCTCACTAACACCCCCTTCCTCTCCCATTCCCCCCCCCGACCCCACATTCCTGTCTATCCCATTAACCCCCAAACACCACCTTCCTCCCCCATTTTAAGGGATGGGCGAACAGGGTGTTTGTGGGTTAATTAGGGGAGGATGTGAGAGACTGTGGGGCACTTTTCTTCTGGAGCCTAGAGACTTTGGCTCAAAACCCAGAGAGGTGGAAACCAGGGGCCTAATGAGGCAGGAATGGGGCCCCTGTTACCGACATACCCCTCCCCACTGACACACATCCCTTTACAGGCAGGACTGCAGGCAACTGGGGAGACTGGATTGTGTCTCTATACACATCCCACATCCATTAAACCTGTTCCCCCATATGCAAGCCCCACAAATACTGACCTCTCTTGTTGCCCATGCCCAAATAGAAGTAAAGACAGAAAGCAGGACATGAAGGGGCAGTTCCTGTAATTGACAGCTTCAGTGTTGCCCCCAACCTGCACAGGAAGAGGATTGCGGCTGAAATACCAAGAAAAAGTGTAGGTGCATGGAGGCTAAGTTGGAAGTGAGCATGCAAGTTGTAAGTTTTCCGATTCAAAATTTTCCAGAAAACCCACATCACTGGACACCCAGCTTCTTTCATGATTACCCCACCCCACCTTCAGGGTAACTGTCCCTCACCCAGGGGCAGATCCACCGGGGTGGTGAACTGGGCTCCAGTCCCCTCATTGGCCAGCTTTGGTTAGACCCGCCCCCCCTCGCCCATCATGGTTGGGGTGGGTCTGGCTGCATACTAAAGAGGAAGCAGCCTGCCTTCCTTAGCTCCAGCTGCTCTACTGACTGCACAGTCTGCTTTGGTAAGTAAAGGGGAGGGGGCAGCTCTGCTGCAGCTGCTGGAAATCCAGGCTTTGATCCCTGGATCCACGCTGTGGGGGGGGGGGTGTCCGACCATCTTGCTGCTGCTGCTGCCGCTGCCGCCGCCACCATGTTCCACGCTGCTCTGGGCCCTTTTCTGGGCCTCCAGTTTAAAAGAACATCCCCTGTTCCATCTGTGTGCCCTTTTAAAAGATGGTGCCTGCAGGGCCGCACATGCTCAGAAAAGCTGCTCGGCCCTGCAGGTACCATCTTTTAAAAGGGCACATGTTCTCAGTATGCTCTGCTGTGGTTTCTCCCCCCTCCCCTTAAACTGAAGACCCTGGGAAGGGGCCCAGTGTGGCGTGGAGCACTGCGGGGGGGACCCCCACCCCATGGTAAGTACACCCCTCCCTGCCCTACCCCCGCTAGAACCCCTCAGCTAATTTCTCTAATTCCCCCCCCCCCCTCGGGGGGCAGAGCAGCTACAGGGCTGGGTATGGGGGGCTCTGGACCCCTGGTTGGGCCATCAGGCCACCGCATTGTTTCCCCATACCCTGTGTTGGGGCCAGCGCTGCCCCCTTGTTCAGCCGTGCAAGGCTGACCCCCACCCCACCCCAAGCTGGAAGGCGCTTGCCACTGGGGTTCCCTGGGCAGCTGGTCACTGCGGCACCAATGCGTGGGGGAGCAGAGCAGCTACAGGGCCCCCAGCATTCCTGGCCAAGCCACATGGGTGCTGGGCTGGGTGGGGGGGCTGAGCCATGTGGGGGGTGCTGCCGTCTCCCCACTGCCATGCAAGGCTGCCCCCCCACCCCGAGTTTGAGGGAGCTCACCACTGGGGCTCCCCGGGCAGCCGGCTGCAGCAGTGATGATGGGGGGTTGGGGGGGGCAAGAGCAGCTACGGGTTCTCCAGCACCCATGTGGCTCGGCTAGGTGGGGGCCCCGAGCCCATGTGGGTGCTGCTGTTGCTTCCCCACTGCCATATGAGAGAGCTCAGCACCGGGGCAGCTGCTGTGGTGCCGATTGTGGGAGTGGGGCAGAGCTGGTGTTTTGTTTCCTGCTGCTGATGGTAAGGCTGCCCACCTCCTGACCTGGAAGGAGCCGCTTGGTGCACATTAGGAGCAGTGCCCCCACCCCCCGAGCTGGAGGAAGCTGTTTAGGGCACGTTTTGGGTGGCCCCTGGCTGGCTGCCGGAGAATCGGGTTAGGAGGAGGGAGAAGGGTGTGTCACAGAGGGGCTTGGTAAACAGTCTCAAGCCTGCATGTCACTGGAGCCCCAGAGCAAACTCCACCCCAGGAACCATACCTGGGGACAACCCATAAAAATCTGGAAAGTTAGATTTTTAAATATAACCTCTTTACTGAATTTCCTTGACCTTTATTATGCATAGAAAGAGGTTATTTTGGTAACTTTGCCTTGATTGTTATTTGCTCAGTAACTAAGACTAGTTCCCTAGCTAAGGGTGAAGCTGCCATGGTGTTTGCTCGGCAGTGGGTAGGGATGGAGGCGGGGCCTGGTCACCAGGGCGGGGCTATGCTAACTTTGGACTTCAGCCGCCCCCCATCCGCATCACTTCTGGATCCGCCCCTGTTCACCCACTGTGCTCCTCTCCCCATCTGACCTGATTCCACAGCAGCTATTTCCTATCTCCCAGGAAAATGGGATAATCCAGAGTCAAACCAGGACTTAATTCTGCAGCCTGTGAGTGTGAGAAGGGTTGGGGTGGGGCGGGTGGTGAGAAGTGACTTTAGTCCAGGGGCAGGAAATCTCAGGCCCGGGAGCCAAATGAGGCCCATGGCAAGTCTTTAATGTGGCCCTTTTCCAGTGCCTGGATCCAGTTCTCCCTCCCTCCAAACACTGAAAAAATAAGCTCAGGGTAAGGGAACAGAGATGAGGGCATGCACACAAGTATAGGCCTCGTACGCATGCCCTCCTCTCTGTTCCTTAGATCCATGGTAGAAATCCATGATCTTGGCCCTCCTTTTGTGGACTGCACTCCTTAAGCACCCCTGCCCCCAACTTCTGTGCAGTCCTCAGAGATGGTACTGAAGAGGTTCCCCATCTCTGCTTTAGTCCAATTGAAATCATGTTTTTTTCACCTTGTTATTTTTAAATGCTTGAAATCTGTGTTGTTAGTTTTTTCCTTCAGCTCCCTCCCAAGTTATTGTCCCCCCCCCCCCCCATCTGTCCTGCATTTCTCACACTATAGTTATGACTTTTACGTGCCATAGAAAGGGCTCTTTGTGGCCTGAAAGCTTGTGTACTTTCACCAAGAAAAGTTAGTCCAATAAAAGAGGTCATCTAAATTATGTTGTCTCAATTTCTTTCTGGCTTTTTGTAGTGAGATAACTAAAGGCATGGCTTCTGCCCCCTGACCAAGGCCAGGACCCCCATTCTCTCCTCGCAAAAGCAGGAGAGAATGCAACTCCATCTGCCCTGCTGGGAAACCACTCAGTCCCTTTATCACAATGCAGCTACGGCCCCTTCCCCTAGGCCTAATACCCTTCCCCAGACACTGTAACCAGACTTCCAGGGGCAGAATATGGGGAAGGAGCTGCTTGGGGGAAACCTCCCGGGGAGGGGGAAAATTTATCCTTCTCACCTCTCCCCCAGTGACAGGAATCTGGCTTTATGTCTCTTTGCCATTTCCCTGGGTGCCAGGAAAGTCTTTCTGCTCAGGTGGGCGGAGGCGGGGGATGGAGCTGGGCAGGGCTGGGAGCCTGGCCCCTCTCTTTGCCACCCATTCCTTCCTCTGCCCCTCTCAACCTCTCCCTTCTCTTCCTCCCTGCCTGGGGGACTCATTCCCTGCTTTTCTTTCAGTCCCCTGGAGTCCCTGCTTTCCTTCCCGGGGGGTCTTGGGAGTCACTGACTGCAGAGCCAGTCCCCATCTGGGCTGGGTGTAGGGAGCTGGGATCAGGGTCTCTCCTTGAACAGACCCCACTGCCCAGAGGAAAAGCAGAGGCTCAGGCCAGATCCCAATAGAGGCAGCAGCAGCCTCTGATCTGGGAACCTCAACCCCTAGTATCCTGAACAGAGAGAGAGAGAGAAGAGAGGAAGAACAGCTTCCCTTTAAGCAAGTCCGAGCCCCATAGCCTTCCAGCCTCAAAGATCATGATTGAGGAAGACACCCCCCCATGCCAAGTGACCCCCATGTGCCAGATCCCCAGCACCCTTATGCCAAGTGACCCCTCATGCCAGCTCCCTATGACCCCAGAGCCCCAAATGACCCCCACCATAGCTCCGTGGACCCTGTGGATCCAAATGACCCCCTCATCCTGGCTCCCTGCACTGCCCATGGGCCCAAATTACCCTCTGCCCTGGCTGCTTCCATCGCCTACATCCCCAAATGACTCCCCCACCTTACCTCCCCTATGTTCCCAAATTACCCCTGCCCTGACTCCCTGCACCTCCTATGGCCCCAAATGACCCCCCACCCTGGCTCCCTGCATTCCCTCACTCCAAGTGATCCTCCCCCATCCCTGCAACAGCTCCCCATCCCCCTCATCACGTCAAGTGACCACCCTGCAGCAGCTTCCCAGCCTCTGCCTCGTAAAGAGACCTGGGGATAGCTCCCTAGGGCCCCCCCAATGCCAAGTGACCTCCTCCTCATGATTTTAGACTCAAATTTTGTATTACTGTTTTAAATTGTTCTTATTTTTGTTGTAAGCCATCCCAGGATGCCATGGGCATGAGGGGATGGCTAAGAAATGCAATAAAATAAATAAAATAAAATAAATTTCTATAGCGCTATTAGTCGTATGCAGCACTGTACAGATGCACATAACACAAAGACAGTTCCTGTTCCATGGAGTTTATAATCTAATCAGTAAGAGGTAAGATTACAACTTTACCTCTCCTGCGCCAGCTCCCCCCACACCTCCCATGCCAAGTTGCCTCTCCTGTGCCAGCTCCCCAGCACCCCCCACACCAAGTAACCCCCTGTGCCAGCTCCCCAGCCCCTTCTACACCAAATTATCTTCTGCACTAGCTCCCTACACCCTCAGGGTCCCAAACGATTTCCCACCCCTAGCTCCCTGCACCGCCTATTGCCCCAAATGACTCCCCCCTCCCCCCCCCAGCTGCCTGCTCTGCCTATGGCCCCAAATGACCCCCTGCCCTGCATCCCGATGGCTCCAAATGACACCCCACCCTCCTTCCTGAACCTCCATGGCCCCAAATGACCCCTCTGGCTCCAAACATCTCCCAGAGTCCCAAATGACCCATCCGCCCTGGCTCTCTGCACCCTCTCACTCCAAGTGACCCTCCCATGCCAGTTCCTCAGCCTCTGCCATGCCAAATGTTCCCCAGGCCCCCTACACCAAGTGACCCCTGCACCAACTCCTAAGCACCTCCATGACCTGAAGTGACTCCACACCAGCTGCCAGAACCCACCACCCCCAGCGCGCTGACTAACACCTACTGCCCTCTCAGATAACTCAAGAGTCTTGGCTTTCAGGTTCCTGCTCTCACTCACT
Source organism: Sphenodon punctatus (assembly GCA_003113815.1). NCBI lineage: Eukaryota > Metazoa > Chordata > Lepidosauria > Sphenodontia > Sphenodontidae > Sphenodon > Sphenodon punctatus. The sequence continues at coordinate 742,778 of QEPC01010688.1, forward strand.
AACCCCCCATACCCCTCCCAGAGAACCCAGGAATCCCTGGCTCCCAGCCCTCTTGCTCTAACCCACTAGCCCCCACTCCCCTCCTAGAGAACCCAGGACTCCTGGCTCCCAGCCCCNCTGCTCTCACTCACTAACCCCCCATACCCCTCCCAGAGAACCCAGGAATCCCTGGCTCCCAGCCCTCTTGCTCTAACCCACTAGCCCCCACTCCCCTCCTAGAGAACCCAGGACTCCTGGCTCCCAGCCCCTCTGCTCTAACCCAGTAGCCCCCACTCCCCTCCCAGAGAACCCAGGAGTCCTGGTTCCCAGCCCCCCTGCTCTAACCGACTAGCCCCCATGCCCCTTCTAGAGAACCTAGGAATCCCTGGCTCTTACTCCCCGTGCTCTAACCCACTACCACTACACACTCTTAAGCACCCTCTAATGGTGCATACTATCTTTAAGGCATATTAGTATGTGTGGAAGAGGTACTCAAGGATGCATCAGAGAAGTGCAGTTTAACAGGAGCTTTAAACATCTGGGTTGTAAACATTACAGGGGAGGGGGAATAGGCAAAAATGGAATATAGAAAGTAACTGTTGAGCTGCATTTCAATTTCCCTTGGTGCTTTGATAGGTATTAGGTTGATAAACAAAGAACAATAAGAGTTTCAAGATGACCCTTGTCATGAGTCAGGTTTTGGTTTTTTTTGTTTATTTTATTGAGATTTTTATACTGCCCTTCCCTTAAAAAGGTTCAGGGCAGTTCACCAGGTCACAGTTGGATCTGTACAATCATGCCACTACTTGTTCTTTTAATCAGGCATGTCAGAATCTGAGTCCCCAAACACACCCAGATATTCAGTCCGCAGCAGACAACTAGTGCAGATGGATCTGGAAGGAAATAGAAGTTTTGGACTCAAGTTGGAGAGACTGTCAAAAGTGCTGTGCTAGTATGTGACACTTCAGTTCTCTGGGAGCGTGAGTTCATGGCTGCCATCGCAACCATGGGACAATCTCAGGTGGTTACTGACCCGACACATGATGGAGGGCATACCTTGGATCTGGTATTTTGCACAGGGCTGCAGGTGGGGGATCCGTTGGTGGAAAACATGGTAGTGGAGCCCTTGTCATGGATGTATCCTTACCTCTTACGGGCCTGTCTCCTGGCGCATGTCTGCCCTGGAGAGGTGTGGAGCCTGTTTGGTTGGTTTGTCCCCAGAGTCTTATGGAACTGGAGAGGTTCCAGAATGCTCTTGGGGAATTACCCTCCGATCTTGACAACCGCTTGCTCATGACCTCGTGGCTTTTTGGAACACCTTGCTGTCTGAGGCCATTGACTGGGTGGCTCCTAGGTGTCCGCTCCCTGCACATCGGCGGTGCTGGTCCTCATGGTTTACAGAGGACCTGTGGCGGCTGAAGCAAGAAGAGTGGCGGTTAGAGTGACAGTGGTGTTGTACTCATGCTGAAGCCAACGGATTGCGGCATAGAGCTAGTTTAAAAGCCTATGCAGTGGCTATGAGAGCAGCAAAAAAACCAACCTTCTTTGCTGCTCTCATAGCATCTGCGAAGTCATGTCCAGCTGTGCTTTTCCAGGCGGTGAGGGGGCTGGTCAGTCCAGCCTTCCTCCGGCTGGAACTGGAATCTTCCAGTGCTCGCAGTGACTTGTTTGTTGACTATTCCACAGAATACAAGGGTCATGGCAGTTATGTATGGTGGGGGAATATAATGGCTTTACTTCAAAGCATGGGCTGTTACAATTTGGTGCAGATTAATAATTCTGCGTCTATATAGAAATAGGAGCTTATTGATATAGCTAATCAGACAGATCAAGCAGTCCTAAATTCCCTTAAGTCTATAACTTTGTACCCACAGTTATCCAAAACATTTGGCTTGGCGGACTGTCTGGTCCTTCTAACTTCATTCCATCTTAGAAGAGCTTATTCTTCTATGAGGTTTCAAACTTTTTTTTCAAACTAAGCATTTTTACAGGGAAGGTTTAACCAAAGATCTTTGGAACATCGTCTCTGTCCCTGTCCTCTTAACCAGATAGAGACGTTGGACCATGTACTTTTTAAATGTCCTTTTTACACTTCATTAAGAGCTAAATGGATTACCCCATGGTTAAGCTCAAAACAGTATTGGTGCCCCGAGCAGAGTATGATTTACTTATTTAGCTCAAAAGATTTTAGGATTATAAAGGCACTGGCTAATTTCGCTCATTTAGCTGTTGTTAAACAAATATATATATATATATATATATATATATATATATATATATATATATATATATATATATATATATATATATATAATGCAGCAATTTTGTGTTTGTTTGTTTGTTGATTGGCCATCTGGCTGTAAATAAAGATTGACTTGACTATTCCGCAGATAAAATCGCTCGCATTCACCATGACTTTGATGTTACGCTTGATATGGTAGGAGAACCAGAGGTTATGGATGCCCCGTCTTGTCCAGTTTTATGGGATCAGTTTCCGTGGGTTTTGCCTGCTGATGCAGGGGATGTCCTTGGGGCGGTTAGAGCTACCTGTTGTGAATTTGACCCGTGCCCGTCCTGGCTGGTTAAAGCCAGCCGGGAGATGCTGGGGTGGTCAGTGCCTCCCTTTGCTTGACATTGACTCCCTTGCCGGCTATCGGTTATTGAATGGGTGGTGGCTCAGTGGCTTCAGGGGCATTTGGACCACATCAGTTTTCTGGATCCATCACAGTCTAGCTTTCGTCTGGGTTATGGCACTGACACTGTGTTTGTAGCCTTGGTTGATGACCTTTGTCGTGAGTTGCATCGGAGTCGGTTGACCCTTTTGATCCTGTTAGATCTGTCGTCTGCTTTTGACAAGGTTGATCATGAGACACTGGCGACTCGCTTACGGGACCAGGCTGGTGTGGGCGGGATGTTCTTTAATGGTTCCCGTCCAGGAGGACTCAACAAATAGTGCTGGGGGATTGTTGGTAGTCTCCCTGGGACCTCACGGTGGAGTTCTGCAAGGTTCTAGTCTGTCCCCTCTCCTGTTCAACGTGTACATGCAGTCTTTGGGCAAGGTTGTGAGGGGGTTTGATGTTTGGTGTCATCGATATTTATTTATTTTATTTTAAAACCGTAATATCCTGCCCATCCTGCCACAGGCAGCTCTGTGTGGCTCACAATAAAAACTTAAAACAGCATCGTCATTTAAAACCATACATAAAAAGGAGGATAAAAATGTCCCACATCACTCCCCCCATCCACCCTACCCATCCCCCCCCCCCAAGGCCAGGCGGAACAGCCAAGTCTTACAACTACGTAGAAAAGAGGGGAGATCCGGGGCCAAACGAACCTCCAATGGCAGGGAGTTTCACAGCCGAGGGGTGACCACCGAGAAGGCCCTCCTCAATATGGCCCCCAAGAAACCTGAGGGACCTCAAGGAGAGCACCCCCAGATGACCGCAGGGGCTGATCCAGGACCCGAGGGGTGAGGTGATCCCACAGATAGGATGGGCCAGGGCCATTTAGGGCTTTATAGGCAAGCACCAACACTTTGAATCGGACCTGGAAGACTATAGGCAGCCAGTGCAATGAACGTAGAACCGGTGTGATATGTTCCCGGCGGCCCGATCCCATCAGGAGACGGGCCACCACGTTCTGCACCAGCTGCAGTCTCTGAACCGTCACCATGGGTAGCCCCATGTAGAGCGTGTTACAGTAGTCCAACCTAGAAGTGATGAAAGCATGGATGATAGTGGCCAGGTCAGAGTCCGAAACATACGGCCGAAGCCAACGCACCAGATGTAATTGATGAAAGGCACTCCTTGCCACAGAATCCACCAGAACATCCAAATGGAGCTGTGAATCAAGGAGCACCCCCAGACTCTGCACCTGGGGAACCAGCAGAGGGCAGACCCCATCAATGATGTGGGCCGTCACCCCCACCGCCTTACCCACCAGCATCACCTGTGTCTTGTCAGGATTCCGCTTCAGTCGATTTGCCCTCATCCAGTCCCCCACAGCCGCAAGATACCCGGGAAGCACCGAAACTGATGGGCCCGGCTCTGATGAAAATGAGAGGTAAAGTTGGGTGTCAGCGTATTTGATTTGATTTGATTCTTATATCTCGCTCTCTCCTGACAAAGTCAGCTCGAGGCGGCTCACAAATCGATGCACACTAAGCATGGATCCTACACAGAGGACCATACTATCCAAAATCTAACAAGTCCTACATCGAGGACATCAATATACATATACATACATAATACTGTCATCTTAAGTACATGCCAAAAAAGAAACCCCCACTATCCACAATTTCATATTACAAATTATTACCTTCATAACTCCTCACTCCTTAATGACACTGCACACCAAACTTCCTGACCACCTCACCAAGCAGCTGCATATACAATATGCTGATGACACCCAGACCTATACCTCTCGTTTTCAACTGACCCAGGCCTGGCAGTCTCGGTGCTTGGCAGCTGTGGGGGACTGGTTGAGGGTGAGCCATCTGAAGCTGATTCCTGACAAGACAGAGGTGATATTGGTGGGAGGGGCCAAGGAGTTGGTGGCTCCCATTATTGATGGGATTCGTCCCTCCCTGGTCCACCAGGTTTGTAGTCTGAGGGTGATTCTTGATTTGCAGCTCCACCTGGATGTCCAGGCGGCGGCTGTGGCAAGGAGCGCATTTGGCCAGTTATATCTGGTATGGCGGCTTCGGCCGTATATCTCAAACTCCGACCTGGCCACTATCATCCATGCCTTCATCACCTCAAGACTGGACTAGTGTAATGTGCTCTACGTGGGGCTACCCTTGGTGATGGTTTGGAAACTACAGCTGGTGTAGAATGCAGCGGCCCATCTCCTTATGGGGACAGGTCGTCGTGAGCACATAACACTGTTCACTGCACTTCGCTGCACTGACTGCCATAGACTTCCAGGCCCGATTTCAAGGTGTTGGTTCTTACCTATACAGCCCTACATGGTCTGGGCTCCACTTACCTGCGGGACCGCCTCACCCCCTGGATTCTAAATTAGCTTCTGTGGTCGGCATGGGGTGCCCTTCTTGAGGTCCTTGGGTGGCAACCATGGGGAGGGCGTTCTCGATGGCTGCCCTGAGGCTGTGGAACTGCCTCCCTGGTAGCGGTCCATTTGGCCCTGGACCTCCCTCCTTTCAACGACAATGTGAGGGCTGGCTGTTCCACCAAACATTTGGTGGGGGAGATGGGTAGTGGGTGGGAGGGTTGGATTGAGAGGTTTTTTTAGCTCCATTTAGTTTACTTTGATCATATATTATATTTTGTATTATATTTTATATTTGTTGTAAGTTATTTGTATGCTGCCCTGAGCTGCCTTTGGGCAGGATATTAAATGTTAGTAGTAGTAATAATAATAATAATAATAATAATAATAAGTATTTAAACAGCCATGTCCCATTTATTTTATCTTACAAGCAGCATCCTCTGCATCTGAATCCTCTATCACAGAATTAGAGGAAAATAAACAAGCAGACAAGATGATCACCCAGTGCTGGCACACTGGAAAACCTACACAAAAGGTATGACAGTAGGTGATGAAGGGATGAACAGTCAGTGTGTCACTGACCTTTCCAAAGCTATCCGCCAAAAAGCTATACCATATGGGAGATGTTCTAATTAGTAGTAATCAGGTTTTTTTACTCTCTAAGAAGACTATAACCACGTGGTAGTCATTCAAACTGAATTTTGAAGAGAGATGGAAAATGTGCCTTGTTTGCTCTGTTTGGAAGGCATAATATAGCTTGCCTGGGTTGGGTATTTTTAAAATTATTATTATTTTAAATATTCTTTTACGTGCCAGTCATTCACAGTAAATGCCCTTATTTAAAAATAGACTTGAAGGACTAGTTTTAGGCATTTGTTTGTAATGGGTGGCACAGATACCACAAACAAACACCAATGACTTTTCTGTTGAGCTTTTCAGTCATGTAAGTCAAATTGGTTAATAAATCTGTGTTTGTGTCTGTAATACAGGCAAAACAGGCTCATGAACATCCATATGAACATACCTTTTAAAAAGTCTGATCTGCAATAAAAAGCCAAATATACTACTTTCTTTTCGAACAGCATTAATTTTCACTTCTAGAAATGCTACAGAAAACCCCAGCTTACCCTCCATGAATTATTTCTATCACCTAAGTTACTTGGCGCTTCATCACAAGGATAGGAAAGTCGGGAAGAGAACTAACCAAAAATATCGTGTGTCCAAGGAGAAACAGGGTTGAGCCACCTGCCCAAAATAAAGGGCAGGCAGAAACTTGAGGCCCAAGATCAAATTCCAGCTGAGAAAGCCATGGCTCTTACTGCCTTGGGAAGAGATTCTTGGAGCTTGCCTTTTTACTCACTTGGTAAAGAGACTGGGCTTGTTTCTCTGTTTGCTTACGGTGGCCAGATTTGAATCGGAAAGAAAAGTCTGCAGCCTCCTCACCAGATGGAGTTGGCAAAAAATGCTCTTGTCCACTGCCGCAACCTGACAATCTAGGCGCAGCGGCGGGTCCAGAAGCACTCTAAGGCTGCGAACCTGATTTACCAGAGGGTGGTGGACTCTCATTAATAATAGGAGTCCCAGTTTCCCCCAGGTCACAGAACTGGCCACCATCATCACCTCAGTCTTGTCTAGATTCAGCTTCAATTGACTCACCCTCATCCAGTCCCCAACAGCAGACAGGCATTGGGTAAGGAGGACCAAGACTGTAGGACCTGGGTTGGTTACAAAAAAAAAAAGAGAGGTAGAACTGGGTGTCATCAGCATATTGATGACCGTTGACTCCAAATGACCTTCACCAGTGGCAGGGGCGGCTGATGGCTTTTTAGTTTGGAGGGACAGTAAGGCTGTCTGGCCTGCTGGTGGCGAAGCCGCCGGTGGGCCGGCGAGCTGGTGGGCGGAGCCAGGGCAATGGTAGGCGGAGCCAGGGCAATGATAGGCGAGCCAGGGCAATGGTAGGCGGAGCCAGGGCATAACCCAGCAGCCAGGAGTTCCCAGGGTTAACATCAGATGGAAGAAAACCCAGTCTAAAATGCACTTCAAGCTTAAAATGAATAAC
>QEPC01010688.1:750626-792842 GCA_003113815.1 Sphenodon punctatus
GCATGCGCGCTGCTCCCCCTTCCTCTGTCCCCCGAGCCAAGCTATCTCGCCAGGGCTGTCAGCGCGACTGCGCAATGGAAGGCTGTAGCCCCTCTCTCCACAGCACGTCCCATGTGTGCTGTGGACGGAGGAGTTCAGCCGCCCAAATCGCGTTTTCCATAGGAAAACACTTTGGGCGGCTGATTTTTGTGCCTTCTGGGACCCACTCCTCTGGAGTGGATCCTAGAAGTCAAGCCGCAGCAGCCTCTGCCTTGCCTTTGCTTCAGAGCGGAGGCTGCTGCAGCGCTGTGGTCAGTTTCAGTGAAACTGACATGAAACTGACCACAGCGCTGCAGCAGCCTCTGCTCTGAAGCAAAGGCAAGGCAGAGACTGCTGCGGGCGGCGGGGAGTTTTTTGTTTTTGTTTTTACTATGAGCGTTGGCGCGGCGCCTGGCGGGGCGTTTGGGGGGTCAGCACCCCGAACGCCCTGGAAGATGAGCCGCGCCTGCCCAGTGGCCTCATATACAATGTGAACAAGAGGAGAGACAGAATAGGACCCTGCTGGACTTCACAGGGGAGGTTCTGAGTGGACGACGAGAAATTGTCTATCACCACTCTCTGGGACCTCCCCGCACCCCTGCCAGGGGTCAACAACACCTCATGGACAACTGTACCAAGGCCACTGAATGATCTAACAAGATCAACAGGGTAGAATTCTCCTTGTCAATCTCCAGGCACAGATCATTGACCAAGGCCATAAGTGCAGTCTCTGAGCCATACCCAGGGTGAAAGGCTGACTAAAATGGGTCCAGGAATCCGACAGCATTGAGATAAGCCTAGAGCTGTCAGGCAACCTTTCCCTAAAATGGGGAAGTTAGAGATGGGCCAGTTGCTGGCTGGGGAGTCAGCGTCCAAGGATGGTTTCTTAAGCAGGGGATGGACAATCGTAGTTTTAAGGGTGTCCGACACCCTAACCTCTTGAAGGGAGCTGTTGGCAACCCTAGCCAGCAACAGCCCCAACATCTCCCAGCTGTTTTTCACCAGCCAGGACAGGTAAGGATCTAGTTCACAACTGATTGCCCACAATGCTCCAAGCACCTTCTCCGCATTGGTAGGGGATACCAAAACGGATCCAAATAAACAGGACAGGGCTGGGTTTCCATAACCCCAAACTCTAATTCTGCCATGAAAATGGCAGCACCGAAGTCATGGTAAACATGAGTGGTTTTGTCTGCAAAGTAATTAATAAAAATGTCTCAGCAGGCAGTAGATGAATCCATTTCCAGGCAGACCAGATTGACCAGGCCTCTCACCGCGCAGAAGAACGCCACTGGATGAGACTGCAGATGCTATGATAGCTGTTATGAACTCTCCCATTCTCTAGAATGGTAAATTCAAAATATAACTTTAAAACTATGAGACAGGTTTTGAAAAATAAAACTGGAAAGCACCCATGAATTTACTAACACTACTACACCTCAGAAAATTTACTTAAAGTGCACTTTCAAGCCAATACTAGAAAGCATCTGAAATAGGCAGAAAAAGCAATTTTACTTTTATTTTAAAGCTGCTGTAACTTTTCTGTTGTTCATCAGATTTGCATGAAATTTTGACCAATTCCTCACCGAATTGATCCTCTCTGCCAAATTCAGACAAATTGGATAAATGGTGCCAATTTTCATAAGTAAGAGAACGTTCATACATTAAACAGAAAGATGCAAGCTGGTGTTAACTTTTACACAGCTGTATAATAAGTGTGTTAGGTTGAGGTTAGTTCCCAGTTGATTCAACTGGCATGTGACACCAGATTTGCTCTGAGTGGTGCAGAGTTGGGCTGTCTGACCTGTTTTCCTCAATGGTATCCTTTACCTTCCATCCTTGTTGTTCCAGAGACTTGCCAGTAGAGTTGCCACCTATGTATATTTTTCCAGGTTGCTTACGAAACATACATGTTGCAGGGCCTGCATTGGTGCCATAGGTGCTAATGCAGGCCCTGTAACATGTATGCTTCATAAGTGGCCTGAAAAAATATACATAGGTAGCAACTGTACTTCCCAGCCTTCAGATCCTTCCTTCCAAGTCACTCTTTCTCTGAAGCCTACCAGGGTTAGCCCACACTGCCCCTAGTCTGAAAGAGAATTGCTCCATTCCAGGCAGGCTTCCTCCTAGGGAACTGTCTCTCTGACTAGCTTGTTCTGTCTATGTTTGACTGGCCGCTAGGCAAGGCGGGGTGTGGTGAGGGGAGTGAAGGTGCTTGCAAATTCTGCAAACACAAAGACTGCCCCTGCCTATAGCAGAGGCTATAGGAAACATGGCTGCATCTTTCGCCTTTGCACTCACTGCCACAGAGGGCAGGCTGTGGTGGGGAGCGTGTTACATTTCCCATTACTGGAGCATGTGCAGAGCCCTTTGCCCACCAACTCTGCCAGTGTAGCTCTGTGTCAGCCGTCGCCGCCTGCCTCGGGGTCCCCCAGCCCAGCAGGGCCCTCGGAGTACAGGAACGCAAAACGGGCTGCAGGACACGCCCCTCACGAGCGTCGCACCGGCCGCCGACGCGGGGGCCGTAGCCACGCCCCCAGAGGCCGCTCAGAGAATTCTCCCTGCGGAGCAGGGCACGCCCTCGGCCACGCCCCCGACGTTGCTGCGACGCTCAGAGCGTCTGCGGGCACGTACGGGGGCGGGGCCTGCCGCATAAACACCAGCGCCGCAGTTAGAGCGACGCTGGTGATTGTTGGAAACCGGCCCCCTTGTGTTTGTGCGGAGATTGTGGAGACTGTGGAGATTGCCTGCTAGAAACCTTCCTGAACTTGTGCCTGTGTGAACCTCCTCCATTGAAATTCCCTTGGTGTGCCTGAAGCGCGTGCAGGGTGAGTGGTGAGTGCGAGGTGTGTGGGAGCCCCCTTCCCGTCCACCCCGGGTCCGGGTTAGGCCCCCTCCATGGGGAGCACCGTGTGTGCGTGACCCTGTCTCCCCCCCTGCAAGCCTGGGTAAGGGCCCTTTCCCCTCACGGGCTTCTCACCGCACCTGGTTTCAACCCATCCTTCCGTCCCCTGAGTGTATGCTATAGGGAGTGTGGGGGTATCGTGCGGGCTCTCTCAATCCAGGCGCCCTATGATGATAGCGGCCTGTTCTCTTTCATTAGAGGTAACGGCCAACACACTATCCTGACGGGCATAGAAAACCCTCGTTGTTGCCACGCTGAGAGAGCCGCTGTTAGAGATACCCAGCGTATGAAAAGAGTGTGTGGAAACCCCTTTGTGTTCTCCCCCTGCCCCGGTGACACTCTGCAGCACTGCTTGCTTGAGGCCATTCTTTACAGTCACACTGTTGCCTCTAGCTAGTAAACTCTTCAGGGCAGGGACTTGTGTTTGAACCCACCTGCAGTCTAGCCATGTAGAACACGTGTGTCACCATGTGGACAATCTTCCCTGTGGTGGGTCTTTATTTTTCTCAAGAAGAATAGTAAATGGCACTTGCGAATAAATGAAAATTTGCCAAGTCACTTTTAATTATGGGATCCTGAATTCTCAACCGTGCATTATGACTGTTTTTTTATGAATGGATTCTGTGAATGTAGCAGTACTATGAACTATGCAGTCTCTGTGACATCACGAGTTGCTGAATGAACCTGCCTTTGGAGGGAAGAAGAAGGGAGGTAGTGGTGTTTTGCAAAGAGTTGAGTTTTTAAAAACTCTTTCATCAAAGATGTGGAATTATTTGTGGCTGTGAAATTACAGGGATGAATTGGGCAAAAAGTTTACATGCAGTTTAATGCGTGATAGTTATATTCAAGAGAGCAGACTTTGCTAAATTAAGTTCCTCTTCTCTCCTTCCATAAAAGAGAAGATACTTTACAAACTGAACCTGAGTCCTGAAGGCTAAGTGCATGACAGTGATTTCAGTGTGATCCCAAAGCTATTCTCAGAGTGAATTACTTGACACAGGGTTTTGGCAGGAATCTTGGGTGAACATAGGATATTGGGTTCCTGATGCAACAAGAGGAGATTTCCCTCAGGTTTGGGTGTAACCTATAATTGCAGGATCTTCCCATGTGCAGTCCTGCGTTGCGTGTCAACATGCAGGGGATCAGGAAGTGCACCCTGTTTCTACCTTTAACACTTTTCAGTGTGGCAGGGCAGATGACGGTGCTGCTTTAATGATGGGGCACAAGAGCAACTCACAACTGAACATGTTTTTGGTGTCACAGAGTGTTCTTTTAAAACATTTAAAACACTCAAAACAAGGAGGAATTAAAATATCCCTAACCACCCACCACCCTAACCCATTCCCCGCCCACCTTCCCCATCCTCCCCATCAAAAGCCAGGCGGAACAGCCATGTTTTACATAAGTGTCAAAAAGAGGGGAGAGTGGGGCCAAACGGATTTTCTTTAAATCCTAAAACCAGTTGAAGATACAGGAAAGGAGACAAAGTGAAACCAAAGCTGATGGACTTTGTGGATAACTTCTGTGAATTATAGAGGGTGCGATAGCATCCTCTATTAGTTCTCATGCAATCTCCACCTATCTCTAACATGGGACTATCGATTCACTGCAATTCCAGGGCTGCGACTAAAAATTGTTGCAAGGGATTAATTATTTTGAGGTCTTTAGTAAAAGTGAATGGAATAGAAAATTAAACTTTAACATCAGGTAATTTTGGGACGTTATGGTGTTGTAAATAAAAAGTTAGATTAAAAAAAGATTGCATTAAAAGAAATGGAAGAAATCCTTAAATCACGCATGCGCATATTCTCTCATCGTTGTATAAACATCTTTCGTATTGGCTGACAAGGGCCAGGAGAACACCCGCACACTGACATGCCTGTCATATTTGCTAAGGAGGGGTGGAGGAGGCTTTAGACAGGGGGTAGCAATGGCTGGTGGTGCAAGGCAGCTCGGCCGGGGAGCAGGAATAGCTGGTGGGGGAGGCAGGAATGAATAGCTGGTGGGGAAGCAGGGCACGGCACTGGCACCTGCAGGCTTGAGGCTGATTGACACTATCACTGCAGAGTTGAGGAGGAATTAGGGGTTGGGGTTGTATCACCCATAGTGCCCAAAGCTCCTTCCTCTAGAGGGTGCAACTAGTGCAGAGAGGGGGGGGCTTGCCTGCTTGGATTGTGGGTGTTTGCTAGGGGGAGAGGCAGGGAAGTTGGGATGGCAAATGGGACTGTGGTGGGGGCCAAAAATCCCTCTTCTCCTTCCAGGCATTATTGAGGGAAAAAGAAGAGATGTAGCTCTGTAGGGGCTACCTCCAGTGAGACAAAGCTGTTCCCCTACTCCATCCAGCTACCTGCACAGGTAGAGTTAACTGGAAGAGGAGCGTGAAAGAGCGCAGTAAAAGCAGACCCAAACCCATCTCCACGTTCGCTTCATCCACACACCGCCTTGCTTACTGAGGTGTTGGCTTCCTCTCCTATGCCAGTCAACAGTGATCCCCACCCATCCACTTCTCTCTACCTGCTCCACTGCTGGAAGAATCTGTGAATGGAAACTTTTCACAGAGTGAAAAATGTTACTGTGGTGGAGCTTTGTAAAACCCTCCGTTCACCTAGGACTGCCCGATTAAAATTTCAAAAACAAGAGGCATACCTTGTTGGGAAATATAAGGGCCATCTGTTACGTTCTATGGAGCAGAGGTGTTTACAATAAGGGGCATCTCTTATGGAAGCAAGAATGGAACGTCCAAGCAAGAGAGCTATAGGGCTCTAAACAACACCAGTCAAGCCCAGCCAGGATCAATAAAAAAATGCTGCTGCAGCAGCATTACACAAACAGCAGCCTTCTCGGGTCAGAGCCAAATGCAGGGTGACTACAAGGACTGCAGATGGATACATTTCAGAATTAAATGTTTATTGTTTATTATTGGTCAGATGTGAGTTTGGGTATGGGTGTGTGTTTGTGTGAATTCATGCATGTGTATTAGAGGTGAGTGTGTGAGAGAGATTGTGAGAGAGAAAGAAGTGTGTGAGTGTCTGTTTTTCTGAGCCTCTGTCTATGAGAGGGAGGCAGGTGAGAGAGAGTGTGTGTGAAATAGGGGAGTGTATGAGTTGAGTGTGTGACAGTGTGTCTGAGTGTCAGAGAGAAGTGTGTGTGAGAGTTTGTGTGAGAGAGATGGAGAGAAAGTGTGTGTGTGTGTGTGTGTGTGTGTGTGTGTGTGTGTGTGTGTGTGTGGAAATTTCAGATCAAACTCCATGAGCCAAAAAAAAAAAAAAAAAAGATCCAGTCACCAGACTTTATTCTGATATAACAATTGAAAAACCTAATTAAATTCCAACATCTAAAAACCTTCACTTTTAAATTCATAGTTAAGGTGACTTGGTAAAAATTACAATTTCACTACTCTTACCACCTAAAAATATGTTACTATTATAATATATCCTTTTCAACTACATCAATAGTACTGAATCTCATACTTTTCATTAACAACTCTGTCTATATCAGTGTCTTCTCAAGATCATGACTATCATTCTTCCTTAATACCATCAACCTTATAATATCAACAACAAAAACTTCCCACCACTTCACCATCTCTACTGATTAATAAATTCATTTTCATTCAAATGCCTTAACCAGTTAATGTTGGTGTTGAAATTGTATAGTTGTATGGGTGAGATTGTATAGTTGGTTTGGAAATCCAGAAATGAAATATAAGTTGTTATACTGTAATAAATAATCAACTCATTAAGGCATGGTACTGAGACAGCGTTGGTGGCCTTGGTGGATGATCTCCGCCGGGAGTTGGATGCAGGATGTTCAACATTTCTGATCCTGCTAGATCTCTCTGCTGCGTTTGACACCGTGGACCATGGGCTGCTGCTGAGATGGCTGTGAGACCTGGGGGTGTCTGGACGGGACTGTCCTAGGGTGGTTCCGCTCATTCCTCTCAGGGAGAAGCCAGCGGGTGGTGCTGGGGGCTGAAACATCAAGCCCCTCGGCCTTGACCTGTGGTGTTCCGCAGGGTTCAAGCTTGTCTCCGTTATTATTTAATGTGTATCTGCAGCCCCTTGGTTCGGGGTGCGATGTCACCAATATGCTGATGTTACTCAGCTGTACCTCTCTTTTTCAACTGACCCAGGTCCTGCTGTCTCATTACTTTCCCAATGTTTGGAGGCCGTGGCGGATTGGATGTGGCAGAACAGACTGAAGCTTAATCCCGATAAGACGGAGGTGGTGGTGGGAAGGGCGAGGGAGGTACGGGCTCCTCTTGTAGCAGGAGTCCGTCCTCCTGTAGCCCAGCAGGTTCAGAGTCTGGGGGTGGTGTTGGACTCAGGTCTCCGTCTGGATCGGCAGGTTGAGATGGTGGCTAAGGCTGCCTTCCGCCAGCTGTATTTGGTACGGAGGCTGTATCCATACATCTCCAGGCCCGACCTGGCCACTCTCATTCACGCCTTCATCACCTTGAGGCTAGACTACTGCAATGCGCTTTACGTGGGGCTTCCCTTGTTTCTGGTTCGGAGGCTGCAGCTGGTGCAGAATGCGGCGGCCTGTCTCCTTACAGGGACGGGGTGGCGGGAGCACATAACACCTGTGCTCCGTATTCTGCACTGACTGCCTATAGCGTACCGAGTCAGATTCAAGGTGTTAGTATTGATCTATAAAGCCCTGCACGGTCTGGGCCCCTCATACCTCGGGGACCGCCTTGCCCTCCGTGCCTCGGAGCGATCCCTTTGGTCCACTGGGGGCGCCTTTCTTGAGGTCCTCCGTGTAAAATGGGGGGCCACAATGGAAAGGGCATTCTCGGTGGCTGGGCCGCAGCTTTGGAACTCCCTCCCGGAGGAAGCCCGCCTGACCCCAGGTTTGCTGGCATTTCGTTGCCTGTAAGACCTGGCTGTTTGCCCAGGCCTTTGGAGGGGAGGATGGGAAGGTAGGGTAGTTGGGGGGTATTTTAAAGACTTTTATGATATTTTAAATTTGATGAATGGGGTTGTGTTTTTTAAATTGATTTTATTTGTGTATTTTATGTTGTAAGCTGCCCCGAGATGCCATGGGCATGAGGGGGCGGCTAATAAATGTTTATAATAATTAATCATAATAATAATAATCCTGCATACTAATTCCCTGAGACAACTGTTTATTCTTGATGCTGATGACACCCATATGGTAGTTATTTTGCTCTATCACTACATGCCCTTCAAAGTAGTGGTTATATTTGCTTCGGATAGGGCTTAAAACAGCGAATACTGAAGTGTGACTGACTTGTAGAAAAATTTAAATCTCTGCTTTCAAAAGACATTGAAGTGTCTGAGTTTTTGTTGGCACTACCTGATCTTCATGCCATATCTGAGTGTGATTCAGTATGAGCACTGTTTGGTAAAGGAAACCTGACTTTAATGAAAATTGTAATGAAATCAAGCATGTCAGCGCTTTCACTCATCTTGGATCAAGGTGGGAGATTGATGAGGATACGATCATTGCTTAGGAGGAACTGATATGCCAGTTATACAATAATAATAACTCAAAAGACATCAATTTATTGAGCTATGAGCTACATTGTGTGAAAGGGTGTGTAGTCCAGCCAGAAGATTTACCACAGTGCCGCTCCTCATTGAGACTGCACATTTGCGGAGCAAATTATCAGGCTGCTGTGTGGCGAAGAGCTCTTCATCCAAAACCTGATGTTGCATTTCCAAATGGGCATGGCTGGGTTGTAAGTGATTCAAACATTCACATTCAGTGAATTGATGGAAAACCAGCACCAGAAGTAATACTTGAGTTATTGTCCTGCATCTGTAAACAAAAATGCGACAAAGAATGTTGTTTTTGCATCCAGGCTGGACTTACCTGTACCAATGTGCAAAATAACATGTGAAAACATGGAGAAGGTTAATGATGAAGAATCTGGCTCCCAAGATCAAGACAGAAGTGACCTTGGCAAAGACAGTGACATTATATGAATACATACTTTCAAGTTTATGATTCCAGAACCAAATGTTGTTTTACGCTATATGATTAATATATATATATATATAAGTTTCATGTTAATTACTACGAAAATTAAAAGTTACATTGTGCTATTGTGTGTAAAAATGGAATCCTTGACCCCAAAAACCGTACAATAGACTCCCAAGACCATGAATTTTGGATGAATAGTTTTAAAGTTATCTGACTCTTCAGATTTCTGGCTGCCATTTTGTTTAAAGCCACCATTTTGAAAAAGCTACCATTCCAGGACGGGCAACATGTTTTTTCTTAATGCAAGGACCATATTGGACATTTCTATACCAGTTGCATATACTCCCTCCACATGAAGTTATTTTCAGTCATTTTGGGGTCTGGCTTATAGACTATCACTGGTGAGACTCAGACTCTCGGGTTTTTTTTTTGCAACAATCATCAGCTTCTTAGATGGCTGAAATGAGGGGATTGATACCCCAGTTTTCCCCAAAAAATCACAGGACTCTCAGGAAGATTGTATCTTTACATTTGCTTCTAGCTACCCAAAATAGGTAGATGCACTGAGTACGATAAGCTATTTGTTAGAAACATAGCAGCACGCATTTAACATCCAAAGAAGCATGGAATTTCCAAAAACCATTTTAGGACATTTCAGAGGGACCACACAAAATAGCAGTTTAGTGACAATAGTGTCTTAGGCTTAGTGCACAACTGGCTTGTTCTAATTAATGTCAATGAACTGGAACTTTTGACAAAGGGTAAATATAGACATGACAGCAGCCCACTGTTGCCCACTTTATCATGCTTTGGCTCGGACCTCGCCTGCATGACTGTGCAGGCACTGCCGAATGTTGGCCCGGGATTGCCCTGGGCCATAGCGGTGGCTAGCCAGGACTCAGACCTCAGGAAACCTCTGAAGTCACAAACTACGCTAAGGTCCGACCGACAGTGCCACAGCGTGCTATCATGTCTGTTTTAGGCCGATAGACACGGCCCGGATCGGGTCCACCATGGCCAGCCGCCTGTCTGGCTGTCATTCGCCACCATGGCTGCCCATCATGGTTGGGGGTGCAACACAGCATGGTGGTGGGGCTGGCCGGCCCCACCTTGGTGTCCACCGCCACCACCGTCACTGATGTTTTTACCCCAAATCAGCAATGAATTCAGAGATGCAATAGCATCTTTCCTGTCTTTAGCCAGTAAATCCTAAGGCAGAGGCTGCAATAAGGGACTAATGCTGAACGATGGCCAGGGTGACTAAAATAATCCTGAGTTCCTTCGGGCATTTAACACTGAAACTCCAGATTTTTACTCCTGTTTAATGAACGTCTCTGGTCCCATTCACTTTATATGGGTACTGGGCTGGCATTAGGCTGACATGCTCATTGGACTGACTCTGGTTGGAACCAAGGAGCAGTAGCAGAAATGTGATCAAGCTCTGCCATGCTCATGCCATCTGTAATAGCCAACCCACAAAACACTCCCCTCTGTATCCCCACCCCTAGCATGACCAGGAGCAAGAGCCAAGCTGTTCTATGCCCCCACCCTCAGCCATGGATCGAAGGAAGTGGGGACCAAGCCAAGGTATAGGATGAAAACGGAAAATGGAAGGAAAGGGAGAGAAATGGGAATGAATAAACAGGGGAGGGAATGAAGGGTATGCCCACTGAATGTGCTTATCTGTGTCCCCACATTGAGACTTGCCAACAGTTGCAATGCTAATTGCAACCTGTAATTAAGGATTTTTCCATCAGTCTCCTGGTTTGTGCCTGCAGTTTGGAATTTTATTCTTAAGTTCCTGAATGGGAAAGGTTAGACATAATGGGATTGTGGGATGTGGTTGTATTTTCACACTGACTGTTTTGAGATATGTTTGGTTTTGCCCGACTATTATCAATAGACATTTGGTGCTACTTGTAACTCTGTCTTTCATGTGTCCTGGAGAAAGCTGGAGTGTGTGGGTGATCCAGTAAAATGTGTAATGGTTAAACTGCCTTTCTCTACAACTAGCATAGCCTCTGTGTGTTTTATATTTCTTTTTGACAGCAACTCTCTGTATCTCTGAACCACTTCTTTGGTTTATAACTTGGATTTTCTTTTCTTTTTATAAAGCTTTATTTTACCATAAGGTCTATGTTTCTGTGCATTTGCTGAAATTGGCGGGCCTCTGATGCAGGTTATAAATCTCAAAAACTTTCTATCCCTAGGGAACAACCAGTATGTTAGGCTTGGAAAACCGTAGACATATGAGCTAGATATGGCCTATGGCCTTTTGGCATTCAGCACCTTTCTGATATATGAATCAGGCCCATGGACCCCACCCCTACCCTTGAGTACACATATCAGCACTTCCCTGGGTGCAGCCATATGAGCAAGGATGGGCCCAATCCCTGCTTGCCTCATGGCGGACAGTTGCAGCCACCAAACTTTGAGCTGGCAGACACAGAAGCAACCCCACTTTGAGCAATCTTGCTACACCCTGTGTCACTGGCCTTTTTCTGAGGACGCAGGGCGTAGCAAATTGCCCAAAGTGGGGTAAGGCTTGCCCAAAGCAGGGCGAACATCTGATGGCTGACGGTCACGGAAGCCACTGCATCGCTTGGTAACATTGCCTAAAGTGGGATAAGGTTGCCCAAAGTGGGGTAACATTTCATGTGGCTGGACCCCCTGTTTCAGAACACACCCTCACCTCCACTTTTTTCCCCTGAGTGTGCTCCTTCAGCTCCTCTGCTGCATTCCCCGTGTTCTCAGCATGGTTCCTTAAGCCCGTCTGGCCTGCAAGCTTCTATTAAATACAGAAGTGACCCACGAAGAGAAAAAGGCCCTTTGTCCATATCCTAGGCAGGTGGCTCTCCGTTCCCACTTGTGAAATCTGGTTTGGTGTGCTTGGGCCAAGTGACAAACTCCTAGGTCACATTCTGATGAACAGCAGTAAACCGAAGTAACTTCTTGAATTTAATTAGATTGGTGTACCTACTTCACTTTGGTAGCATTCAGAAGAGCTGTGTAAACCAAAGTAGTACTTTTTCAATTCTCTACCCCTCAGCTGAGACTAAAGGATCACTAAACCGTGGTCACCATGCCTGCACTGATAAATGTTCACACAAAGGCCCTTTTTACACGGGCCGCAGCGCAGGGAGGTCAGTGTGCGCCACAGTTGGTGTGTGCTGGGTGGGCAGGAGGTTCTAACGGGCGCACACCTCCCTCCCCCCCCCCCCCGGAGCCGCCTTCGTTTTTTCGGATGACTCCGTGGGTGATGGGTGTGGAATGGATGGGTGTGCATGGATGTGTGCAGGAGCACGTATGCACCCCCACGCAGCCATGGCACAGGTCACACAGGCAGCAAATACCCATGAACACCCAGATTTCTGGGTGTTCATGGGTGTTTGCCACTTGTGTAAAAAGGGCCAAAGAGTTACTTTTCCCATGTTCTGATAAACGGTTAATGTAGTTGGGCTTTACATGTTATACTCCTGAAGCATTTACACGAACAGAGTACTAAACTGAAGTTATTCAGGAGTAGGAAGAGAAATAAGAACAGGAATACACATTCCTCTTTGCCTTGTAATTCAAAGTAACTGTTCGTATGAACTCTTAAAAATGCGAGAACAGAGACCTTGGTCCAGCTATCATTACATCTCAGCTGGGGGGAAATTGATGCAGTACCACTTGGGTAGTGTTCAGATGAGCAGTGTAAACTGAAGTGCAGTAGTTAGTTAGTTCAATGTAATTAAATCAAAGTAGTTACTTTGGTTTAACTCTGTTTGTTGGAAAGTAGTCTGTGAAATACAAACTAAAAAGGATTACATACTCCTGATTTTTCCGGAATATATACTTCTCTTCCTACACCTAAATAATGTCAGTTTAGCGATCTGTTCGTGTGAATGCTTTGTAAGTAAAAACTGAAGTAAGACCTAACTACATCAAACTAACTGTTCCTCGGAACGTGACCTTAAAGGAGAGGGCTAATGGACTCTTAGAAATAGAAGAAGAAGCCTGTGAACATTACAAATAGGGGAAACCGAGTCACAACTCTGTGTGGAGCTGTAGGGTGTTCAGCTGACAGAGGGACATTTTCCCACTCCCCCGCGCAATCTAATCTGAATTGAACCGCTTGTGTGGAAGCCGCCTGCGTCACACTCTGTGTCCAAGTTCACACACAGTTTTGTGCCACTTTAATCCAAGCTGTACATTTAAACTCATGTCATGCAAGCCCTTGCCTTAAGGAGCAATTTATTTCAATTTATCATAATCTGGTCAAGCAATGGAAAAGTGGTAACCTCTAAACTACTGTGAAATGGGAGACAAATTTGTCTAGACAGGGGTTTGCACTTCTTTGAGTCACTGGTTTTCAGCGGAGGAAATTGTTGACTGGTGGTTGTTTTATCAGAGGCTCACTTTGTTCTGGTCTAATGTTTATTTTTGTGCATTTTATTTTGTATTGTTGTAATGATTATATCTTTTGTGTATATGGCTAATCGCTGAATAAATGGATTGACTGATTGACTCAATGAGTTTATAAAGTGCATCTTTATAAAACCCAATCTATGTGGACATCTGTGTCTCTTGAAGAAATGCTACCACAGAGGACAGTGGTGTCCCATGTTGGCCTTTTTAAAAGGGATCACTTCATTAGATGGCCCAGACTAGTCTGACTCTCTGAGGTGTGTGCTGCTTGATTGTACCAATCTCTGTAAGTTATTCTACCTAACTCTGTGGGCATCACTGAGAGTGTGTGCAGCTTGACTGTTTAATAAACTAAAATATTGTTCCATAGGGATTTGACCGAGTGCAGAGCTGCTTCTGGTGTGGCACTGTGTTCTATAAGGCTGCATGTGTCCTCTCTACCCTTACTCTTCATATCCCCTTCCCAACCTGTCCCTTGCTATGTGTAGTACACAAACACGTGGGCCCCAGGATGACTTCTGAGAGAGGGTGGAGATATCTGTCAATGGAATGAAGTTGCCCTGAAACCTACATACACACAGGGAATATGGTGCATATACTTGCTCTCAGAGTAGGGTTGCCAGAGATGCAAATTTTATTTATTTATTAATATTTTTTCCCCACCAAAGGCTCAGGGCGGCTTACAAAACTATAAAAAACAATTAAAACATTCAAATACAATTAGGAAAAAAACAAAAGGAACACCTGCTCCAACCTTAATCCACCTACCCTCCCACCTAATCCCTATCCCATCAAATCCCTATTCCTGCCCACCAAATGCTTTACTAAAAAGAGACGTTTTGCACTGCCTCTGAAAAATGCCCAGGCTCGGACACAAACAGACCTCCAGGGGAAGGGAGTTCCACAGGACTGGGGCAGCAGCCGAGAACGCCCTCCTGCAGGCTCCCATCATATGAACTAGAGTCACAGATGGAACCCACAGGAGGGTGCTCCCAGCCAACCGCAGGGGCCACGATGGAGCATGGTAGGACAGGTGGTCTTTCAGATATGTGGGACCCAGGCCATTAAGGGCTTTAAAGGTCAAAACCAGCACCTTGAATTATGTCCGGAAAGCTATTGGTACCCAGTGCAAATTCTGAAGCACCAGTGTAATGCGCTCCCGGCAACCCATCCCCCAAAAGAGCTGGAACGCTGCATTCTGCACCACCTGCAGCTTCCAAACAGTTATCAATGGCAGCCCCACATAGAGCGCAGTGCATTGCAGTAATCTAGCCTCGAGGTGATGAAAGCATGGATAACAGTAGCCAAGTCTGAATCAGAAAGAAAAGGCCACAGCC
Organism: Sphenodon punctatus; assembly: GCA_003113815.1. Taxonomy (NCBI): domain Eukaryota; kingdom Metazoa; phylum Chordata; class Lepidosauria; order Sphenodontia; family Sphenodontidae; genus Sphenodon; species Sphenodon punctatus. The sequence goes on from QEPC01010688.1 coordinate 765,246, forward strand.
TCCTCACCAGATGGAGTTGGTGGGAAGCACTTCTGGCCACCGCTGCAACCTGAAGATCCAGGCACAGCAAGGGGTCCAGAAGCACTCCAAGGCTGCGGACCTGAGTGACCAAAGGAGGATGGACTCCATCAATAACAGGAGTCCCAATTCCCCCCAAGTCACAGGGCTGGCCAACCATCATCGCTTCAGTCTTGTCAGGATTCAGCCTCAATCGGCTCATCCTCATCTATTCCCCAACAGCCACCAGGCATCAGGTAAGCACCGAGACTGCAGGACCTGGGTTGGATGAAAAAGAGAGGTAAAGCTGGGTGTCATCAGCATATTGATGACACTTCACTTCAAACCTCCAAGTGATCTTGCCCAGTGGCCTCATATACACGTTGAACAAGAGTGGAGATAAGATGGAAACCCTGTGGGACCCCACAGGGGAGGGAGACGACGAGCAATCACCCATCACCACCTGTTGAGACCTTCCCGACAAAAATTAACGGAGCCACTCAAGAGCAGTCCCATGCATCCCTGCCAGATCCCGCAGACATGTCAACAACACCTCATGATCAATGGTATCAAAGGCTGGTGAAAGCTGCAGGGCAGCCCTGCAACCTGTATTTCTCATGTGTCCTCTAAAATTTCCATATCTGGCCACCCTATCTCAGAGGAGCTTTAGGAAGCCAAACCTGTGAGAAAAGTTTAAAAGAGCCAGCCATGTTCAGTTCAAAAGAGAAAATTAGAGGCGAGACCTGATAAGTTTTCAAATATGTAAGAGACTGTTCTAAAGAGGCTAGACTAGCAATCACTTATTTTCTGCTCAGGGTAAAAGAGAGAGAGGTTTAAGTTGCAGAAAGGTAGATTTAATATGACTATTACTATTGTTATTATTACTATTACTATTCACTTACTGAGTGAAGGAGGGTAGAGAAGGCATTCCTGATGAGTCTATGCAGATGAGGAGCTAGGAAAAGCCTGATGGAAGAGGTATGTTTTCAGAAGAGATTTGAAGGTTGAGAGGTCGCAGGTGGAGGCAATCGCTGTTAGGAGATGAGAGGGGATGGGGTGAAGAGGGCAGGTGGAGGGACTGGATGAAGAGAAGAGAGGATAGAGAAGGAGAACATCCTCTAAAGAGGAGGAAGATAGAAGAGAGGCAGGAGCGGAGAGTGGGTTGAGAAGCAGTGTCAAGGCGGATTCTGTCCATTTTGTTGTTGGAAAAAGGAGAGAAAATCCTGTGCAGAAAGGGAGGCAGAGGGAGGAGGACAAAAGGTTTCAGAAGGGATGCAAGGTCGAAAAGAGATGGCAGGGGTCGTGGGAGTGAAACTCAGTCAAAGTGAAGTAGCATTCTTTGGCCAGGGAAAGGGCATCGCTAAAGGCAGAGAAAGCAGAGTGGAGGAAGTTGGCAAGCTCATGAGGCTTTTGCCAGAGGTACTCAACAGCATGAAAGCAGGATCAGATGGTGTGGGTGAGTCAAGGACAGGGGTTAACAGTGTGAGAGGGGAGCAAGGGAGTCCAGGGTTGGGGGAAAGGAAGAACTTCCTAATCATAACAGCTGGGTACTGGAAGGAGTTGCCAAAGGAAGTTGTGGAGTCCCTATTGTTTAAAAAACAGGTTGGGCAGGTATTTGTCAGGGATGATTTTAGTTTATCAGTTCTGCCTTATTGCATTGGGGATGGACTATATCACCTCTTGTGGAACCTCCCAGCCCTACAGTTCTACGATTCTGAACCACCTTGGCTGCGATTTAGAGTGGAGGCAAAAACACACAACCCACCCCAGCTGACCTATGCCAATTCCACTGCCATCTATGACACCAACCAAACACCGGACCAGACTTATGGGGTGACTGCAGTTCTTCAGCGTATTATTCATTATTTATATAGCACCAATGTGCCTGGCAATGAACAGGCATGATTAGACACAACAAGTCCCTGCCCTAAGGGATTTATAATCTAGAATGGACAATAGAAACAAACAGGGATACATTCATGAAGCTGAGAAGTTGCATGTGCTTGTCTTAGTTACAGGAGCGGAGGGAGACCTTGAAGAATGAGATAGTATATGGAGAAGCATAAATGAGCAATCTGTGGGGTGAGGAGTTAGGAAGGGCTGATGGAAGAGGTTGGTTATTAGGAGAGGTTAACCTGATAACCAAATCTAGGCTGAGGTTTAGGCAAACCCTGTGTGGGAACAGCATGCAGCACAAGCCATACTCTTCAGATTGTATGTGCCAAAGTGAATCCCAGCTATATGTGAAACACCAAATCTGCATCCTGTCTCCTTCTGGTGCCAGTACTGCATGATTAAAGTTAGGATCGTGAAATGTTTTTGGTGAAGGATCACTGGAGTAAGTGGTTCAGGCTGTCCAAATTCCAGCCGAATTGCTTGGATAACAGCTGAGATATCACAGTTTGCAAACTGCACTTTGAAAGCCTGTTTTTTTAAAAGTTAGACCGTCTCAATCTTGGCAGGGTAAAGGGGTTTTGTGTTGTTGGGAGGAGGTGTTAGCCTTTTAGAAAATTCAAGGAGGCTGATGGGGTGTGCCTTTGGTTTACTTTTTGTAAATCTGGTTAGTAGTTTTTAAGTTATGACATCTCAAAAATTCAGTGTTAGCCTATGGAGATCATCCTGAGTGTGGAGTGCTTGCAAACATTCTATGTGTAATGCAGAGACTGTTTAAAAGCAAACAGTCTTGAATACTGGGAACTACAACTCCCAGCAGGCACTGCTTGCTAGAGCCTATCAGTGCTGGGGAAAGAGAAGGAATTGCACCTCCCAGCGGGCAGTGGAAGGAAGAGCGCTGAAGGTCATTCTGATCTGATCCCGCACAGGAGGCGCCTCGGTTTCGGGGCCAGGGATACCAAGATGGCTAAACAACAGAGCTAGCTAATCCCGCAGTGATGTTTGGGGTGGGTGATCTTGCCCCCTAGACCCATCCAGAACCACAGAGCGCATGGATTTCAGTGACAGCCCTTCCCCCTCCAAAAAGGTGAGGTGTCTGGACTGTGGCTCCAATGGGGTGCCCCATTGGAGGAACATAGCTGGGGCCAGAGCGCTGGAGTTTGTCTGGGATGGTCCCAGGTGCAGGAAGAGGGCAGAGGTTTATCCCGGAGACAGGGACAGGAGGCTACAGGCGGGATGGAATCGATCTTCTTTCAGCGCTTCTCCCTCCCACTTTCCCAACCCCACTAAGGAATATGGGGTAAGTTGGTGCTCTGGGCTGATACAGTGGGTGTTCTGCAGGAGGGGGGCAGGGAGATGATGGGGTCCTGTGCAGAGCAGCCCCGTGAGGCATAATGGCAAGTGTAGTCCTTTTGGGAGGACTCTTAAGAGCGAGCCTGAGCGCAGGGAGGGAAATCCTATGGGGAAGCAGGGAGGGAGGGAGCATACACAAAGGGGGGGGGCATTAAGGGGAGAGTAGGAGCAGAGCCTCTGTAAATAGCTTCCACAGTGGAAGCCATGCACAGTGGGAGCACTTTACAGGGAGCAGCTTTATTGGGAATACAGAATATGGAACCCAGTATAGGGGGAGGTCTGCAAAATGGGCAGCACTGTGCAAGAAAGGGAGCCCTGTCCAAGGGGGAGTAAAGTGGGAGAGTCTTGTAGAGACAAAGAGCTGCAGAATAATGGCCATAATTGTGCCAGGGGAGAACCCTGGACAGAGAAGAACTGAGTGAGGGAGCTTTGTACAGGGGGAGAGCTGCAGGACGGGCAGCATTATGCCAGGTGGAGAGTCCTGTACATGAACAGAACAGAGTCAGGGAACCCTATACAAGGAGTGAACTAGCCAGGGGGTCCTGTATAGGGGGAGGTCCTAGAAAGCAGAATGGCTAGTGTTGCACAAGGAAAAGAGCTCTGACAGTGGGGAGTAGAGTAGAAGACACCTGTACAAGCCATGAGCTGGAGAGATCATAGAGAGCAGTTTTTGGAAGTTTGCAATGCTTAAACTGAACCAAAGTTGTTGTATTCTTAGTAAAGCAGGAAGCTACCAGTAAAAATCCAGCTTCGCCTTGCTTGCTATTTGAAGGAAGTAACAACCTTTTAAATTGAAGAGAGCAGCTCTTCCACCTTGGTCTCCCTTAAGCCCTGCTCCCATAGTGATTATGCTGCTCAGCATTCTACTGCGCAAGCAGGACAAATTTTCTCCATTGCATTGTATTTAACAAAAAACTTGGATATTCCATAATAAAAAACCCTCCAGTTTACAAGAAGAATTAAGGCTTTTGCATATTCAATCATACACTAAAAAGCATGGAAATTGCAAGTTAAGGTTCCCACCTTAACTTCCGTGTCATGTTGTTGCAGGGGACTGGGAGCCAGCTAGGCTCCCCGCCCCCATCACCGCGTTCACCCATTTTGCAGGGGCTGGGAGCCAGCCAGGTTGGGACTCTACCCCCCATCCCGGTGGCAGAAGGAGAGGGGGACGGGGCCAAGGACCTTCCTGCGGTTTCTGGCGAGGCCCTGGCCGGGGCTCTAAAGCGGTGTGCCTGCTGGCCACTGCCTCCATCTTGTTGCAGGGGGCTGGGAGCCAGCTGGGCTCTCCCCCCTCCTCCCAGCACCACGTTCATCCATTTTGCAGAGTCTGGGAGCCGGCCAGGTTGGGATCCTACCCCCACTCCTGATGGCAGACGGGGTGGGGCCAAGGACTTTCCCTGTGGCTTCTGGTGGGGCACCAGCCCCGGCAGCGGCTCTGAAATGGGTCAGTTAGAATGTGTGTCGATTATCGAACCCTGAACAAATGCACAGTACCTGATCAATACACTATGCCTAGAACTGAAGATGCTCTCAACTGTCTAAATGGGAGTAAATGGTTTACTGTTAGACCTTCGCAGTGAGTATTATCAAATCGCTATGAGCAAAGAGGACAAAGAGAAAACTGACTTTTATCTCGACTTGGATTTTTCCAATTTGAAAGGATGCCTCAAAGCATATGTGGGACTCTTGATACCTTCCAAAGACTGATGAAACGAACAGTTGGGGACATGAATCTATTGAAAGTGTTCGTCTGTTTAGATTACCTAATTGTGTTTGGTCAGACTCTGAAGAAACATGAGGAATAACTGATTAAAGTCTTGGGAAGAAGGCTTGAAGCAGTCTCTGGACAAATGTAAGTTTTGTTGCCCTTCAGTCAAATATGTGGGACTCATAGTTTCTGAGTGTGGCATTTTGACAGACCCTTAAGATTGAAGCTATCTCCACTTGGCCTAGACCTCAAAATCTGTCTGCACTGCATTCTTTTTTAGGTTTCTGTGGATATTATTGACATTTTGTAAAAGGATACTCCAGTCCGATCCAGCCTCTAAATCAACTCTTGCAAGGTTATCCTCCGTTAAATCATAAGGATGGGTCAAGAACTAAGCTGAAGTTCTCTTCTGAGAAGCATTTAAGTCCCTCAGAGCCATTCAGAGAAAGATGGGCCTGCCTCACCGCATCTCCTGTGCTAACTTTTGTTGACCCTAAGAAACCTACGCAAGCAAGCTGGAAGGACTCTGGTTTGAACTTGAGGGTTGGGAGGTGTTAGTGGTCGTTTCTTCTGTTGTTGTTTTCATTCTAGTTTTAAAGTTGTAGTGGATTAAATAGACTGTTTTATCTGACAGAAGGTCTGAAATGTTGTCTCCTGGTTGCCCTAATCACAGAAATCTCTATTTATAGGGGTCATCCAGGTGGAGGCACCACCAGGGTATATTATAATTATTAAGCACTGCAGTAGCAATCAGAAGCCTCTCCTCAAATTCCCAACACAGCTGGGACTTCCAGGACTTCTGTCCCTGTAAAGCAAGCACAACTTTTAAAAAGGGGTTACACAGCCTTGCTATGAGAAAAGGCCTGCCAAAAGGAAGAAATTGGGATACAGTTGTTCCAGACTCTCAAGCTCGTAGGGTGTCAGTGAAGGTCACATGGAAAGGCAGGGTTGCTCCTAGCAGCTTCTGCCACAGAGCCCCTCAACCCGCCACTCCAGGCCCTGGCACCAGCTCCTGCTGCCACTGCTGGCAGCACTCCATGCCCTGATTCCTACTCCAGCACCAGCCCCCTGGCTGCTACTGCCAGCAGCACTCCTGCAGTCAGCTCCAGCTCCTACTGGATGCCCGCTGCCACTGGCAGCACTCTGACTGACTGCTGCCCAGCTGCCATCACTGACCTAGAATCCTGCCCCAGCCACTGTCTGACTTCTACCATCCACAGTGCCCCAGATGATGGCTCTAGCTACTGTAACAGCTCAGACTCCCATCTGCCCTAGCAGTACTTCAAACTGCCCAAGTGCCCAGCCTCGATGCCTCCTTCCATGGTGCCCGCCTTCTGCCTGAGCCCTGCTTGCAGCTTGTCCTGTCCATGCCGTACCTCATCCCATCCACACTGCTGGGCCTTCCCTTATGTGTCTTGGATCCCTGTCATTGCTTCCCCTATGTTACCTCCTTCAGCCCTGGCCCCCACTTGCGTATACTACTCTTGGTGTCCCCTTCCCACCTGTGTCATGACCTTGTTCCGTGCCCCTAAAAGGGGTCTGGTGGTGCCGGGAGGGGTCACCCAGGGGGAAGGGTACAGTCAGGCTACAGCCTTGAACCCCTGCCCTCCAGAGTTCTGGAGTAGACACCACAGCCCATCAGCTCCTCTGCCTCAGCCTTTCTCTGGCCCAGCCACTCCCCCATGTCTCCTCCCTGCCTTGTTCTGACCCCGCCCCATCACCTGTCTGCCTTGTCCATGTCCTGCCTCCCAGATTCCTGGCTGGCTGCCAGCAGACATAAAAGGCATGATGGTGGCAACAAGAAGCTGGATGGAACAACACACACTTGTTCTTTGTCTTTTATATATCTTGCACACTCACACTTTGCTTTGTCTCCGTCTCACACACTCCTGTTCCCTGCCTTGGTCCTAGTTTCTTTCTTGTCCTTGCCTCCCTCCCTGTCTGGTTTAGTCCTTGTCTTACTCCCCTCTTGGTCTTCGTCCTTGTTTCCCTCTAGTTGTGCCTTGTCTTGTTCCCTTTCCCTGTCTTAGTCCTTGTCCTTAGCCTTGCCTCCTGTTGTGCTTCCAAACCCTGACCCCCATTACCCCCAAGCCCCATGTCCGCCCATTGCCCCTTGCCCTCTGTCCCTTACACCCCCTGCACAAACTACATACATTTTCTTTCTTAATATACATTAAAATATGGTGAGTAAAATAATAATTGCATGTAATTAATATACCAGTATTTCCAAAAACTGACTGTGCCAGCCACTAGGTGATGAAGATGGAGGTAGGGGGCACACAGTTACAAGATTGTACTGGAGCCCCAAAGTTCTCTCAACAGGCCTCCAACATAGCCTGTCTCTTTAGCTTAAGCTGTGTGTAAAAAAACAAAAAGCGTTGTGCTTTTGGTTCTGGATGTCTCTGGTTCAAGCCTTGGTGGCAGCCAAGATAGTTTCTGTGTCCTGTATCATGTCATGTCAGTTACAGGACAGCCGGTGAAGGGTTCGAGGGTGATGACGGGCTGAATTCTTTTTCCCTGCTGTTTGGTTTATTTGTTTATAAACACAACAAAAGGGTTAAACCAGTAGCAACCACCAAATAAAGAAACAAAAAAACTACTGGAAATAATAGTAACAAAATTTTCTGAAACAATGAACCAAAAAATGAAACTAATATATAACAATTAAAGCCCAATAGGTTTTGGGTAGGACTGAAACAAACAACAATTTTGCTGCTAGTGAAAATACTTACAATTGTGATTTCCTCCTGGCAAGCAGTTAAAAAGTTGGCTTGGGGCGGGGGGGAGAGGCAGAAGTACTTGTAAGTTTCAAAGGCTGGCTTCGCACTCACCCCGCCCACTTCCAAACAGCTGTTTGGCGATGTCGGGGAGGGGGGGCAGGGGAGGGAAGCGGCCTTTGAACGCCATGCAGCGGGTGCTTGAAGACGCTCCCCACAGTGCCTCTCATCCTAATTTGCATGCGCATCCCTCCACCTGAACTTGAAAGTACACTTTTAATCACATCTGAAAACACCCATAGTTACAGGAAATGAACTTACTTAGTAACTTCGGCTTCTTGCCCACGTTTTGCGGTGTGTGTGACTTACACGAGGCAAAATCACAGTGGTGAAACTCACATGAAGCTCCACGCGTGAGCGCGAAGGGTAAAAACATCATCAGGTGATTTCACTCATGGATAACAGGGAGCCTTGTCACCCGTGAGTGAAATCACCAAGAGAATTGCCTGATGACGTTTTTACCACCGCACCCATGAGCAGAGCTTCACATGAGTTTCCCCACCGTGATTTTGCCTCACGTAAGTTTCCCCCCTGCCCTCCTGTATTGTGGGCAAGCAGCCTCAGTTGCAGGGAAGTTACATAGCAAGTGTGCAAGCTCCAGCATGGCTCTAGTGTACATGGTGCAGAGTCAGAAGTAACAGTTTATGTGATCAGCACGTGTGTGTAGTTTTACAGTAAAATGGAGATTCCAGCCAGGGTAAAGTTGTCAAAAGCTACCTGTTGGGTCATTGCTGCTCATAAGGGATGGAGGAGGCAAAGAAAGGGAGGTTTAAGAATTTAGTTGCTCCAGCAGTGTTTGCTGAGCAGTCCAGAGTTATTCGCATGCTCTCCGGCTTGAACTGCAAAAAAGCTTGCAGTGGCCGTAACTGTTTTTCCAGGGGAATCCTCCCTCCTAGGGTAATGCAATCAGCAGCTAGGCACTGATTCTCAGATAATGTTGGATCATAAGCTAGCTGCCTCATTTCCTTATATTTGTAGGCTTGACATCCAGCAGGAAAACCAATCTTGAGGCATGTTCATTTTTTTGCGTGTGAGTATTTATGGCAGTGTGCAGCAAAGGGGATGCTTTCTAGGTTTTCAGTTTGTTTTAAGCTGCATTTGAGCCTGTAAATGGGCCAAGAATAACACATTGTACAGAGCGGAGAAGCAGTTCTGAGTCTCAATCATAAGGGTTATGGCACGAGACATCAGGGTGGCTCTGGGATCAGCAGGCACCTGTGAGAGAATGGAGCGAAGGCACATACAGCAAGTTTGTCTGTGTGAGTGCAGCCACGCAACACACTTACCACACCTTAGTCAGCCTTCCCCCATTCCGGCTAGCCTTCCCATGTGATGCAGTGCACTGTGTGCCTGGTTGCTGCCAGATGTTCACCCTGCCATAGGGCAGGGTGGGCAGCTGGCCGCCAGGGATGCAGCATGTAGCAGTTTTACCTATAGTGGCGTAAGGCTGACCAAGGCGCAGTAGCGCACCGCTGCTCATGTGCCTGGTCTCCATCTGCCCTGTCATGTGGTGAGGTCCACTGCAGGGCTTTGAGTGGTGGGCGCTGTCCCATGAGACAACATCTTGGCTGGGGGTGGGATAGTGGGCAGGCTGGGGGAGGGGAGTTGGTGCAGGGTGGGGCGCCTGCTCGTGTGGCTGGCACCTCAGCTGTGGCGGGACGGTTGACAGCAACCTGCCAGGCTGCCTTGCGTGGGATGGGGAGCACCATCTGTCCCTCTCCCTGCACTGGCCCTGAAGTGTGGTAGCAGCGATTGCCCACCACGGGGCACACAGGAATTGAGCCACCTCGGCTTGTGTAGAGGCACCTGGTGATGAGCCTTGTCAGCATGCAGCCCCCTCTGCTCCAGTGGCACCAGTATCAGCAGGGGCGTGACAAAACGGGGATGGAACAACAAGTTCCCTTTCTGAATCTGGGATGCAAAGAACAGTTAGACCTATCTTTACTTCCTGGTTGTCAGGGCAGCCATTGCTCCAGCTTAGTCCTGAGTACAGAGTAGTCCTGATTGTGAGAACACACAGCTCTCTCTCCCTTCTGACCTTCAAAAACATACCTTTTTCACCAGGCCTTCCATTACTCCTTACTCCCATATACTTTTCTGTTATGTTTCTCCTTATACTGTCTCATCCTTCAGGATCTCCAGAAATATGTGCACCTGCAGTTTCCCCACTTCATGAATATCCCCCTGTCCCACCCTATGTGCCTCTCTTCTTTTTCTCCATGCAAGATTGTAAGTCCCTTGGGGCAGGGACGTGTCTTTAACCATGACTGTTCAGCTCCTGGCACGTTGCTGGTATATTATTATTAAGTGTCCTGTGATTGCACAGTCCTCCAGCTGTTTAGTGCCAGGGCCCAGTGCTACCTCTTAATGCCAGTCAAAGGCCTTAATGAATTTGCCCACTATGATTTGGATCTGACAAAGTGGGTATTTGGTTCCTGCTTCCCCAGGTATCAAACCAAGGTTTATTAGGCACTGGCTATTGCCCTGGCCAAAAACAGCATGATAAACAAACAAACAAATTGTTCATAAAAATACAAAATACAGCAAAAACAAGCCATATATTAGAACACACGACATCAATTCAATAACCACAATAAGTCACGGCCTCTGAAGTAAGCAACAAAGTTCCAAACATGGGAGCAGTCCAACAGAGGCAAATTAAGTCCCACAAACAGACCCCAAGTTAAGGGAAGGCACAGAACTTGTAGTGCTCGATACCTGCCGTCAGTACATCTTTCTGTATGGAGCAGGCGACAACATTACTAGCTCCAGCGGAAGAAATGCCTTGCTCGTATCAGAGCTCATGGTGACAATACTTAACTCCTGAAGACACCTTGCTCTTCTCAGAGCTTGTGACGGCAGCACTTGACTCCTGAGGAAGTTGCCTTACTCCTTTCGGAGCTTGCATCAGCAGCACTTGACTCCTAAAACAGACTCCTGATTCATAAGAGGTTTGTAACGACAACACTTGACTCATAGAAAGGGTGCCTGGCTCTTCTTGGAGGTTCTGGCAGCAACACTTAACTCCTGTTTCAGATGCCATCAACATCATCCTCGTCAATAGGTATACTGGCCGCAACCATGACAACTCAAGAGACAACCACGAATATATCCTGTAACTCTTAAAAAAATTACATAGACCATAGCAATAACATCAAACAAGACATTGCATCACTATTGTCATTGGGTAGTAAGTCATAATAATAAAAACATTTACCATTGCTCATTAAGAACACACAAAGAGCCTTCAAATAAATTATCTAATAATTAACCATATTAGTCTTTACCACCCGTGCACATTACCTCGTAGCCCTAGCCGCAAAAAAGGCCATGTCATTTGTTACTTCAGCTTTTTTTTAATCTCCTAAAAGATATATCAATGGGTCAAGTTTAACACTTCCCAAGAGCCTTTCCCGAGGTTGGGCATATAAAGGACAGATTAATAGATAGTGTGGAAGATCCTCCACACACTCACCCCCACAAATACATTTCCATTCCTGGTAAAGTATTCCTTTATATATCCCTTCAACAACCGCCATTTTGCAGCCTCAAAGAAGTAAAAAAATTCGTAAACATGGAGTTATCAAGTGCCTTCAAATAAGTGGCTCCAGTCAAACCTACAGACCAGTATTTATACCACGGCAAAATGCGTTAGGCAGATGCCTGAGGTCTTTGATGTAGTCTATCTAATGTAGTTTACTTTGATGTAGTCTATCTGATGTAGTTTACTTTTCAAAAAAGTTAAAGAAAGACCCAGCTGTTTTAGTTTGTGATTTACTCCCTTCCACCAGGGATCTTTATCATACCACACGTTACTCATTTTTTCAGATAAACACATATTTTTTAATGAGGAAGCTGGAGAGCAAGATATTTTAAAGTAAAAAACACACTAAGAAGCTCTCAAATCTAGCGGACGACATCAATACCAGCTCAAGTTTCATAATTGCAGAGGAAGTAGCTGGTGGTACCCCCAAACATTCTCCCAGAAACTTGTTTTGCCAGGGTTCAAGATATTTGGCCGCAAGAGGATCATAGCCCCAGATCGGAGCTCCATAACACACCATAGAAATTAGTTTGTTCTCAAAGATTTTTAAGGTCGATTTTATTTGCTGCCCACTCCTAGACCTATAACATTTCAGAAAGGCAGAGGTGGCTGATATGGGCTGTTTCACTGAAAACAAGTGAGATGACCAAGAAGCGTGGTAAGAAAAAAACACCCCCAGATACTTAAAGGAACGGACCTGTTCTAACTTATGCCCTGACAAATACCACTTTTCTTGTTTAAAATATGTGAACAAAATAATTATTTTTGTTTTATTATAATTAATTACCAGATCTTGGGACAGACACTTGTTACCAAAATCTTCCAATAGGCGATTTAGACCTAGCCTACTTGTAGATAATAATACAGTGTCATCCGCATACATTAAAACTGATACACAGCGATCACCGATCTGGGGGGGCCATATATTTCCCTTTATCCTGGTGTTTAATAATTAAATTATTAACGTATAGGTTAAACAGAATAGGGGCAAGCAAGCATCCCTGCCTTACCCCCCATGAAATCAAGACTGTATCAGACAGAGCTCCTTTTGTATTAATTCTCACCTGAAGTGTTACATTCATATATAGGGATTGTATTATCAATGAAAGTCGTCTACCAATAAACAGTTCATCCAGCTTTTCCCACAGAAGTTCTCTATTAATCCGATCGAAAGCTGAACTGAAATCAAGGAATTCTGCAAACAGTTTAATTTTCTTACTCCTATATTTCCCAATCAGATGTGACATCACCAGCCCTGTTTCCCCAGGTATCTTCTTTAGCTATTTTGGTTTGAAGTAAATGAAGTATCTGAACCAAAACAGTCAAATAAGCTGATATTCAAAGATTTATTTCGGTTGTAGATTTTATTCAAAAGGCTGTCTGAAAATGCAACTAATATCCTCGGATACAAAATCTACTACTTAACTCAGTTCTAGTCTCTAGACTGTGGATGTGTTGTTTACTTAATCATCATGATCCTCTGCCTGCTTAGCACTGTCATTTATCTTTAGCACTGACACAAGCCCCCTTCATTTCAGTGAGACTTATATCAGCACCAAGGTATAGTGCTGATGCAAAGCAGGTGGAGGATCATATGTTAGACCTAGATACTGGCATTACAGGTTAATATCAAGGTTAAAGAGCCAGAGGATTGTGCTGTGGTTAATAGGTACAAACTGGGAATTTGGGTATCAAGAGGAGATTTACTAGAGCAGGGCTGCGGATCTGCAGTCCTGCAGAACACCCGACAAGAGTAGTTCTGAGATGAAGCTTGATAAACTGTGATGTGGCCTGTATTATGCTGTGGGCTGCTTGTAGTTGCAGGGTGCTGAGTTCTGATGACCCACTGGTCCCTTCCAGTCCTGTGTCTTATTCACAACAGCAGTTTATTCCTTGTGCTGCCATTTTGGCTGTAGCAGTCTCCAGCCAGGCAATGAGAAAGCAAAGATACTGATCCACCCAAGCTGACACCCCCTCTCCTTCCCCAGTATTGCTGCACTACTTTTAACATTCTCAAACTAGGGCTGAATTGGATCAGCCCTTTCCTCTTTGTGTATTTAATCCACATTTTTGCAATAGGATGCAGGGTCTAGTACAGATTTTTGGCCACACAGGATATCTGCAGTCTATTGTAATAGACTGACCCCCCTCCCCTTGCACAGTGCCATTTTATTATTATTATTATTATTATTAACAAACATTTATATAGCGCCAGCAGTGTACCTTGCACTTTACAAAGTAATAGAAATAGACCCGGTCCCTGCCCTAGGGACTTAAAACCGGGGAGACAGAGCTGGGGGAGAGACATAGGAAGGGGCACAGAGGGAGAGACAAGGGGTCTAACATTCATGAAGATGCGAGGTCTCAAGTTCACGTACTTGGCTTGGTTACGAAAACCAACAACCCTCTATTGTGCATATGTAAAAAAGTATTTTGTTTTATGAGAATGCAAAAACACGGAGTTTTTTAAAACTATCGTGCAAAATTGCATTGCCCAAGAGGACAGGAAACAGGAGCTGCCAGAATGGGGACTAGATTGTGGCTGGTCTGTGTTGCAGCAGATCTGGATTGGAGTGGACAGATCTGTTGAAGACTGAATCCACCCAAAGACAGAGTTTCAAGCACGTCTCAAATGTAAACCTTTGGTACCCACCTGCATCCTCTTTACTGCTATCTCCTCTCTTGTAGGGGTTTCATTCTCCTCCCATTTAAGTCAGCGGCAACATGCCTATTTGATTCTAGTCATAAGGCATGAGAACATGCCCTCAGACTTCAGCCTCTTGGCATCTCCCTATCACCGTACCCTTTCTGTCCAAACATTGTAAAGTAACTGGGGTTTCAGTTTGCTAATTTTGATATTGAACCAAGGCCATTCATCTAAGTGGAGGGTGGATGAGCAAGGTAAGCCCACAGCTAATCTCAGCTGGGTGAAATAGACTTGTCATGGATCAGAGCTTTGTCATGCTGGAAATTGTACTAACGAGAGCTGTCAATCGGTTAACTTTTTTAGTTGATCGACTGCTTTGCTTTTAATTGACTAAGTAATAAATTAATACAGAACCTCAGTACAGCTTTGTACAACACATCTTTTGCTGCTAATATGCTTTTACTTATTTTTGGAAGATTTTATTTTTTTAATTTAAATTTTAAAAACATCTTTTCTTTTTTATAGTTTGTATTACTCCACAGTCAGTGCATGAATTGATTAAACTAATTAATTACATTGATTGAGTCAGTGTAGCCAGCAGATAAGGTGTTGGATTTAGACCTGGGAGATTAACGTCTAGATTCCATTTTAGCCATGAACTTACTGGATGTAAACAGATGGACAAGCTGCCCCAGGGCTGGTGGTGGTCTGTACATCTAAAGACATCCCGCTAGATGTTGGAGTGGAGCAGAAGCAGCTTGCTTCGCTCCAGCCCCACTCCCAGTGCTCTGGAACATCCCAGAGCACTGCCAGTGAAGCCGACTAGCCAAACCGGGCACCGTCCTGAGACGGACCCATGCTGCAGTTTCACTTCTGGGTTCAGTCCTGCAAAAGGGGCAACACTTTTGTCACCCAAGTTCCAGAGGCTTCCTGTTCTCAGACTCTCTTTCTGTGTTCGCAAGTGCTTGAGGGCACAAGATACTCAGACTGTGTTCCCCAATGTGAGACAACAGAAAGCACTTCTTAGTAAAGAAGAAAGTTTATTGATTACATAAACAAAGATAGTTTTAACGCAGAGTGGCAATTAAAACAAAAATAAATAACGCAATCCTAGTCTGTACTGAGTAAGTCCCTAGTTAAGACCTTACCCTACAGACGTCCATGAACTTGAGTCCACTTCTCAGCCAGATATAGTGACGCTGGGCTTTTTGTCCTTAAGCTGGTTAGCCAGTAAAGTCTCCTCTTCCAGCTGAGCTCGAGGGAAAAAGATCTCCCTCTCTTAAATATCTTTCCAGGTTTCTTTGTTTGACTTTCCCGCCTGGAGGACTCTGTGCTTCTAGTCACATAGTCAGGAAGAGATCCATTTGCAACTGAATGGTCTCTGTCTGGTTTCTGCAGAGGTGTTGTTAGGCTTTTCTGAATACACATTTGGCATGGCTTTGTCTCTCTCCATTGCATGAAGTGAGTCCGTAACATGATTAGACTGAAGTGTCCCTGCGTGATAGTGCATCTGCTACCACATTTTGTTTACCTTTTACGTGTTCAATTCTCATGTCAAATTCCTCCAAAAACAAGCTCCATCTCAGCAGTTTGGAGTTGGAGTCTTTAACATTATTGACCCATGTTAGAGGGGAGTGATCAGTGTATACAGTGAACGTCCTACCAAATAAGTAAGGTTTAAGTTTCTTAACAGCCCACACTATGGCTAGACACTCTTTTTCCTCAGAGATTTTCCTCTGAGTAGCACCAGGATAACTGCATTTGTATAACAGCAGAGTTTGCATCACTGCAAATTTGGTGGTGGGCATACAGAGACTGTATATTTTGATTGAAAAAAAATGATCCTTAAATTGCCCTTAAATCAGGGGTGAAAAAACTCAGTCTTAGGGGCCAAATGCAGTCCACAGCTAGCTTTATTTAGCCCCTTTCCAGTTTCCAGATCTTGACCCCTGGATCTAGTTCCTACCCTCAGCATTAAAAAACTGAGCTCTCGGGGTAAGAGAGCAGAGGCGAGGGCATGCATACAAGGACAGGGGACAGATTCATGGCATAGATCTATGATTTGGACCTTCCTCTTCCTGAGCACACTCCACTCCATAGGCACCCCTGCCCCAAATTCCTATGTTGCCCTCAGAACTTTACTCATTTTCAAAGTGGCCCCTGCAATTGAAAAGGTTCCCCAGCCCTGCCGTAGATTGTGGCCGCAGACACCTGTGGCATTGCTAACAGATGCCATCCCACATTAAATACCATGACTGTTGTTCTTCCTAATCTCAACATGGCAGAATTTTAGAAAGCTTCAAACACTCAGGCACTTAGCAGTTCCCAAAATTAACTAGGCTGGAAAGGGCAGATTGAAGAGAGAGAAAAGAACTGACCTAGTCTAAAGCATTTGCCCTAAAACCCTAGCCACCCCATGTGTCCCTGACCACCATGGGCAGAGACTTGAGATGCATTTTTAACTTGGTCATGGCCAGTCTATCCCAAGTTAATAATTAACATGATTTAATTACAGCTGCATATAATTAATAGCCACAGGTGAATCTAGCCTTTTAAAAAATAAACACAGCTTTTTCTCAAAGTTAGATATCGGATTTCAGCTTTATTGCCAGACTCACACTGAACCTGACAGATAAATAGTAGCCAAAAGTTAAAAATTGAGGGTCTTGTTTTTGTGGGTGCCAGTCAGTTCCGCTCTGCATTACCTCAGTTAATAACATTCAGCTCATGAATTGCTCTCTCCTTTTTTCTTTTCTTGTTTTTTCCTTTCTGGTTCAGTACAGCAGCTACAGACAAAAAAAAAAATGTTCCCTTGCAAAGGGCTGCTTTAACACATCTTTTAAAGTAAGTAGTGGCACAAACCCATATTGGGAGTGTTGTGTGAAATCCTTAGAGCTTCCTGTGCTCTGTTCTTTGCCACTTGATATAAAGAGTCTGCTGCAGGGATCTGACTGGATCAGGTAGCAATGTTGTGTGATTTAATTACCTTGGAACAAGCTTCAGTCCCTGACACATCATTTCCTGTGTACTACTTTCTACCTCGAACTGAGCATGTGGCCAGAGCATCCATTCCATTTTCTGTGCTACCTCTGGAACATTGCGTGCAAGAATATCCCTAGGGCGTTCCTTCATGTCCTTTGCATCATGGGAAATACCATGGGAAGCAGGGTTATTAGGCACTCTTTGTCTTCCATGCTGCTACTTGTTGGTTTTTTTTTAAAAAAAATTGAATTTGTTTGGGCTGTCTGTGTGGCATAGGGCTGGAGAAACTTGCAGGAAGCACTGAAGCAAACAAAGTACCAAAAAACAAATAAGTAACCAGCTGATTAATTCTGCCAGAGAAGCAGTCAATATGCAAGTAGATCTTCATTCTTGGAAATTAATATCCAAATTTTATTCACAAATTTAAAATGGCAAAGTAATTTCACCTTAGCTTCTGATCTCCAGTGCCCATGGAGTATGGCCTGAGTCATGGTTTGACAAGGGACTCCTTTCTCCACTCTATTTTTTGTGCTAGTTCCAGAACATTGTATGGAGTGATGTCATTAAATGGAGAAGAGACATTATTCCTCTGTGGTCTTTGCTTTATGGGAAATAAATACCACAGGAAAGTAAGGAGGGGCCACTGAAATGCAGGGAAATCAGAAGCTATGTGAATGCATTGCTACTGGACAAGACAAACGCAGGTTAAGCAACAAGGAGAAAGGAGTCTTATTGGACACATTGTGTGAAAGAGTCCTATAAGATGGTGCTGTCTGTGAGCCTGTATATGTTGGAGGTGTGCATTGCATTGAGGAGGGGTTGAGCAGAGCCAAGAGTGGGGAAAGCATTGCGACTGGACCTGAAGTCTTGTGAGCTGCTGCCCCGGGATTTTGTTTATCCTCCACCTTTGAGGCGACTGCATCCCCTGAGTGGCCTGGTAGGGAGAAGTACTGACTATCAGCCTGAGTGCCGGGACACGCCTCTCCCTCTGGAGACTGCTGATTGGTCCCTTGTGGACACAGGTGCGCCCACAGGACATTGAATAGGGAGCTGCGGCCAGCGGCCGCATACCTGCGGCTGCGCGCCTGAGGGCCACACACCTAAAGGCCGCGCCCTTATGCACGCAGCCTTAGGCACTGGCCTGGCCTAGGGCGCCCCTCTTGGCTTCCTCCGGTGTGGATTGGCAGCAAGAAAGAGGAGCAGACCGTCTAACTCTCCTCTGACAGTGCCGGAGCAGCCTTGCCTCAAGCAGCCCAAGATCGTGGATTTCGCCAAAAATGTGACAGTCCCTGCATATGCCCCGGTTGTTTGTCTGCAACAGATACGATATTTTGGGCCATGAGGACAGTGACCTGGGAGTTTCCCCCTCAACCAACGAGGAAGATGTAGATCGCCTTTTGAGTACTGGCCCCTCTATGGTTTGCCCGGAAACCCAGGGGCCTAATTGCCCCAGGATTAATTAATGATTTTAGTAACTCTATGACTAGAGACCTGTTTGTCCAGATCTCTGATTCAATCTCCTCTTTGCATGATGTCACAAGATGGGGTAATGTGTTGCTATCTGTTAAAGGTAAACTGCAGCAGGTGATCACTGGTTTAGGCAGTCATCCGCAGATTGATGACATACATGCTAACAGGGGAGTGGCCAACTCAGTGGCTGACCATAATGGGCTTAACATTGAGAATCCTCCCAGCTCCAGAACATTCCTTCCGCAGGGGGCTAGCCTAGGCAGCCGGGAAGGAAGGAGAGTGGTTAACACAGCGATATGGATTAAGGCTAGACCCTTGTGGAATGGGGTCACTCCTAATTGGGAAACCAAGATTGTAGTGGCCCGTAATGTTTCATTCCTCGTTGGGACCAATTTGAATGGTTCATGTTTTAAAATTTACTTTTATAAGGAGGGCTGGGTCTTGGGGTTATTCAAGGCCCATCGTTTGCTAAAACAACGGGGCGTTTCTATTGATAGGGTCTTTCTTCATCCTTTGGTTAGCCCTTCTGGTATGTTTAGCAACAGGCTGCATTATGCTGTACCCGTGGCAGGGGTGGAGCGTATGGAGCAGGAAGACGGGGCTCAGTTCAAAGCTCCTGAGCCTCACATCAACCCTAGGAGCATCATCAATCAACCCCAGTGCCCTGTGGGGAGCTCTGTCGAGCCAGGGGCTTCTGATAACAACATGAGTGTTTTGCCAATGACCAACCCACATACCCAATTAGTTGGTAGCGTGTCCGGGGCGTTGATGCCTCAGTCTCCTTTAACTGGGCTTGGTGTAAAGCTCTTTGATCTTTGTTCCACAACTTCTTTCTCTAATATAGATGAGACTGCACTGGTGGGGACTTTTTATGCTCTGTCCCCACTAGAGCAGGATTTATTTTTGGGGAAATTGTTAGCCATACAGGACAAGTTTGTATGCAAGACATTTGATTATAACAGCACTACGGGCTCTCATCAGCCATGCCATGTATTAGTTCAGCAAATTGAGATGAGAGAACTTGCCCTCACCGAGATGGGATTCCCCAGACCATGTGAAGATCTTAGGCCCAGCACCAGGGTGACAGCTTGCATAGAAGAGTCTGAAGGTGGGACCGCTCCAAATTCTAAAGACTCCCTGGATGGCGATTCAACTGAGGGTCCGTCATTAGGTGGTAGGATATTGGACCAGGGGCGCGTGGCCCATATGGTGGGGGGCAAGCACTGGAACCCCAGTGGCGGTGGGGGTACTCATGTCTGTAGTTGTGAGGGTGCTGGGGCTGGAATTGGCGATAATGGCATTCTTGGGAGGCGTAATCCAGCTTGGTTAGGGACAAGCCAGGGCCAATCAGCCATAAGCTTGATGGGTTAGGGAACGAAGGTTGGGACAAGGGGTGACTGGAGGGCGGCCCTCCCACTGATGGGCCAGGATTTAAGTTTAAAATCGTATCCTGGAACATTGCAGGGTGGTCCTGGTTACGGAACCACGAGGTGCGGGATTTCCTGGATGCATTCGATATCATCCACATCCAGGAGTCCTGGCTCATGGATGTCTCTGATTTGTCTTTTCTTGGCTATCAGGCCTGGGATATCCCCGCAGTTAGGACAGCACTATATGGCCGGCCCTCAGGAGGGCTTCTTACCCTCCTTAAAAAAACTTTATTTTTCATGGAAAACTGCTGGTTAATGCACCTGAGAATGTGCTTGCAGTCTTGTTCTCATTGGATTTAAAGTGCAGGGTTATCCTGTTCAACGTCTGTATTCCCCCATGAGCAGCATGTGACAATCTTTTGGAAACAGTTAGGAGACTGTAGATTCATTGGGGAATGTTTTTCCAGAAGTGCCTATTATATTAGCTGGAGACTTCAGCGCGAGAGTTGGAAACTCCATTTCGAGACAAGCAGCTATTCTGGGTACTGATGAGGATGATGATTTTTTTTGGCCCCTACAGATGTCAAGGGACACAGAACTTAATGCCCAGGGAGTGCAGCTTCTCAGGTTTCTATATCTAGGGCGCTGGAAGCTGTTAAATGGTGGCTCTTCCACTGACCTCCTGGGCCAATATACCTTTTTATCTCAGGCGGGATGTAGCATGATTGATTATTTTGTGTGCAAGAGGCCCACTTGAGTAGGTTGGGAATTTCGAAGTATTGGTGGAAGGTTTTGGGGGCTATCTGCCCATCTCTCTTGATTTTTGTAGGAAACAGCCCCATTTAGAGGGGTCATTTTTAGCCCCACTCCCCGCCTTAGAGTATGATTATTCGCCCACTGCAGTGCGCCGGGTTTGTTGGTCTGAGGCAGTGGGGGAGATAAGTACATCTCTATACACCAGAGAAGATCTGTTAGGCGGAGTATCTTGGATACCCAATTAAATGATCCTTCCACCATTGAGGCCCATTATGTAACTTTGATAGAGCTTTTTAAGAATGCTCTCATACCAAAAAAATCTCCCAGCCTGTTGTTCCAGCTGATGAGATCCACACCCAGCTGGTACGATGCTGTGTGTGTTGAACATAGGGTCTGGCGTAGGAGGGTCAAGTCAAGTCCTATTCAGGCGCACATTGCTCAATTAATATCAGCTCAACGCAGATACAAGGAATTAATAAAGGAAAAGAAAAGGATTTTCCAGCACAAAGCATGGATAGAGCTTGCCATCGCTTTTAATCAACATGACCATGCTACTTTTGGGCTATGGTTAATTGGGGGTTTAGATCACCCCTTCCTCAGGCAAGTATAGCTGCTAGTGTTTAGTTAACCCATTTTGGGGGAATCTTCTCCCGCATTCCTGATTTGTATGTTGTCCCCCAGGAGACGAGGCTGCCCTCTGGCCACCAGTGGGCTGCGAGGAACTAAGGTCATTATTTAGAACAGTGCGCAAACAGAAAGCCCCTGGGATTGATGGCATACCCGTGGAAATGTTTTTGCATAACCTTGATTGGTGGTTGCCGATCCTCTCTCACCTGTTTACTATGATCACTAACTCGGGAATTATACCAGCGGGGTGGAACATCAGTATCGTGGTACCTATTCATAAAAAAAGGGGACAATAAACTCCCCCAGAATTTCCGCTCAATCAGCCTAATCAACATGATTGCCAAGCTTTATGCCAGATACTTACTTGGTAAGATGGAAGACTGGGCCACAGTGACCAACTTCTTTCCAGAAGAACAGGCAGGCTTTCGGGCAAAACATTCGACGATAGATCATTGTTTCACGCTTAATCATCTTATGGAGAAATATGTGAATATTAGGAAAGGTAGTTTATATTTAACCTTTCTGGACCTACGCTCGGCCTTTGATCTCATAGATCAAGATATTCTTTGGGATAAATTATTTAGCACCAACATGGATTGGAGAGTGGTATGCCTGGTGCATTTGTTGTATACCAATTCTGCTTTGAAGGTTTGTGTGGGTAACAATGGTCAACTTACTAGTCAGGTCTTTGTTTCCAATGGGGTAAAGCAAGGCTGTGTGCTAGCTCCCTTTTTATTTAATGTTTATGTTAATGGGATAATTGCCACAGTTACACGGGATCATTGCTTGCCTGCAAGGGCACAGGGGCTGCCTCTTGCAATTTTGTTATACGCTGATGACATGGCTTTTTTTTCACCTTCCAGTTGGGCCTGAGGAGAATTCTGGCAGCTGTCGGGCAATTCTGTGCAAGTATGCACCTTCCCATTAACTATCAAAAGACCAAGGCCATGATAGTGAGGAGGCATCCTTAGAGGCATAGGCAGCATAAATGGTTTCTAGATGGGACTGCCTCGAGCAGGTCTCCGTTTATTCCTATTTGGGTTTATGATTTACTGATAATTTTAGTTGGTGGAGGCACATCCAGTCATCTAAGCTTAAATTTCAGCAGGCAGCTTTGGGCCTGCTGAGATTTTGGAGGCTTCAAGGGGGTAGACTGGTTGCAGCAGCACTGAAGCTTTTCAATGCAAAATCTAGGCCATGTGCTTTGTATGGTGCTGAAATTTGGGGCGTGACTTCGATTGAGGTTCTTGAACTTCCCCAAAATCTGTTCTTGAGAACTCTTCTTGCTGTCCCTAAGAGCGCCCTGACTTGCCTGCTGCGGCTTGAAACAGGTATTCTGCCTATAAAAGTAAAAATTCTCATGGCAGTTGTGAATTATTGGAACAAACTGGAAGCCATGCCAGAGGACAGATTGCCCCGATGCTGTTATGATGAGGCCAGGGCTTGGTCATTCTCACACTCTTGGTGTAATAGGGTGAGG
Source organism: Sphenodon punctatus (assembly GCA_003113815.1). NCBI lineage: Eukaryota > Metazoa > Chordata > Lepidosauria > Sphenodontia > Sphenodontidae > Sphenodon > Sphenodon punctatus. The sequence goes on from QEPC01010688.1 coordinate 787,850, forward strand.
AATCTATTCTTTAATTTGAGTCTCTCCCCAGAGATGCTGAGTAACATTCCCTTGCCTAGTAGAAAATGACTTGCTCACAAGCAGCTTGTCGATCAAGCAGTCCAGCTGGACCTAGGGAAAATATCAGCTCTCAAGTGTACCCCATTGGTATAGGGAGTTCAAGCACACCACTGGGATGGAATTGTATTTAGACATCTTAGATGACCCTGGCTTACGTAGGGCTCTGACCCTTTTAAGATTCGATTTATTGCCCACCAAAGTCTTGACAGGGAGGCGCTCTGGAATCCTTTATTATGTTCTTGTAACTTAGGCTGTATTGAGGATCTGCTCCGCACGCTATTTGTTTGTCCCCCTCACACAGCATGCGAGACAGCGGTATCTTGCACCTAGGCTTGCTTCAAGACCAGGCTCTTCTCCTGTGCAGTTGCTGGTGTATTTTGCCTTGTCTAAAGCTCCTGACATTATTAGCCTAGCCTTGATGGCCCATGAGATCTGTAGGCATCTTTCTTGAGCTTCGCCCGCTCCCTGGGCGCGACTGGGCAGCTCACTTGGGTAGTCTGCTATTCTGCCCACTTTAGCTGCTCTCTTGCACGATAGCAGTGGTCAGTGTTTTAACTTGTCATGTTGCTCGATTATTATGTTTGAATGAACCGCCCCCTAAGTGGAGGGATTTTGACACCAATTGGGGCACAGCAAAAGCAAGCTCTTTTAATAAATTCCTTTGATTGAGCTGCAGGGTTGAAGCATCGCCAGTGTAAGCCCCGAGAAGGGCGAGGCCTCATATCCCACGATGGCCCCCTGGCTCTGGGAAACGCTAGTTACAATATTGGGCACGGATTATGCCTAGGGAATGATTGCATTCCAGATGTATGTTAAATTCTGTTACAGTTTATGGACAATGGCTTATTTGTATGTATCTCAGTATAAGTGATTTCTTGATGTATGCAATTGTTCTTTTGTTCTGTTTTTCTGTAGCATGTATCTTTGTGTTTTAATTCTGAAATGGCTATAGCGCAAGCTAATGCCAAAACAAATAACATTGCATTGCATTGCATTGCTTTCACTACTTTGTGCATGTCTGAGGTGCTGAGTGCTCACAGCTCCTGTCAGTCAGTAGGAGTCAGAGTGACTTGCATCTTTGACAAACCAGGCTGGCGTTCTTGCCTCTTTGCTGGGCCAGCTTGTGCTCAGTGGCATTTGGCAGATTTCCTGCCCCCCCAAAAAAACCATTTTTTATTTTATTTGTATTTCCAAAACAACTTGAAGGTGGGCTCTTAATATTTTTTTATGTACACATCTGGTCACACTAGGATTAGTTATATGACATCGTAACAACTAATAGCCCTACAAGAACTCTGATAAAAATATTAAACTAAAAGATTTTTAAAAAACATAACTGGTACCACAAAACCTCTTATCCAAATCGGTACATCTTATTCAGACTCCATAGGGATGACCTACCTTTAACCCCTACTGAGCATCTATTTCGCTCCTTGTAATTGGCAAGCAGGGATCCCATGTTACCAAAAAAATTCTGAATATCATCTTTAATTTCTGCCAAAAAATTTCCATTGAATACACGAACCACATTCTGTTAATTCAATCCCACTCTGTGAGCCCCTCCAGGTCTTTCCATTTCTTTGCAATTACTTGTAAACCTGCCAAGATTATTTGATAGCAGATTGGGCGGTAGTAGTTCATCAACGAGAGTTTTGGATATAAGGCCAATAGGGCTGTCTGTGGTTGGAAAGGCAGAGTTAGATTGGTGACTTTATTAATATATTCCCACACCATTCTCCAGAATTGCTGTATCTTACAGCATTCTCACCAACAGTGGATATACATTCCAGCTCCCCCCGCACCTGCAACAGTTTACATCAGTGGAAATCTTCATTTTAACTAGCCTTTGGGGTGGGGGTGGGTGTGTGTGTCAAATAATATCTAAGTATCAGCTTAATCCGTGGCTCTTTTACTTCCAGAGAGCGAAAACACATCTTCATCTGAGACCAGATTTGTCCTAACTCTTCTTTTTTTATTTGTTTACCAATATTTGCCTCCTACTTAGCTACGTAACCCACATCTGGAATGTACCAGATTTTCTTTCGTTCTGTGTAAATTCTTGACAGGAGATCTTTCAGAATCAAAGGTTCAAATAAAATTCTTTCCATTGGAATCAGCAGTCTCCCATATTGTTTTAGTTTTAGGGGACCGTCTAATATACTTCACATCTGTGCATAACTTAAAAAGCTAATTACAGCTCCTATAACCTGCTTTATCTTAGTTTTAGACAAGAATTTCTTGTTCCTAAACAATTGACCCAACTGCTTATATCCCTTCTCCTGTAAGGCTCTTACTACTGGTAACGTAAATTTCCCTTGTTGAAGCCTAACATGATTGATAGGAGAGTATGGAGAGTTTCCCAGTTAAGCTCCCATTTTGTCTTGACAGGATTTCTATGCTGACCAGAGCGGTAGGGCAAATGGATGGTCCTTGGCAGATTTTGTTTTTGTTTTCAGCATTACCACATGATGTGTGCGGGGAGCCGAGGGATAATCGTGACCTTTTGACAGAAGCTAAACTGCTGCTGAGCAGCACTGTCAGAGATGGGAACAGAAAAATGAAGCAGGCCGGTTTACTGCTTTCTGTGGTTTGTGCTGCCATCTTCAGAAGTCACAAATGATGTTTTCTCACAGGAGGATGTTTTCCTAGCAGCTCTGTGAATTGTCTGGGTGACAGGGCTTAGTTGAGGTGCTTCTGGTAGTTTTGCTTTGGTGACCCTGATTTCAGTAGGAGTATAACAGTTTTACTGTCTTCTGCGGTGTGGTTTGTCAGCATGAACAAGGCACTTGGACTAAACCATTAGCTGGAATTCATCATACCAATATCCTTATCAAATCATACAGCCTGCTCCCAACTTAGCCATCCTGCCAGAATGCTGACAAGCCCCAATGGAATGAGTGAAAGTCAGTAGATCTGCTCCAGGCATGGGAGAGAAGGGACTCTAACTGGAGCCCTGCTTCTGTTTGTGCAGAGCAAAACCAGAGCAGATATGTAGTGAACCTGGTTAAGGTTGCAAATATGCATAGCAAAAAGATGTTTGTTTGCAACCTGATCACATGACTAATGTGTCTTACACCCTTTGAGCTTCACCAATCTCTGATTTGCCCACAAGTGCTAAGATCTTGTTTGATCTCCTGTACCCCCTTGCTGCCCTTGAGTTGGAGTCACAAGTACATACTTCCCTTGACATTAGCGTAAACCCTGAAAATTAGTTCCCTTCCCGAGGTGCCTCACTGTGTGTTTAAATAACAAACACTGGGCACCTAAGTCTGAAAATGTCAGCGATATTGCAGGTCGTGTGTACTCTGTAAGTAGATGTTCATCTTAGGAGGAAGAAGGGCAGAAAAGTTGGAAGAACCTCCAAGATCTCGTAGGGCAGGGTAGGGAACTTGCTTCCCACCCATGGGACACCTTGAATATTAGTACAAGCTCTTTGGGTCGGATGGGAGTTGAGGGCAGGAGTGCTTAAAGGGAGAGAGAATGAAGTTAAGGGTCCAGATCATGAATCTATGGATGGGTTTAGACAAGCATTTCCCCACCCATCATGCATGTTGCAGGGCTGCATTGGCACCCAATGCAGCCCTGCAACGTGCATGATGGTAGGGTGGAGAGGCACTTGTCTAAAAGCACCCTATGTCAGAGGTGGGACAAAATTCCTAACCCCAGGAGCTGTACACCAGAATCTTCATATAGCTGAGAACCACAAGACATATGCATGCATACACTCAAACCTTTTCTGCTTTGTGATTGGCTGGTGGAGCTGGGTGCGTTGAGGTCCTGACTGCTGCACAAGCCTTACGCAGTCTCATTTCAGAGTCTGCAAGAAAAGAAGCTCACGCAGGGGGGGGTTTAGATGTTCCTCTGCTTCTACCAAAAGTTGGGTGACCGCCATTTGAAACAGCCGTCGTGGCAAACTAGCGCTTGCTTGGAGATGCTGACTTGTAAAAGCCCGATTTATGTAGGTTTTACAAGTCAGCATCTCCAAGCAAGCACTAGTTTATTGTGGCCGCTGTTTCAAATGGTAGCCACCTGACATCTAGTAGCAGCAGGGGAACATCTAAACCCCCTTGCATGAGTTTTTTTTCTTGCAGATGCTGAAGTCTGCAAGAAATGAGGCTGCATAAGGCTCATCTAAAAGCAGCCTGAGACTTTAGTTCAAAGAAGAAAGACATAGGACCATTAAGGTAGCATGGGGCCCAGACCAGCTCTGGCTGAGACTTGTACTTGAACTGCCCAAGAGCTGCATGCGTCTCCTGAGTCACAGTTTGCCCACCCTTGTCTTGGAACCATCCCCTCTCCTTGTGTGCATGCTGTCATTTCCACTCCCTTTCACAGAGCTCACTTTCAGTGCTTGAGGGTTGTGACTGAATCAAAGGGCCAGATCAAGGAATTGGAAAGACACTAAATAAAAACTAGATGCAGGCTGAATTTGGCCCATGAGTGGCAAGTTTTCTGCCCCTGTTGGTTGTACCAACAGCTTGATCCCCTACCCTGCAGATGCTGTTTAAGAATCCTTCTGAGACTGCAGATGAGGAAGTGCCTATTAGGATGAGAAAATTGAAGGTGCCCCCATAACTATTTCAAACATCAGCTCAATGTCTCTCAACAGTTATAGTATTAAAAAGGCAAGGCCCTATCTGATTTTTAGATCTGGAGCTTGTTTGTAGCTGTTGGTTTGTCAAAATGAGTGGTGGCTGGTACAGTGCACACATTTATTTATTTATTTTATTTATTTAATAGATGTATATCCCGCCCCTCCTGCCATGCAGCCCGGGGCGTCTTACAACAATAAAATACAATAAAAACAATTTAAAACACTCAGTACAAAAATTTTAAAATATTTAAAACAGGGCTAGCAATATATAAATGTTATAAGTTAGGTGGGGGAGATAAAACCCCTCACCCCACCCTCCCAAAAGGCCTGGGCAAACAG